>VWZD01001639.1:936042-1125849 GCA_013396695.1 Sakesphorus luctuosus | reverse complement strand
GAAGAGCGCGGGATGCACTGGCGACCACATGACATCGTAGACATAGTCGGCATTGTCTTCAAAGGAGTAGAGCGGCTTGTTGTGCTGTAAAGCAGAGAGCGGCATGAAGACTTCGTGGCGCTAGTGCTGCCTGGGGCTGTCTGGCGAGTCTAATTAAAAACTTTGCACATTTACAAAGTGTCATAAAACTTCCCCAGATGAAAGGTCCTCCGCGAAGGGCGGGACTGCACTTTAATGGGGCAGCAACTGTCCGGTGGGATAAATGAGATGCCCGGTGTGAGGGGTGTGGGACGCGCGGCTGATGGGGCCGGGGGAGGGGCGCCCGCGCGGCTGCTCCTGCTCCCGGCCGGCTCCCCGGCGGCGGGAGGGCGTGCGGGAGGCAGGTAGGAGGCAGGAGGCAGGCAGAGCGCAGGCAGCGGGCAGGCACCGCCGCTCCCGCCCGAGCCAACCGCGCTGGCGGTCCCTGCGATAAGGAGCGTGAGAGCGGCGGGAGCAGCGCGGCGCATCCGCGGCCCCCCGCGCACCGCAGGCGGCGCCTGCCACCCAGCGGCGGGCGGCGGCAGCGCCCCGGCCCCGGGAGCGCCTCGGGCTGCGCGGCCCAGCCCGGCCGGGAGGGAGGGAGGGAGGGAAGGCTGTCATCTGCAGCAGGCGGGGAGTCGCAGGGAAGTTAGGAAGTGCACCAGGCATAAATTGTAATTGTACCTCATGAATTATTCATTGCATCTGGCTTGTCTTTAATTTTTTGCATAATGGCTCCGCTAATCCCCGATCAATTAATGGAAAATGAAATTTGAATGATAATGAAAACTCCAGAGACGAAAGAAATTAAGTATTCTCATGGCTTGTGACAGAAATCTAAACAATGGGACTTCTCCGAGGGTGTCCCTCCTTCTGCCGTTCCCTGCCGCCTCCCTGGCCAGAGGGGCACGGCCGGCCGGGCGCACCCGGCCCCGGCACATGCAGCACACGCAGGGTGCCATGTGAGCGTCCCAGTCGCAGCCACAGAACATCCCGGTCAGGTCCCTATGGAATGCACCCCCACGCATTTTACAAAGGAAACTGTGGCCGGAGTGCCTCACTCAATGTAGATAGCCAAGCATCATTTTCCCAAAAGTGGAGCAACTGATTCCAATTGTTATATAGCTTTTCTTTCATATATTATTAATTTAGAGCAATAAAGCAGTGAGTTTGACATCTACTTATAGCTGGTCAGCTGCTAGGTGAATGGTATTTTTCTTATTCATGGGAAAAGTGATGCACATGTAGAACTTTAACATTTAATGTCATGGGAGAAGTAACAAAATTTCACAGAAGTTAGAGATCTATTAAGATACCAGTCAATTCGGGACAAATTTCAAACAGTATTTCCTTTTTGTCAGCATATCAAAACTTGTTTTGATCTTATTTTGAGTGTGGCACTTTTAAAATGCTCTTTTTAGTTCTGCTAGTCTATTTTCCAATTCATGCTTAAAGACCAAGGCATTTGAAGGAAGTGTCAGGAGATGTGGTGCTTGTCTGTACCTTGCTGTTCACATGCTATATACTTTCTGGCGAATCGCAGAATCACAGACAATTCTGAGTTGGAAGGGATACACAAGGATCATCGAGTCCAACTCTTAAGTCAATGGCCTGCACAGGGGATTGAACCCATGACCTTGGCATTATTACAACCAAGTTTTTAGCTTTAGCTGATGTGCCTTGGTTTCACTATTATCAAAATAAAATCTCTTGAAGTGCTGCTATTTGTGGTGAAAAGCCTCAAATACAAAAGATCAAACATCTTTACCATAACAGTGGAAATACCCAGTCAGATAGAAAGTCAGACACTCCTGGACAACAGGAATAATATGGCTTTTGAGAAGGATCTCAGACATGCAAGGAAAGATGCAAAAATAAATGGAGATGAACAGGGAGTGGAACACTGCAAAGAAATAAGAAATTTCAGCCTTGTGAGCAGCCAAACTAAAGGCAAGATCAACTGCAGTGTCACTGGGAAATCGAGGAGAAATCATATGGGAACACTAAGAAGTGGTAGTGGAGCTGAGCTACAGCCTTCAATACTGGCCCCAGGACTGCTGCCCCCACCAGCCTGACTACTCACCACTGAAAAAAATAAAAGTACTTCCCATTCTGTGTCTTATCTTCATGCACTATTTAACTAGAGAAGAACATAACAACGGCATCAGGTCAGGCTGGAGGTCCCTCTTTCTTCCCATCTTGTCTTGAAAAGTAAGAGAAAGTGGCCTTTCTTGGAAGTTGACATTTCGTCCTGGTCTGATTTTATCCTCTGAGAGCAGTTATTTTGATTGCATTGCGAGGATTCGATTTGTAAGGTTAAGTATGTGTATAAACGTTACAGGACTTCCTTACGGTTAACTACAGCCCAGACCTGCAGATTCTTTTAATGTAAGGATTTATGAGTAAGGACTGATACTGACTGCTTTTAGAACACGTTGAAATGTCAAACCATGTAAAGGTCACTTCAAAGCAGTTTTAAATAACCAAAACTTCAGACTCACACAATCTATAACCAACATATGGCTATTATTATAAAACAAGTGAAATTTAAACGTGATGAGCTTTCATTCTTAAATATCAACCCACTCTGTTATTCAGTAGAGCGGAAGAAATAGTTTAAAGAAGTATCTTCAGACAAAATTAAGCCAAATCTACTTACTACTGAAAAAAGAGTATAGGGTGAAAATGTGGTTGTACTGAATCAATGGAGTTTTGACACTGACTCCAGTAGGACAAGATTTGATCATTTAGTGGAAAAGGCAAAAAAAGCCAACTCCAAGACATCTGATTTTGTGTCATTTGTTTAGGTATATTGTAAAAATCAATTGTTCATCCTCAGTGTTTGTATACAGACATTGTTTAGAGGGACAATGAAGAGTGAACATTTTAAATAGCCTGGAGCTGTCTAGGAACTAGCACTTGTCTATGAAGTAAGAAACTCACCCAAATAAATTCTACATACTTATATAAGAAGGGGGTTTCCACATATAAACTTGACCAGTCTATTCCACTTATTTGCATAGAAGAATTCTCTTTAATCGAGGAGGCGCCACACATAAAGTAGGTAATTATCCATATAAAGGAATGTACACATATCCACAGGTTATAACTAGCATCTGACTTCTGAAAAGCCATGGAAAAAGCTATTGGCTTTGCCTGTTTCATGAAAGGAGCGTTTTACACATTGGCACAATTTCTGTGGGTGTCAGCTCCACTTAAAGGTATTTCCCTAGACGGTACCTTCAGTGTTACAGATGTATGGTGACACCACACACTCTGCTGTCTCCTTTCTTTCCACTCCACTGTCTTCCATTCTAAAGACAATAAGACAAACACATACTTCTGGCTCGCACCTTATTAACAACAGGCATGAGTGTTGTGCAGTATTGTAAGTTGATTCAACCTAATTTGATTTTTCTAGGTGTGAAGCAAATATGACAGATTCATTAGTTCTTGGCGTAGAAACTTTCTGAACAAGCTGATGTGTTTGTTTAGGATCAAGCTCAGGCTCTCGGGCACTTGGAAAGAGCAAAGCCAGAGTGGTCCTGAGCAGAGTGCTTGCTCTTGTGTCTGGCCCTAGATGATCTTTAAAGTCCTTTCCAACCCAAACCATTCTATAATTCTATGAATTTGGCCCATGTGGGACCAAATATTGTTTAAATACTATTTATTAATTAGAAAAAATCAAAAAACAAAACCCTACAAAATGGTGTCAAAGAAAGACATCTCTTTCACCAGCGATAACACATAAGGAAGCAAAAATCTTCTTTCTTTAAAAGGAGTGTTGCAGTGTCACACTGACCAGAGGGATGCAAAAGAAACTGGGACTTCCGCTCAGGTCAGAATCTTAGTTCATTCAGTATTTTATAGAACCCTAGCTACTAGGCCTGGCCTTCTCCGCCTTGAGAGAGACATCTTAGTGTGTTGCTGAATCCAGGCTCATTTTTCCTTTCCGATCTGCCACTTAGGCCAACTCAAAAGATGCAGACAGTATAAACAGAAACTAAAAGGTCTTAGGAATTTTGAGGTAAATACTTCTCATATCAGCTTTATCCTGGTCTTGGCCTTTCCCCCGTCAATGGTCTCCTTCCTGTGCACCAGCTGTTACCTGTTTGAGGTTACTTGTACATACCTCTTATGGTGAGGAGTTAAGTCCTCTCTGTATAAGGCTCTACTACTCTTGCAAGACTTTGCGTTCTCCGTTTGTATGGAGTCAAAGAGACCTTGGTTTTTATTCAGCCTGATTGATCTCCCTAGGAATTTTGCCAGTTCTGAACTACCATGTTTCTCCCAAATCTGTTTTCTAATAGTTATGATGATCTAGGATTATCCAATCGTTCCTGCTTTGATACTATACTTATGGGACTTGACTTAGTTCAGTTTATACTAGTTTTTAAAAGCTACATTAATCCCAGGAACTGTTACTAGAGGTCATAAATCAGAGGCACTAGCTACAGGTACACCCCCGATGACTCAGCAAAACCTATCTGCATTCTCCACAAAGGGTATCATTATCCCACAGACCCCAGTGCTGTACAACTCAAAACCTGTAGTCTGCTCCATCTTTTCCAGGACTAGCCAGTCTTCAAGGATGGCAATGGGAAAGCAAAAGGGGGATGTTCAGCTCCAGCCACCCGATGTCACTGGCTAACTGAGGTGCCTTAAATTAAGTTACATGGGAAAAACTCCTTTACTGATCTTAAAATTCCTTCTAGCTGTCGGTTTCAGAGCTGGATCACAGATGAGCCTCTGGGACTCAAAGGACATTTCACTGGGTTATGAGCTATGTATATGTTATGTCGTCCCACTCTCAGATAATTATTAGGTCACTGAATCAAGTCACTGACTTGATTGGGCAAGGCAACAGGCTTAATTTTTAGATTCAGCAGCAACAGGGGGAAAACAATGAGTGTGCAAATGATCCCTACACTCTTCACAGCCCTGTTTTGTGTAAGTACTGTAGTATTGTTATGCTGATTGGTTTCTGGCATCCTAAAAGTTGCAGACAATCACAGCAGAAACCTGTTCACTTTTAGAAAAGCTTGTTCTTGCAGAGATGCTGAAACTGCTGTCTTTCCTAATTGCCAATAATAAAATAAAGTCCAATATTTTTGCATAAACATGTGGGAGTTATTATAGATGGGGTGGTGGTGGTGGTGGTGGTGGTGGTAAGGGTGAGACCAAAAGGAAAGGGGCTATGAGAGCAGACCAAGTCTGGAGATAACATGATGATTACAGTTTTGTGGTTTCCTTCAAAGTCAAAGCGTCAAGGGTGAGCATAAAAAAAGGGAGCAAGGGCAAAAAAATTTGATGGTTGGCACAGGCAGTTTTAATGAGAACTGATCTTAATGTCTAATACTTCGGCATGAAGAAAAAAGAACCTGGGAAGTCAGACAGCACCTGACTTAAGAGCATCAGAAACTCAAAAGAGCAGCACTTTTGGAATCTGTAGAGACAGCCTGAAAGCTAGCTCTACTGACAGTTAAACTGCTTATTTGGTTAATCCTTCTTAAATGTTTTAAGTCCTTCACAGCAGTGCACCACACTCTGGCTGTGTTGCTAGACTTCAGTAGTTTTCTTCTACCCTGCCTTTCCACTAATCCAATGGAAAAAGACATATTTATTTTCTGAAGGAAAAAAAGCAGAAAGCATGGCATTCCTCTTCACCAGTGCATATCAGCTGAGGAACTATTTTCAGTGAATTTGATATAAATGTGTATTACTTGATGTTTAGTGTAAATTTAAATTACTCAAGAGATCTGCTTACACTGGATGAACTTTACAAACAGCAATGTATGTAAGCCATTGAAACTCTACAAACAGGATTAAGAAAGGTTTTATGATGCAGATAATATGCAGAGTGGATTATAGTATTCCCCAACTCACTTTTATCCCCAGTTCCAGCTGGCCAGGCTGGTGTATTCTTGTTTCTGCATTTTAGATCAGCCAGTTTCATTCCCAATCTGGAACACTTCTTACTCCACACTTACAAGGGTTGTGTCTATAGATTTCCAATGGCTGAGGTTTAATATTCTATGCTTCACTCACCTACATCAACCTGGAGTGCAGATGGCAACAATGGAGCAGCCTGTACAGGTATTTGCCATTTGTTATATATTTCCTCAACTGTTGATTTCATTGCTAAATAATAATCAAGTTTCCACGTTTTATTTAAAACATGCTTTAAGCAGGACAGCTGTCCTAGTTCAGCAAGCTGGAACCAGTTTATCACTGTGTGGGTGTGATCAAGCTGTGTATTATTCTAAACCCTCTACACCATTTCCCATTAACTGTTAACAATGGACCATTCGCAGCAGCTGCCCAGGGCACATCCAACCCCTCAGGGTGGAAGCTGAGTGTGAAAGACACCTGTGAGGTAAGAGCTGTGATAATTCCCTTCCAGGGAGTCGTTAGCACCACACCCAGCCTGAGATGTCATGTCTGCTAATGGGCCATCAATGATTCCAAAATACCCCATGACTCACAGAGTCAGATCATCCATTGTGTAATTCCCCACCCTGAGGGAGGTATGGGACGGTCCCACCTGGACCTGAGGGGATATAATCTTGGGGGTTTTGGAACTTGGGGAACCATTCATTAGATCCAGAGGAGGACTAGAACCTTGACAGGAGGAGACCACTGCTCTCCACCAGACTGCGACTGTCATCTGCATCAACAGGTTTCTCACTTCCTTTTACTTTGGACTTGGGGGAACCACGTGGGGTTCAGCACAGGGGCGAACAAACACCGTTGTGTTTGTGCCACAGGGTGCTGGGTTATACTTCTGTGTTTTGGGGGTTAAACCCAATTTCTCTTTGTGCCATTGCATTTATTGTAATATTGTTATTACATTGTAACTCTGACTTATAATCGCTTTTGTGTTGGGTTCATTTCTCCTGCCAGTTTACCTTTAAACCAGCACAACAGTACTTCTTCCTAACCTACTACTATGTATTTGTGTCATGGGATTTCTTTGGAAATACTCTCATTTTCTTTTGGAATTTCTCCCTACTTCTAAAAATGTCTCAGTTTCTTTTAACAAGCTCTAAACACTATAGAAAGTCTTATTGTCCCTGCCTAGCAAACTGATTCACAGTTTCTGTAGCTCATACTCCTGCCTTTATATTACTATATTCCTGGATTTTTTTCAGAGAAGCTCTTGAAGGACTTGCTGAGAAATATGAGCAGGGTATGTTTTTCCTAGACTGATGGAATAATGACCAAATCCTGGTCAGAGGAAACACTGAACAGAAAGTGAAACACTGAAGGGCAGATTTGATCTTCTGCCTTTACCTGTCACTCCCTGTTTATATCCCACATAAATGAGATAAGGAAGCAGAGCTTAAGAACAAGTGGGATGCTTTGGGACAAGCTGGATCACTGTGCTAGTGCTTTTCTGTCATACAGGAGAGGCAGTGACACACACTTAGGTCCTGAGTGTTCCTCTGTGAGAGTCAATGGGACCAGTCTCCCTGCTTTGGGCCTCAGGTTATTAAAGAGAGGTAGTTTAGCTAAAATTGCAAGGCAAGGAGAGGAGTGGAATAATGTAGCTGTGGTTTAGTTGTTTCCCACCCCTGTGACTCTGATGGGAGCATTCAGTATGAGGCCACTGAAAATTAAATTTTTCTTTTAATGGAAAATGCTGCTTTGTCACAGGGTACCTGGCCCAGCACTGCATGTGTACTCAGTGAATTGCCAGGCTTTCAAGTGACCCTGCTGCTGCAGTTCCAGCTGCCAGGAAGCAGAAGCAGGATCATGAGGAACATTGCAAGACAGCTGATACAGACTGATGTTATGACACAATCTGCTAAATAGTCAAGGTTAGTATTTGTAGCTGGTGCCACCAGGATGCCTGCAGGGCTTCCATGAGTCAGCAAGCAATGACTCTGAGGCTAATTATTATTGAAGATGACTCCATCTTGTAGGACTTTGAAAGGTTCTTTTTTTTTTTTACTGATAACAGAAGTCTCTCACATAGTGGAGAAAGGACAGCTGCATGCAGCAGGTGGTAGAAAATTTCCATTATGGAAGAAGTCCTGGGCTTTATATATTGATAATTGTCCTGAAATGTTTCACCATCACATGCGAGCTTGATCCTCCAGCATAATTCTGACAGCAACAGAACTGTCAGTGTCAGGTTTGCATTTAGATTTCACCAGATTATATGAGTTCCTGAAATCAAAATCTGCTTTCCATGTGCAAATAAATCTTTTACCACTACAGCTGGATTTATGTTGGGGTTTTCTGAAATACAGTTTAGCCCACTGATTTTTTTAGAACAGCTTTGCTATTTTAGATGACTCTTTTATTTTTATCTCTGTGTGTGCTATTCTTCACCATAGGTTTCAAAAAGAAGCACCATAGTTAGTGTGAATAGATTAAATATGTTGGCCAGCTGAAGAATATTTTCCTATCACTTTTCAAGTACAGCTACAGAGAAAACCAAAATCATGAGAAACATTTCATGTGAAGAACTTGGGGCTGATTTCAAGCACCTGACTTCACTTTGGTCTTGCTATTTTAAATTACCTAGAAAATACCATAATCTTCTTTTTTTTTTATACAGCTGGATGAGAGCCAGGCCTCTGGCTCCAGAGGTAAAGGGCAAAACCTAAAAAAATCCTGTCTGAACAGGCAACTCCACCCTCTTCCTCAAGTCAGCTTGGCCTCTTGACAGAAATCAAGCTCTGAAGCAAATTCAAAATTCTGAACTCATACCATAAAGAGACCATTTCCATAAAATCTCAGAATGCTATTTTATCACCCTTTGTCATTCCCTGTAATCAGATAAAATGAATATTTGGACAGTGATTAATCAAATTAATGATTTTAATTGCTTTTATCGAAGAGAGAAGCCCACACTGGAAATGAGCAATGTCAAAGGAAGGTGACTGCCTTATGAGCAGAGTCAAGAAGGAGCTCTGTGTTTTAATGCATCAGCAAGGGAGACCATTCTAGCTGGGTATCCAATACAGGATGAGTGAAATTGTCCCCTGAGATAGACATTTGAGCCCCACCAAAATCAGTCAGAGGGAGGAGTAGTAAAGATTCCACAGGATTCTGGCTGCAAATCAAGGTAGGGTATGTGTGTGTGTGATGTGGAATAAAGAAGCTGATTCTTTCCTGGTAGTGGTTTGGGAGAAGCCAGAATAAGGCTCAGGAGCTCAAAAGTGCTGACACATCTGCCAGTTCAGATATAGCCTGAAGCTGGTCAGATATAGCCTGAAGCTGTCCAGATGCAAGAAAGCCATCAAAAGCTACAAGTGATTATTTGCCAGATTTGGGCTCCTGTATAGTCAGTGGTGGGAGGTAACGGTGGTACCTCCAAGAGATGTCTAATGTATGCATTAGTTACTTCTTTCCAGTGGCTGCATAAGAAACCAAAGTTTGAAAGCCCTAAATAATAAAGGATCCATGAGGATCCAACTTCAGAAGCAGTAAGAGTCATCTAAAATGCCTTATGTGATAATGTGAGAAGATATGGTACAAAGGACTTAGAAAAGCTTATAAAACAACATTAAGAATGAGTATGTTCAAGAGGGAAAGACCAGCTCTCATCTAAGTGTATGCAAGATAAGATATATCAGTAACCTCTACATTTCACTCTACATTTCACCAGTCCCATTTTGCTGTTGGAGGCCTGTCTGATCCTGTTACAAACTGGGGAAGTAGGGCTGGCCCCAACTGGACAAAACTGGTTTTCATCAAGAAGTGTCAGCACATTAAAACCAAAGCTTTACTCTGAGAAGATCCTACTGTCAGTGAACCAGAGTTGTTCACAGGTGTAAGATACAGCTCAGAGCAAAATTGGAAGATCATCACAGGACTTCCTGTCCTTAGGGAAGACACCAGTTCCCATTCTACTCAGACCTTTCCAGCATGGCTTGGTGCCCAAACCACTGCCTTACCATGATATTCTCGTGGAGCTCCTACACTCTTCATAAATAACTGCACATTCACTGGAGGAGGAACATCTTCCATAAGGCAGCAGAATGCTGTTATACCATTAAGCACTAACATCAGTGTCTCTAAGCTGTGATCCACTCTAATCATCTGCCACAGGACTTCACTGATTCCAGTAATTGACTCCAGTATTCCCAATTATAGATACAAGAAATTTTCACGAGGGACACTTCACCAAGTTGTTGTAATATATATATTAATATGGTTCACTAAGTTTACTGTTCTTTTATCATGATTACGTCTGACTGTATTTCTGTTTGGATCTTTATTTCAGGCAATGTTAACTGTATCACAAAGGGCTCTCACTCATCCATTTAAGGCAATTGAAATTACAATTGAAAAATATCTCAGCCAGTAACCAGATAACTCAGAACATGGTATTTGTGATGTAAAAACCAACAAGTTCTTAATCTCAAAAAAGTGACAGCCTGACCCTGCTATTTTGGTAACCTTTAAAAATTGCCCATTTGTGCATGCATTGTTTTCTAAATCCACACAATCAATTAATGCTTTGATTCATTCTGCTACACCATTTTCACAATCAGTTTGGTCTAGGAAGTTGATCCTACCAGCCAGGCTTTTCAGGAAGGGGACTGGTGGGGTAGAGGTACCTGTCTTCAGCAACACCACCAACTCCACATGCTTCTTTGTATTTTTCTAGTGACAGGCTTCAGCTTGACCTCTTGAGGAGGTGGTGTTCAACCACCAGACCAAATGAAAACCAGTGGAATTTGAACTTATATGCTGATAGGAAGGTATGAAAGTGCAAGGTAAAATAATTCACTTAAGTGTCAGGAGGACTAGGATATACCCAGATAATCAACAAACATATGGGCATAAAATATTGAAGGTACAGGAATGTAGGCAAAGGCATGTAACATCAAAATGCAAATTTTTGCTGTTTAAAATGTGGTTTCTCAAAAAAACAAAACAGACTGCAGATTGGAACAACGCAGCATACCAAAAGAGAAGAGCAGCATGCAAAGAGCATAACAAGGAGAAGACAAAGGAGAGGGACTAGGAGGAAGCTACCACTGATGACATGCTAGTGAGACAAAACTGAGCACTGACACATGGGCAGTCTATCACTGAGGGCACACATGTCCTCTGGCTTGATTGACCTTGCTAATCATTAAGTGCTGGCCCTACTATCAGTCTGCTCACCTCTGTCCTTCCTTCTGATTATGGCCATTACTTAAACATTATGCAAAGAGGGAGACACCTATGGATGAGGATACAGCTATGTGGTTACAGTTATTACTGTGTCCCTTCTAGTCAGCTGTTCATCTGAGGATGACTTGGGCATAGATGCAAGAGGGGAAAACCAGTCATTAACACCTCTCCTCAGTGGAAGGATAAGATCTCCTAAGTGGAAGGAGATTTGTGAAGGATGAAAGAGCTAACAAAATCCAGGTCACTATCCAGACCTTTATTAAGTTCCTCAGCAGCAAACAAGCCATCTTGTAGTCTTTAGCTGAAACTGGCTTATATTTTGCTATGCTTCAACAATTGCAAGACAGTTCCTGTCCCTTGACACAATATAAAAAAAATTTGCACTCCAAACAGCAATTGTTGTAATAATAACAATACTTACATTTCATTATTTAACCTCATGCTATTCATTCATGAGGATTACTGCTTAATTAATTAACAACACTTAGCATTTCCACTTAGCACTTTTCCTCTTCAATGCATCATACCAACACTACCTAATTAAGGACAGAGCTTTGCAGACACTTCACATCAGGACTTCCCTTTGACAGCTCTGCATCCAGGACTTGCCCACATGGTGTAGAGCATGAATTCAAGTTGGAAGCCCTGCTAACTTCATCAGGAACCAGGTAATGCCCTGGTTATCAAGTGACTATCTTTGGAAATTCCTTTTCTTTTCCTTGTGCTTCTGGTTGCCTGCTATTCACCCAGGGATCTAATTATTGGCTAATATGATGGATGATAATGTGAACCTTGTATTAGTGTTATCTACAAAACGCTCATTCTTCTGTTAGTGAAAACCTTATTCTCAGTCACCTGGTTGAACAGCCTTTGGATAGAAAATGTGTTAACCACAAAAACAGATTATAAAATGTCAAGTGAGAGTTTTCAAGGGGATGGTGCTTTCAATCCATCAGTCAAATGCCTGCAATGAAAATGCCTTTCTTGTAAGCACCCCAGGATGCTACAAACATCAATAGCCAATATAAATACAAAGCTTTTATGGTTCATTTTACAATGGACATTGAACCTATGAAACAGAAAGGAATTGAATTTCATGACTAAAGATGATAATGTGCACAGGATTAAGTAGGCAACACTGGTAGAAGCAGGAAAGCAATACGGCAATGGATGTCAATAGGGAGATCAAATCTGCAGATAAGAAGCCAGAGGAATAAACCAATTCTGAGTAAAATTTCATAAGCCAGCAGTAGCACTCAATACTTCATATCATTATTTCAAAACTGCTTTTTTTTCCCCCAGAGAATCAAACATGCTGATGGGTTTGTTCCGTCCCCAGTGACTGAGTGGGCCTTGACTATGAGCACTGAACAAAGAGTCCTAAATATGTAGTAGCTCCAGCCAGGAGAATTATGTAGACAGTATGGAAGTAAACTTCTGATGCAGTCAAAGTGGAAGAAAAAGAAAACATTCATCACAGTTGAAGAACTTGCCTAGTGCCTCAGAGGATGTCTTCACAGGGCAGTGGCTGGCAGGGCAGCAGCCTGGGGCTGCTGCTGTTCAAAACCTACTCCAGAAGAAAGTAAGAGATCCAATACAGCAACATGGCTTCCAGCTCTGTGTGGTGCTGTGGTGTGTCACATGCTTATCTCAGCTCACATCAGCTTGGTCAACCAGCTTTCTCAGGAAGCCCCTCTTGCCAGATGAGCCATAGCTTGATAAATATTAGAAATTTAAATGGCTTGGTTCTTTGAAAACTGATTGTCTTGAACAGAATCAGACCCAACCATTCTGGCACTGAAGCATCCCACAAGGATAACTGTGTGTTACTATTTGCAGTGGTTTTGTGCCCAAAATATTCTGTGTTAGTGTTACTGCTAACTTCTAAAATCCTAATAGTTCAAAATAAAAACTAAGCTTTATTATCCCTAATAAAATTTAATTTAAGCTGCAGATGGATGAGACCCTCATTGCCATATTTACCCTCAAGCTGAGGGTCAGATATTCATCCTAGACTTTTCTGGACATGTGTTTGAAATTCAATTCCTGCCTTTCATCTTCCTCCCACTCCCCACAGATCCTTCTCTCCTCACTCAGCTTCAACACTCCAGTATTCCCTTGCCACCAGTTTCCACTGTCCAGGACTCCCTTTTGTCAGACACCAAATGAGCTAACCCCTAAGCTCTCCATCACTTGTTTACCCTGCAGCCCTTTCTACTGTTTACCATGTAGGACCCATCCCACACCCATTCCAGTCTGCCCATGCCCAATCCCCTGGACCACTTCTGCATTGGTCGAGCTGGATCTATTGATCTGTATGGTTACATTAGGTAAATCACATATCTTTCTTATTACAAGTTTCCTAACATTTAATGCTCAAGACAAAACCATCCACTATGGTCACTGTTGATCAGGAAAAGATACTTGTTAATTAGCATGCACATTGGATCAGACCATTAAAAATGCATTGGAAAGCTACTATGGAAGCTGATTCAATTTATTATCTAGGTAGCTGTGCTTCTGTATCCAGCATAAGGCTGTCACATGAGCCCTTCTGATCACTTTTGTATTTACATTTGCATTGCATCTGTTCTAGCGCTCAAAGCTCTGATGTTGTGGAGGAACACACACTGAGATTCTTCCTGACTGGGTTCAGCTTCCAGTACTGTAACTGCTGGGTGCGGTTCAAGATGTGAACCAAACACAGACATAAAAAAAAAACTGGTAAAGACAAAAACCTGGCATTTGGAAGGCAGTTCTCAACTCTGGTGTATGACAAAAATAAATTTAGATGACTTTTGTAATTAGGATTTTACCTCTCATTCTACTGTTTTATTCAGCCTGTACAATAAACCAGGTTGGTCTGTTTAGTCTGCCCCATGGTGTGTTGGGATTTCCAAGTTTCACAGAACTGTGAAATTTCTGCTGTTCATAGTGTTCTCTCTGTAAGAGGTCACAGGGAAATGGCCACAGAGTACTCGGCAACAGATCAATGGTGGTCATGAATGTAAGTTTTAGAATGCATTTCCACCCACCTTCCAGTGTCTAATGTCATTGGGACAATTTATACTTTTGGGCTATCACAGCATCCTACAGCAGTGAATTTCAAAGTGATATTGATTGCACTAAGTAGTACATGTGCTTCCCCTGTTGCTTCATCAGAAGAAAGTGTTCCTGCTGCTGCACCACCATGGTGCATAATATTGGCCTTGCAATTTAGCCTGCACAAGGAGCGCTGGATGGATTGTTTGATGATCCTAATCCGCTTGCCTAGTGAAACTGCTGAGCACTAGCGTTAATAATGAAATACAGGCCAGCAGAAGTAACCTTTAAAGGGAATGGTATGCTCCAGGGCAAATATGATTGAGAGTTACACTACCTATATGTTTTACTTATAATTTTATCACTATGCCTATTCTAAGCACAACCTTTCAATTAGCTGATTCTTAGGACTTGATAGAGACAGTACTGAAACATTTCTGTTTTCAATTACTCATGCCATCCCAACTCAGATTTCTCACCTTTGTGGTCCACAATTTGACTGTCCAGTCAAAGGATGATGTGACAAAGAGATGAGAAAAGTCAATTGGACCCACTGCCATGTGACAATTGATTCCTGTGACAGGTCCTTGGTGGCCTTCAAATATTTCACCAATGCCAGCTTTACTGCAGGAAGAAGAGACATTTACATGTAGAGTCATTTACCACCTAGTGATTTAACATAATTTTTCTTTATTCTTAGATTCATATTTTCTTTTAAAGTTCTACTTAATCTGTGAATCTCTCTCCTTTCACTAAGGCAGAGGTTTATTCCTGTGGGCAAAATTAATGCTCAGAATCCAGCACAGGGAGACTTTCTCTTACCTGAAAATTCACTTTACTACTTCTATACACACTGTCTACTGTAGCTCGAAATAAAATTTATGTATAATTATAAAATAATTCCA
Source organism: Sakesphorus luctuosus (assembly GCA_013396695.1). Classification (NCBI taxonomy): domain Eukaryota; kingdom Metazoa; phylum Chordata; class Aves; order Passeriformes; family Thamnophilidae; genus Sakesphorus; species Sakesphorus luctuosus. The sequence goes on along the minus strand of VWZD01001639.1, from coordinate 1,110,748 downwards.
AGTTGTAATTATATTATAGCTTATGCCTCTGAGTAAGCCATTATCACAAGGAATAACCATTAAAATAAAAATGCGAATGTTAATGACTTATCATAAGCAATTATTTTTCCCTTAAATACCTAAAATAACTTTTCACAGCAGTCAATCAAATCACTAGAAACCAAATGTTTTTTTCACAATAAGTGAAGGAACTGGTCTTGTGATCAGGTATCATACAGTCATTACTTTGAACAAGGGAAGATAGGCATTTCATTAGTCTGAGGCTAGAATAGCTATTAGGAAGGGAAAATACAACACTGTGTAAGAGAGAATGCGTACAGTTTTTTTCTTCCTGGAAGCAAATGATGCCAGCTCAGTTATCAGTGCTGTCTCACAGCGTACACAGAAAAGGGAATCATGAAATTACCCTTTTAGTTAGATTATAGAAAAATTCTGAGTGGAAGAAAATACATTAAAAATAGCCACAGCCCTGATGAGGCTGTCAGCCCTGTGCCAGTGTGAGTATAATTTACTGAAAGAGGTGTGGAGCTGCACTGGAGGAAATTAGTCCCTCATACAGCTAGTAGTGTCCTCTCACCTCTCCTGTGTGGACAGAGTGACCTCCCTTAGGCGCCCCAGCCAGATCTTGCAGCATGTGCTGGAGCAGGGGCCAAGTCCTGCAGTGCCTCTGCAGTGCTGGATATAATGCACACCTCTTATTTTATCCCCAGCTGTCTGCCATGTAGTCAGTGGGAAAAGGGGAGTTCTGGAGCACTGAGAACACCTTGGGTGTCTGCTGTGCTTTGACACACCTTTTTCCAGAATAACATAAGGTTCTCCACTGTACTGGGCTGAAGGACAGGAGTCTTTGGAAATAAAATGGGGATGGTAGCAAAAAGTTCCAGGAAAGATAGGCAGGAGCAAAAAAGCTTTGTCAATGGTCAGCAGAAGTTTGCTATATGAGTACAAAATGCTGAACCTCACCTTCCATGACGACAGGCTGTATAGACTGTTCCCTCTTCACTGCCAACAACAAAGTTATTGACATCTCCGGTTGGGAAAGCCATTCCTGTAACCGCGACTGGTTTGGACTTATTGTATACGAGCTCCATGCTCTCCTACCAAAACAAGTTTTTGTTATTATTCTGTGATCATCCTTTTGTTAGTCTGAGATTTTTTTGTTGGTTTTTTCCCCCCTAATTGATTTCTAAATGTTGCATGGGTTAGCAGGAGAGGAAGATTAAATCATTTGACCCAGTCACAGGACTTTGCTTTCTACATAGGAAGTTGTGAGAAAATGCAATGTCACAAGGATTTTCCTGCCATCCCCAACACTATCTGTCACACATTTGAGACCAGCAGGAAGGCAATGGTCCTTCCTGTATCCTTTAAAATCAGACAGAGATGACAGGTGAGAATTCAAAATCTGATGGTGCAGAAACTAAAGGTAATACCTTAATGGTTACACTTCCCAGCCCCAGGCTCTAATAAATCATGCAATACCCTTCTATTTACAAACATTTTGGAAATCAATTGCTAGGAAGCACATGCAATATCAAGTGCATCTGAGGCATTTATTGCACTGTGTCATTTTTCCCTCTGCAGAATAAAATTAAAAAGTTGGGGTTCTTGCACTACCACCACTCTAAGCATTACTTTTCAGGGATTTTCTGAGGTAACCAGAAACATTCCCTCTAGACTCCACCATCAAGCTACAAACCAGCAGGAATGTTTTCTGTTTTCATTTGTTAGCTATATTTCAAAGTATATCAGCATGTCTATTTTTTCTATTGCAAATACAATCACCATGAACAGTTTGTGGCTGTTGCAAGATGCGTACACTTTGAGCAGACTTTGCACAACTTTTTGGTTTTTCAGCCTAACTAGTGCAACCTAAGAATCCACAAAAGGGCTCAATGATTTAATTTTCATTTTTAGCTATTTAAGTGGGTATGTTTTCTATATTTAAAGTGCCAAAACTGCTATTCTTCTATGGCCAAAGCCTGTAGGGCTTTTCTCAGAAGGGTTTTTTTTTTGCTGTAACTAGAGAAAGTGGGTGTCCCTGTGATAGGAGAGCGATGCAAAACCATGAAGAAATACTTTTGCTTGGTGTCTACTTTTCTTTGAAACACATTTGATTCTATTATAAAGGCAAAACATGGAAAGTGTATTGGGAGAACACCCCATATTTCTCTGAATTTGTGTGTGAGAGAGAGAGACAGAGAGAGAAATTCTGTGAATATGGAAGGCAGACTATGTCTATTTTTGCAAAAATCTTCTGGGGTGAGATTGTCATTTAGTGTCTCTAAATGGCCATAGCCTGTCGTGGACTCTCTCCTCCCAGCGCCCACACCACAGCTGCACACAAATGCTCTGGATCTGTATCTTTGGAAAGTTTCATACTGACACACATCAGCAACACTTTACTCCTTCCAATTTAAAGCTATGGCATGTAGCTTGACGTCAAGTCCTGTGCCTTTCTTTTCTAGACCACCATGTGCCAAACTTCAGCGTAATGTGGGGTGTGTTCCCATCCTTGTTGAGAGCCAGTTTTGGAGCAGGGAAATTCCATCTGAGTGAGGAGGTACTGAAACTCAGATGTTCACAGATCTGTGCTTCAGAATTTAGTATTCCAGCAAATGAATACGTAAGGGTACGTTTATATGAGAAACAGGGGAAAGGATTTGGGTGCCTGAACAGGGATGTTGGGGCCATTTTAGATGCCTCCACTTCTATTCCAGAAGAGTATGGGTTTTTCACAGTTCCAGGGCACAACTACCAAACCCATCTTGTTGCTTTGGGTAACACGAGCAATGTGGTTGAACTTTGAAGTTGGCCTCATTTTGACTAGGGGAGTAGATGGGATGACTTCCAGAAGCCCCTTCCACCCTAAGATTGGACAGTTCTGTATCCCAGGGTGGGTATCTGAAATGGCATTTCACACTTGGATGCGATGGGTGATCCTCCAGAAGTACCAGCCTCTCTCTATGTTAACTGTAAAGGAAACTTGAATTGCAAGCTTCAACTTGGCACTGACCAAACTTTTAGATGGCTGAGGTTAAGACAGATGAGTCCCACCTCTTGTGTCAACACTGGAAAGCAAATAATTTTATAATAATTGCACATTAATGAATGATTACTGGATGATTAATGGAATCATTAAGGGGAGTTTCTATGTAGCATTTTGAAACCAGATCAGATCCCATGATGCTTAGTAAAAATGATATTATTATTTTTCTAAGAAATTATGTATAAAAAATTAGTGATGTATTAGAATAGAAAATGTACTACTTCAGAAGATAACGCTTAAAAGATGCTTTCTGTACACCTTTTTCAGCATTGGATTCTTTGTTTAGTTTCCATTATTATAATCACTAGTGGTTTGGGCAATTTTCATGTGTTTTCTTTCATTTCTGATGCAAAGGAGAGGAGTGGAGGAAAAGACAATAGTAGCAAACATTCCAGAGGGGGAAGATTAGTTCTAAAACTTTTGATTTGCATTGTTTGTTCCTTTGGCTACTGAAGGCAGGAAGAAAAGTAAGCTCTCTGTATGCCTTGGAAACTGGTAGTGCCTAGAGTGTGTTCAGCAGCAGCGCAATCTAGTCCACATTTGTTAAACAATGCTGCAGAATAAGTGCAATTTATACCACAGGCGACTTCTGTAATTACCCTGCTTTAAAATGGATTATTTCATTTTCACTTGAAACTGACCTATGTATTAACTTATTACAATAATTACATGATTTGTGGTAAAGGAAATGGGGTTTGGCTCTTACAGAGACTGCTGGAAGCAAGCTGTACTCTTTCAAGTGCATCCATTGGTTTTAGTTTGTATAGGATGTGAGGTTTGGGCTTTTAGGAGCCATGTTCCACTATGCAGGTATCCTGCTCTACTAAAGATGCTTTTTTCCCGGTATAGGTGAAACGAAACCCACCTGTGGAGTTGAGAGCATGTCCAGGCTCCAGGAACACATTTTGCCATCCGTAGAGACGGTAATGAGATTGTGCGCGTTCTGTGTTCCAACTACATTCACACAATACACAGGATGCTGCAAACACATTGACACTAGAAATCAGAGAGCCATTCTCACATTTTCACAGATAAATTTCTAATATCTCAGGTTGTTTTAAAGAACGATTAAGTAGTCACACAATCCCTGGAAAATACAAGCCTTGGCTTCTCCCAGATAGGAATTGGTTTTGGTTGTTGTTTTTATTTAAATTTTAAGAAGTATGTTATGAAGGTGGAAATGTTTTCAAAGTTTCATTTTCCTCATAATAAAACAACCCAGCTGAGTAATGCTGAATTATGTGGATGATATTTCACCCACAGGGATATGTATCATTCTACTTCTGGCTTTTGACACTGAAAATAACTAGCAGAAAGAGGCAAATTGTCCAAAGAGAATCCTAATGAAAACTTTGTTCAAGAAAACAGCTGCATAAAAGTTGAACTCTGTCAGAATTTGCCTTGCATGCTGAATATTTGCAAATGCACTCTGGCTGAAGAATATGAATAAGCCCATCAGCATTCTGCAGCATGGGCCGGTAACACCTTTTTGAATCCATTATTATAAACAGGGAGTGACTAAATTCAGGGTGTTTCACCTGGTTCATCATAACACAGTCATTCCATGGAGGCTGAATTCCACTTAGTATGCATAATGAAATTTGGCCTCTTCCTTTTCCAAGGAACATGGTAACATTTTGAGCCGAAAGTGTCATCTGATATCTGATGGTACCATATGAGGGATGGGTCAAGTTCAGCAAACTCCAGAGTGAAAAATCAGTCAGGCTGAACAATAACTTTCAATTTCCTTTGACCTGTACAAGTGATACTGCTGAATTAAGGGTTAGACATATGAAAAAGTCAAGCACTGAAAAATTTAATTTTTTCTGCTCCTTTTGCCAATAAATACAAGACCTGTGTTTCCAGGAAGAAAAAACTTTTCCCTCATACTTCCTTATTTAAAGAAAATTAGGACCAACTTACAAAAGATCCCTATGGAGCTTCTAAGCCAACTCCATGTAGAGTTAGAAATGTAGCATTTGCTCCTGCTGAAAGGAACTGCCGCTTATGTCAGAGTACTTCAAGATCCAGCTGCAGGTCACCTACCCAGTCAGTGGGAAAAGGCAGAAATCTTCAGAGCTCTGACTAGCTCTCAGGTTCGATACCTGAGTGGGCCCAGTACATGTCCCCTCTTCAAATGCAAAAAGGGCAGCACCTGTACAAACAGCGTTTGTGCACACGCTGAGAGGGACTGAGTAATTACTGCTGAAATGGTACCTTGTGCTTGGAGGTCATCTGTACACACCAGTAAGTCACAAGGTCCATTCTGATCCTGATTCTTTCTTTCTCTCTAGATTGTCAGGCATCTGGTTTCTCACAGATCATCAAATGGATCCCAGCTGGTCCCTCATGCGTCTCACACAATTACCCTCATATGATGGACCTTTTTACTGCTTAGTGTTAAGCTAATAACCCCAGTGATAAACATGATTACTACATACTGATGTGTGAAATAAGCATAGACCTATTTTTTATAATGGACATTGGAACTACAGTAGTCCAAACAGACAAGAACAGAGTGGATGGAAGGAAGGCAAAGCAAGCAATGGACTATCTAGAATATTTAGCAGGGAAGGAGACAGTGAGCCATGTCTTTCCAGCAGCACCTCAGTGTGTCAGATCTGGCTTTAATCAGGGCTACCAGCCATCAATTTCATGCACAATAAAACTCATGGCAGAAATGAAAAGATGTAAGGAAAGCGGATGAAAAAGACAACCAACTGTATGTAACAGAAAGTCTGAACAGGCTCCTTCCTTTCAAAGGGTCGCTGCCAGCTTGCTTTTATTTATTTGGAAATGAAATCATCATGCAAAAGGGTTTTGTCTTAATTAAAATTTCCTGTTGTCCCAAGTGCAGATGTGTGGTGGGTGTGAAAGGAAATTAGTGAGTAAGCAGCGGGTAGAATTCTCTTTCCTGGTGAATCCAGGCAGTAATCAGTGATACTAAATTTCAGGAAGGTTTAAGTCAGCGAAAACAACATGATCTATCTGTTTCAAATAAACAAAGCAAGTGAAAGAAAAGAGAAAAAACATTTTTTTCACATCTGGCAAGAGTTCAAATTAAAAATGACTATTCAACTCACATATCTAGCAGTAAAGTAACATTGCTATAGTAGTTGTCATAATTTAATCCTTTTTTTTTCTTGGCAGCTAGGATTGAAGGCAGCCTTTTGCAACCAAGACCTCATATGCAGTTTACGTAAGTAACTCCTATATATACACATAAAGTAAGAACTCTTTTATTGTAAAATCTGATCACTCCTTAAAAACATCATGCTTCCTTCCTCATGTTAGACTGTTTAAACTCTTATTTATACCAATCCATGACAGCACATAAAGTGCCCATCCACAATGGAAAGTAATTTATTTATATTTGTCAAAAGCAAAACATTACATATTGTTCTATTGCAATAATAGAAGTACTTTAATATATAATTCCAGGAGGTACAATTTTGTCTTAAACTATTTTTGAGTGTAAACAAATTACTTCCCATTAATCTTTGCTTTTCCACTAGACTTTTAGTCCCAGTTGCTCAATTTCCAGTGATAGTCAGCTTCTTGCCACTAGTTTTCTGGTCTGCTATATCTCTAAAATGCACTTCCACGAGAGACTGTTTCTTTTCATGCAGATTGAACAACATTACTGGCGACAAAATGAGCAAAACATTAGGGAAATGAAAAGCAATGTTGAAGTTGCAACCCATGGCACAGATCATTAGATAATTACATCAACATTCATGATAGTGGAAGTTTAGAGAACAATATTTGTACTGTGTGGTGCACTAAGTGTGTCTGTGCACACATGTCGATTTTTAATATAAGAGAGTGGCCATCATAATACTGACCCCACACTGAATCTTTCACATTAATTCACATGGCATGGCATCTAGAGCTGTCTTTTAACTTCAAGGATTATGTAGTCACAGTCAACTAAAAGCTGAACCTTGATCTGCAAATTCCAAAGACTAGAATCACAGAATTATAAAAAGAGGAGGTGCAAAAATACCGTTATGTTCTCCAATCCTTCCCTCTCCTAGAACAAGATTATTATTTTACTTCTCAGAGTGCTTTATGTAGTTCAGTTCCTTATGTTTCTGAAAATCTGCATTTTTCTGCACTCTTCTATCATACTTTTACATTTTTCTCCTCCTTTCCACTTTCCACTAAGGAATTGCCCTAAGGCCACTTCCAAGATGAGCTACTCCACCTTCCAGCTCTCTTGAAGAGTCTGCCTGAGCCTAAACTCTGGAGGACAGCTCAAGAATGTACAACATCTTTGTGCATAATGGACTGGAGGTCAGTGCAATAGCAGAGTGAGGACACTTTAGCAGGCAATCCAGGTTTGTCTCTTTGTCCAGCATAATAGCCTCCTACCACAGACATCATCCTTGTATCACAGAGAAACTCTTCCTTTTCAGACCTTTTACGTTACTGCTTTGCCTGTATATCTCTCAGACATCACAAGAGCCCATTTCCCCCATCACCATCTGCAGGTATCTGTGTGTGTCAGCAAAATGCTCTCCCACATCATTCTATGGAAACAAACTCTCCCTCAGTGTGCAAGCTCTGCCCTGCGGCCCTGTCTGGAGTAAAAGACCATGGCAGGCATTTATGTATTCTGCTGTTAGAAAACAGAAGCAAAATGCCACACTCTTTTGAAAGGCACCAGTGTGACTTACAGGATTCCACTGAGACCACCACAGGTGACTACTCTGCTTCAAAGGAGAAACTTGTGTACACCAAGACAACAATAAATGACTCAAATTGCCTGCCATGCTGGACTGACAGACATACAGTCTCTATAGTGACCTTGCTGTCTTTACAGGCAATGGAGGGCAAGAGATACAGAGCCACTGAGCTGGCACAAAGGTGTCTCACTCAAGTGTTGTACTCAATCCTGCCTTTTCCTTGGAAAGGAGAACAAGCTCCAGACTTGACCATACAAAGTGTGATGGTTAAGCACTTACAGGAGGTGGTTGTACATCTCTCTTATTTATTCCTTTCCTTTCAAGGGCCATACTTATGTTTTCATCTGTGTGGTAACCAGCATTGTAGATACAACTATACAGTTCTATTTCCCTACTGACCATTTCCTCTAAGGAAAGGAGGAGGTGATTTTTATCCTTACCGTGTGAGCAGCAGCAGATAAGGGAGTTCTCTGAACTGGAGTGCGCCTGTGACTGCGATTATCCCACAAGACAATTTGGCCAGAATATGTTCCACCGACCACCAGGTTTGGGTGAAAGCGGGCAAAACAGACGGACATCACGGACGACTGGAGGAAAAGAGGTAGGGAAGAGAGGGGTTACATGGTCAGTCATTTTCAATCCTCTCCTTAGGGAATCATATTGTAATTAGCATTTTGTACTTTAGGAATCATTGAATGAACTCTATTTATACTCCTTGAACAGCAGAAATTCTACTAAAGCCAATGGGACACATGCAGAGCTAACTTTGACTCTAAAATGTGTCATTTCACTGATTCTTCGGAAAATATATGCTATAGGATGAGTCTAAGCATGATGCTAAAAACCTGAGATAACCTTTCCATGACAGAGATGGGAAAATACTTAATTTCATTTCTGAAAGTGAGAACTTCAAGTAACCAGATGCCATCTGAACAGAGACTGGCATCTTGGCCCATGATATCCCATCAGGGAGAGCTGGTCTCCTATTGCTCCTCTCACTTTGAGCTCTGAGGCAATTTGAGGTGAGTCTGTGAGAGACCTTTCAGAGTTCATCTCAGAGTGTGCTGTCCTGAGAGCATCAACTGACAAGCTGCATCTCATTGTTTTCTCTGCTGCCGAGGTCCTCTTCTAATGGCAAAGGGAACCACACCTTCCTTTATAGTTCAAGCAGAGCTGAGTTTTTCCTTATCTTAATGACAGCTCAGTTCTTTGTACATTTTCTTTTGCTGGGGATGCTGAGGAACCAGACTGGTATGATGGTCACCTTGGTGACCTGGTGGAGTGCCCCACAAGCCAGTATGGAGATGAGTATCTATTCCAATTACTGCTTTCCAGTGTCATTAAAATAACATACAATAGCTCAAGTCCTCAGGGGAACAGTCCTCAGAACCTTCATGTGCCAACAACCTACAGCCAAGAGCAACAAGCTGTAACTCCTTCAAGTCTTCCAGTCTCTTCCTAAGGAATTATTTCCCATTTTTATATAATTGGTACTGGATGTTATGTTTTTGTTTTATGTAAATTGTAAAGCAAATGGTACAGCATTCATATAATTTCTTGAGAATTCACATACTAATAAAGACAGTTTGCAAACAAAAGCAGATGTCATTTTTTAAACAGCAGTTTTAGTGATGCTTTCTAGCCGCAGAGTAAGGCTTGAACTACTGTGGCAATTACAGTCAGAAAGTTAAATTCACTGTTAGTTTTTGCATTCTTAAAAATTCATTTTCTGGCTGTTACCAATGAGTTTTGCAAACCATTTTTTTTTGTTTGGTTTGGGTTTTTTTATTCTAATGATTGGATATTTTGAAGTGGTGGTGTTCCTAGGCGGGAACATGCTTTATTCAATGACAAAAAGTTAACTAAATTACCATATTCCTGTTGCATAAAAAGCATTACAGACATTTAAGTAATCTTTGTTGAACTGGGAATATCAGAGCTGCCAAGCTGAACTATATCCAGTGTCAGCTTAAGTAATGACAATGTTTCTGGCAGAAGTGGATGGAGTTGTAAAAACTTTGACATAGGCTGATGTGTTATCTTCTTTCCTTACTGCTCCTCATCTGGATTTCTAGTGGCTAGATACTGATTTGAACTCACAAGAGACTTAAAACCCCTTCTGATAGAGCTAGAATTAGTTATGCTAACTCTTGATGTCTATAACTTAATTAATAAGAATAAGGCAAAATGTGAAGTTTAAATACTTTTTACTGTATTTATGTGGTTGCCTGGTATCTATTGTTTAAAGCCAGATTATGTGCTAAATTAATAGGCATATTTTTAGCATACAGCAGTAAATTTAGTACTGGTTTTTTTGACCCAGTAAGATCATCAAGACAATTAAAAAAGCTGCCATTTTGCCTTTTTTTCTTCCCCACTCTCTCTGGATTCTTGTGGCTGTTCACTTGACATCTTTGATACCTTTCCTTCTTGACTAAAGCTTTTGCATACATTTCCGTGCTGTTAGTCTAGCACCTAATGACTAGATGATTAGTGTACATAAATGCCTACTTTAGTCCATATCTATCTAAGCACTTGAACATAGTAATTACACTATGGTCAGTGGTAGCACCAAGAGGTAGCTTCCAAACACCATTTCCAAAGGACCCAGCTTTACAGAAAAAAAACCCCACCTCTAAGGAACAAGACGTGGGTACTGCTAAGAAGTGTTTAAAAGCTCAGCTATACTGCAGCTGCCATCCAGTTTCCACAGATGCCCCCCATATTATAATTAAAACGACCCTACAGCACATGTTCTGCATTTTATCTCTTTGTTTAATGGCTTTATGAGCTGTTTTAATCAACCCCTCTCATTTCGCATAACTAAGCTGACAGATAATCTTACATGAAGTGAAATAGCCAGATGATTTTAAAATAGTACAGCTCCACCACTGTGTACACCCTGCAGCAGCTACAAGGCTCCACATGTATTTTAAGAAACCCCAACTCAAACAGTCATTCCACAACAAAGTTCTCAGTTTGTCCCAAACAAACTTGGGAGACTCTGAATCAGGGCAAAGATGCCAAGTGGACAGTGTATTTTTAAACATTCTGTTTTCATGGTTAGCATGTTTTTGAATTCAGAATGCCAGAATATAGTTGACTGGTCAGGATATAAACTGCTAAACTATGTTTTTCATAAAGTTCAGAAATAACCTACAGACGTGACATGGACTTAAGCCCTCTGCGCTGCTTCTACTTTTTCATATTGCTCCAAAGTAGCTTGCAGTCTTCAAATGGTGAAATGTTCACATCCTTTTAATTATGTCAGTATTAGTTTTCTATATGAGAAAAACTTCTGTCAAATATTAGAATTTAACAGTTTAAGGACTCCACTCCGTAGCGCTTAATATAGTGATTATTTTCTTAAAATTAATGGTGGATGAGTAAGGACTGTAAGGACTGTAAGATCAAGCCCATTCATTTAATAACTTTAAAAGCATTCATTTCTTAGCCATAATGGGAGAGAGCAGCAGACAGGTCTCCAGTCTGTCTGAAGGAGAGCTGCACAAACCATTCCCCATAAGCTTCTTCTGCCTCCAGGCTGCCTCTTGTTTGCCCATTCAAGTTGTCTTGCTCCTCTAAAGGAGTGTTTTGCCACTGACTTCAAAGGGGGAGGATCCAGCACATGATCAGGTCTTTAAAATAACAGCATATTCCTTGTTGCACTTCTGCCACACCTTTCTAGGGAAACCTCACAGCGCTTTCTAATAACAATGGTAAAGCTTCACAGTTTTTCAGTCAGGGATATTTTATGCACTGTAGGTGCTTAGTTACCTGTTGTAGAAAACAGAGGCAGCCAGTTCCACAGTGTATGACAACAGCACATAAATAAGGGTATGAGGAATCATGTCAGAAGGCAATTCCATGGGGAGTTTATTGCCCAAAGTATAAAAGCAGCAATTAGAACAGGAGATTCTCAGAACTATCTTTTTATAGGTGCCACAGAGCATCTGCATCTTTCAGCTGGTGGGACTCTCAAGATATGGGCAAACACCAGTGACTGGTCATCTGCATTCCTCTGAATTGTGCTGCACAGTGAATCATTTAATTATTTACTTTAGCTTAATGCTCAGGTGTTTTCTCTCTCTATGTAAATATAGCCTACAGGATTTTGCTTTCTCTGTCTCTCCATAACTTGCTCAGTGGCCTTACTAAGGGCTCATTCTGTGATTTCTGCCTTTGTGATCTTCCACCCAGATAAGACCACCACACCAGAGCTGCAGCCTCATCCCCTGTGCATGCTCTGCCTCTCCATGGAGGCAAGCAGCTCTCCAAGGACCAGAGGAGCAAGCCTGAGTCAGTTCCAGGTAGGAGTACTGCCCAGACATAAGGGAAGAGCTCAGGCTAATAAAGCTGTTGGTTTTGCCTGGTAAACAAGTAATCCCTCCTTCCTGAATCCTAAAACTTCTGCTCCCAGCTGCTACGAGAACCGCACTTAAAACATAATTAAGAAACAAAGCATGCAATGTATGTGCTCTTGTCACAGTAAAGAGAGGGCTGGCATCAGAAACAGAAACATTGCCTAGCCCTGCGAGAGGTCTGCAGTCAGGGAAGCACCCTCGGCCCCCTGCCTTGGTGGAGTCAGGTTGTCCCAGCCTGTGGGGAACAGCACTGTGGAGCCGCCTCTGCCTCCCTGCTCCTTCCCTCCCTCCCCCGCTGATGCACTGATCCAAACAGACCCCAAGCCCTCTTCAAGTGGCTAGCAAAGCTGGGTTTTATTTTAGAAGCTTAATACAGCCCAGATTTGGATTAATGATGGTGTATCCCTTCAACCGCAGGTACATGTGCTCAGAACAGACAGTCATTTAGCTCCTCCTTACTGAGAAGCCTGACCTCAGTACCCACATCTGATGTGTGTAAGGCCCTGGAGACTGAACTGTCTCTGCTCACGTCCATACGTTCGGATGGCACTCTGCCCAGCCACCAGTTGAACAAGTTCACAAAGACCTGGGTGCTACATAATAATGACTCTCAGTAGGCAATGACTACTGCCTTCAGCCAGACCTTTTCTGCAGGAAACCGCTCCCGGAGGCAGCACTGTCATACTGGTGCCATATGCCTACGCTCAACACCAGATGGATCTCAAAACAATACTTCATCAGTGGGAAGAAGCAATCCAAGGAGTTCACAGGCATTTCTAGGCTCCAGAATATTGGGTTATATTGCAGCACTCAGGAAACTCCTGGGTGGATTTTCTAGCTGAGTGAATGCATGTGAAGAAGCACTGCCATCAGTGACATGCTGCTCTGGGTCAGCCTGACACACACAACAGTGGACAATGACATCCATTGCAGCTGAGACGAAGTGACACAATTGGCTTTATGGAATTAGCTTAGAGGGACTAGGAGCAGAGGGACAAAGCTGTGGTACTGTTGCTTAGCTAGAACCATGAAAAGGTGCCAAACTTATAGTTCTTCATTCATAGGAACTGAAGAATAGGGACTGGACCTCTGATCACCTATGCCTGCCCTTCAAAGGAATAAATAATAAAGAGAACTGTCAAAACTACACATCCAATTTACTCATAAACTTTTGCTCTCACTCCTGCTCATCAAAAGCAGCATTTAAAGAGTCTGAGCACTCACAGTCCCACGGAGAGAGGCTCAGCCTTCTTCTGGTGAGTCCATAAGGAGATAATTTCCTTCTTGCATTGCTATACATACTTATATCTGCTCCCAGAACAGATATGAATGGTATACTTCAACTGCAAAGGTGGATTAAAATCATCCTCTAGAAATGACAGCAACTGAATTACTAAATAAAGCCCTTTCCCCCTGCCAGATCATGGGCTGAGAACTATTATGGAAAGTAGCAGTATCAGAACTGAACACTAGTTTGTCCAGTTTAGTACCCTGTAGCACCCCTTTTGCAGCACAAAAGGTGTGAGATACCTTAAAAGAGGCAACTGTAGGGTGACTTGGCTCTGGTCACTGATATATCTGGATTTGTACATTGAAATAGAGGCTGTGTTGCTTCCAAGAGCCTTGCTTATTTTTAGTATCAGCTATTGTGAACCTGGATATTTTTGTGGTTTATATAAATGTCTAATTACAATTAATAGTAAAAAGAAAAAAGCAGAGAGCGTAACATCCCAATTACAGCTGGTTTTGAAATTAAATTTGAAAAAGAACTTAAAACATGATTTATGTGTACCAAAACCTTTACCAAAGAGGTTACCTCTTAATTCTAAAAGCTCTAAATGCCAAGACTTTCTGTACTGCTCCCTTCCAACTGTCTTCCTATTAAACCATGAAATAACATCTGAAAGATTTTGTGCTAGAGATTATTTCTGGTACCATACAAAATTTTCCTTTACTAAAAATAAAATAAAAGCAGTTGACTTCCTTCACGTATTTAAAAAACAAAATAAAAACCAAACCAAACAAACACTTCTTCACCCCAAATGTCAGAATTCTGTTTAATTAAAAAAAGGAAGTTTATACTTGGTTATGGTGTGTGTCGACATCCATCCCTTTGATTTACAAGAGTATTGACAGAAAGAACAGATTGCTTTATTCTGGAGAAAGAAAGGAGGGAGGGGGGCCCAGTGTGACAGGAAAGAGTGTAGGCTGTATTAACTTCAGTGCTTGTTAAAACATGAAGGATTAATGATAGAAAGGGAGGGGAAAATTGTGAATGTCTCCAGTTTAGGATCTTCAAAAATGTTTGAGGATTCTAAGAATGTCTCACCAGACCACATGAAAGCTGCACAGGGAGACTCAGCCACACGACTGCTCTAAATCCAAAGCTGGTATTGCTCCACTTATACCATCAAACCAATGGAGCTGAAATGTAGCCACAAATTAAATTTATTTTTATTAAAAAAGTACTAAGTCCTTAAAAAGAAGGAAAAGAGTATGTCAGGAAATGCAGCTCTCTCTCAGCCAAGGTTACAGTGTAGATAACTCTGATGTTTAACTTCAGTGCTGACATCTGAGTATTGCAGTAGAATCGGAGTGCTCTGCCCAAGTCTGCAGAAAAGCACTATCCAGCCTCATGAGTTTCATCTCTGTAACTACAGGTTCAGCCCATGTAACTACAAGAGTAAAATAATGAGGAAAAAAGTCCACAAACTGTCTTGTCAAAAGAGAATCTACACTTCAGCCCTTATGGAAAGTGCATTTGCTAATATTACTAATTTGGTGGTGTCATGGTGACTCAGGAAAGCAGAAAAACTGCTTGCTGTATTGCAAAAGCATATACTTCTCCAATGTGATACAGGGAGATCCTGTGTGCCTTTATCCATTACTGCAACAACCAATCAGTTTGGTAACCCTGTATTACTACACATACACACAAGCCCGAGAATACTGTCTTTGCTGAGTAGCATACTTTCTTTGTTAGACTGACAATGAGATGATTAAAGCCTGGAGAAATAAGGAGCAATTTCATAACAACACATCAAGTTTTTTTCCACCCAACTACTTACATGCTAAGTACTCAATATCTGTTTTCTCTGATTAGGACCTGCCTGCTTGTCAAATTGCAGGGTGAAACCCTCAAAAGCCATGTGCCTGCCTGTTGGAGAAGCAAGCACTTCCTTGGTTTGTCTGTTTTATTTAGGTCATGATACTTTAACAGTTATAAATAAGCACCCTTAATTGTTTTCATTAAATTACTGACACGCCTGAAGTGATGGATCTGCACCATCCTTTCAGACCAGGAGCCTGAGGGCATGTGTATGTGGGTGGAGTGTAGAGACCTTCTGCTGTCCCTGCTCATACCACAGGCTGGCCAGAATTTGGAGCAGATGGTAAGTGTCAGCTTGAGCATGGCATTCTGGCACTCTGCTCAGATGCAGCAGGGTTCAATGGTTTGAGCACAGTATTAGCCAAAGGCTTCTGGACCAGAGCTGCAATACATGCAGCCAGCTCAGGATGTGGATCATGGTGCACTGCCTGCCACCACCGCTAACTATAGCTGCAAGTTCTTCGGGACAGAGACTACTTTGTTATGATGGGTTTGCAACAAAAATTTGCCTAAGGCGTCTCAGTCTGCTGAAGGCCTCTAGAATGGAAGAAATAATAGTGTTACCTGAAAAATTTACTTAGTGCTATGGGCAGAAATGTCACTAGGTAAGAAGCATTTTTTTTTAAATATTGCAAATGAAATACAGATGTAGAGAAGCACACACTAAACCATCACACAAACCAAAGCCCTCTCTAAGTGTTGTAGCTATGTAACTCCAGGCAAAAGCACCTATGAAGGTGAAGCCACTTCTGTCAAGCAAATACCTGGGGAACCTGGCTGTGAGGGGCAAGTCCAGGAATTTTGGTCACTCCTTCTGAATTACTTCTGCTTATTCTCTGATACTATCAGATACAAAACACAGCTGTAGTCTTGGCAGCTCAGGCCCAGGTTCATAAAATGTCCCAGCCATTGGTCTAAGAACTTAAGCTTCTTGTTGCTGTGTACTTCTTCTCCAGGCAGAATCTCCTTTCTGCTGGAACCAAGACCAGGCTTCAGGAGCAAGGTTCAAGAGTCCTTGTCCAGGGGGGTTCCCATCTAGCACTATGCAGAAGCAGAAGAAATCCTCCAGAGACTGAGGTATGGGTTAGGCTGGGATCTTGGTGTCCTGGACTCTTCTTCTCACAGAGAAAACACAACAGATGATTACTTGATGGCAAGGGATGGAAATATCAAAGCAAGACTTTAGAGAGCCCACAGGGACAGCAAATTCCAGATTTGGAGAACAGGAATAGAAACACGAGTTGTTCCTGTGCTGTGGTAGTGGCTTGGTGGTTTCTATGGCAGCAGTTCTTCAAACCAATGCATTTGATCAACCAAATTATGTGAAGCCCCAGACAAAGTAGGAGACAGTACAGATGCTGCACAAACAATTATCTACACTTAGCCTGTGAAGTTGGGTGTAGCAGTCACAGCTGCTTGTACGGGAGTTGCAGATAAATCTCAAGTGTAGCACTTGGTCCAAACCCCCACAATAAACACACAGGCCATGTTGAACCCAGGCAGAGTCAGAAGATCAAACATACTGAACCAAGAACATTTTAAAGCCCCAGCTGAGGAAAGAACTTACTAAAGTCGATCTTCTCTCAGAAGTCCATAAACTTAATTGTAGTTAATTCTTCTAAGTTCCCAAATATTTCAATGACTCAAAAGCCTGCTCACAGCCAAACAAATTGGTAAGCACTTTCCTAAACAAGAAATTTTTTGATTCATGCCTTCTGAATGCAAATGACCTCATTTCTGGGAGGAAAGAAGGGTGCTCTGATGTTTAGCTGGTCGTGGAAAAACTCTGTAGACTCTAATTAGAGACCGTCGAATGGCTGAGGTCACTTGGTCTGTTCAGTCTGGAGAAGAGGAGACTGAGGGGAGACCTCAGTTACAACTTCCTCGTGAGGGGAAGAGGAGGGGCAGGCACTGATCTCTTCTCTGTGGTGACCAGTGACAGGACCCAAGCGAATGGCCTGATGTTGTGTCAGGGGAGGTTTAGTTTGGATATTAGAAAGAGGTTCTTCACCCAGAGGGTGATTGGACACTGGAACAGGCTCCCAAGGGAAGTGGTCACAGCACCAATCCTGACAGAGTTTGAGAAGCATTTGGAGGATACTCTTGGGTACTTGGTGTGACTCCTGGAAATGGTCCTGTGCAGGGCCAGGAGTTGAACTCAATAATCCTTGTGGGTCCCTTCCAACTTGGTATATTCTGTGCTTCTGTGACTTCCGCATAATGTCAGAGACAGGGAAGGCAAAAGGAGTCTGAAGTGCCAGACTCACTGAATTGCCAATGTCGGAAGGCACTTCTAGAGACTGTCTAGTTCAGCTCCTTGCTCAGAGCAGGATCACCTGGAGCAGACTGTTCAGGACTGTGTGTTTTGACTGTCTCCATGGATGGAGACTCCATTGCCAGCTCATGTTGAGATTCTCATCAACCAACATCCCCCAATCCTTCTCCTCAGGGCTGCTCTCAGTCCATTCTCAGTCCAGCCTGTATTTGTGCTTGTGATTGCCTCTACCCAGGTGCAGGACCTTGCACGTGGCCTTGTTGAACTTCATGAGGTTCTTACAGGCCCACCTTCGAAACCTGTCAAGGTCCCTCTGGATTGCATCCCTTCCCTCCAGTGTGTTGACTGAACCACACAGCTTGGTGTTGATGCCAAAGAGATTTCTGATTTTTTGATTTTTCACATTTTGTAGATTTTAGAAACACAGTAGATGTAGCACTGTAGATTGTAGTGGGTTAATATTTAGCAGCTTATAGTATAAGGTCCTTCTATCTCTACCCCTGCTCCAGAACAGGCCGCTAAAATCTGCCAGTTATTTAGTCTCATTCTCAAGGTACCAGATTAGAAGCTATCGGAGAGAACATAAACACAGAGCAGAGTGACCCGGGGCCCTGGAGAGCGTCCAAAAGACCTTTATGTGCTGAAGAGGAGGAGGAAGAGGAAGACGGAGGGTCCCGGCAACCCCAGACCCAATTCAACAGGGGGTGGGAACTGGGAGAAGACAGAGGTGGAACTAGACATGTGGACTGCAGTAATTAGATAAAATATATTATAAAAGCTATAGGAATCAAAGCTTGCTTTAGCGCGCAGTGATGTATTCCTGGATGAGCAGAGTTGCTCATTAAAGTAACTACCCCTTATCTTATCTCCTACAAAACTTGGCTCACAGTCTTTCTTACAGACTTACGGCAACAGTGTTGTTGGTGAACATGCTGAGGGGCATTCAATCCCACCGTTCATGTTGCCAACAAAGGTGTTAAAAAGTGCTGGTCCCAACACTGACCCCTGAAGAGCACCACTCGTCACTGGTTTCCACTCAGACATTGGGCTATTGACTTCAACTCTTTGAGTGTGACCATCCAGCTAATTCCTTATCCAATGAGAGGTCCATCTGTGTAATCCATGCCTCCCCAATTAGAGACAAGGATTTTGTGCAGGACAGGGTTAAATGCTTTGCACAAGTCGAGGTATATGATGTCAGTCATCTGAAGAATAATAGGCTGTTAGATTTGCCCACACCCATCACTTTCAGTGATGTACCTTTTATAAGTAGTGTCACTACATAACTGGAAATAATTGAAAATCAATTAAACATTGCTCACAGATGTGGAGATTGAGTGACTGAGAGGCACAAATGAACAGCTATCTGGTGGAAACAGAAGATACCACAGGCACCTCAGTATTCAAGAATGAGGATGGGAACATGAGCTGCTTTGGCACTGTTCATGTCTCCTACAGTAAACTACTGTACAGATTCTGATATGAGTAGCCTGACCCATAGAGCATCAGGAAGTGGCTAAGATCACGCAGGAATAAATTACTACTTCTCATTACAGACAATTTTAAATCCCCCAACAAACAAAGCTTAGTTTCCTTAAATTTCACATCCCACTTTCATCACCTTCAAGATTCTGCTGTTTGGTTTCTACTACTTTTTCAGTGGGTAGTCTTGTAGGGGAAGAAGGCATGAGATAAGTGTTTTTCCAGTTTCTGGGTCAAGGCCTTAACAACAATAAGTCAGCATAGTTGTGTCATCCTACATTTGCTGATTCCTGGAGTAACAGAGCGTCATATCTTACTGAAAAACCAGCATCCCTGGGTCATCCACTCTCACCAGTGATGAGACATTTTATAATGCATCATAATCCTGCCAGAAAGAATGGATTTACTCCAGACAACTCATGTGAAACAGCAGTTCTGCACACCTCAAGTCCAAATTTGGCTTAGTCTATTTATTTACAGATGTAAAAACAAGACATCAAATGTTAAGCATGTTCTTCTCCCCATGAACTAAGTGATAGTTCAGTGTGTGTTCATGAAAAATCTGGAACTGAAGTGGAATCAACATTTATCTAAGCTACAAAAATAGTAAAAATACAAAAATAGTGTTATAAGAGCAATCATAAATTAATCACAGATGCTAATGCACTCTGGCACATTTTGTTGTAGATAAGAGATATTGAAAACACTCTGATCTCTCCAATATGACAAATTTTTGAAAGCATATTGCTTCTTGCATGTGGGACATTTGCTTGTCATCTTATGCTAAAATAAATTTACTTTATCTTTTCTTTCTCTCTGGCCCACAGGAAATGTCTTCCAAGGATAATAAGAGTATCTCAGCCATGCGGCACATGCTTCTACTTTCCCATTGTGGGAAGCCGGGAGTGTTAATCATCATTAAATCAATGTTGTCCATATACAAAAGTTCTCTTCAGGGAAGTGCTTGTCAGTCATCCAGCCATGGGGGCAGATGGTGGAAAACTGCTAAGGCAGGGGAAAGATGTATCCTGGGCTGTAATGATGGATTCCTTGGTTTCTGGGGCCTTTTACAGCAATTTAGAAGAGTAACTATTTTATATTTTGTGCCAGGTAACACAGAAAGAGGCTTCATTTCTCACACAGAGCTCCCACAGAGACAAAAATCATGAGGTGAAATAGTATTCTTGTATTTGGACCAAATGTACTCTTCATTGCAAGTAGCTTGCAACGAGAACAGTTACATAACCCAAACAGAAAAGTCACGCCTATGGCTGTTTATCCATCATTTGCACTGCAGCTAGGGAATTGCATGGTATTTCACATTCTTTATGGAAAAAAAAATCTGTGGAAGGATCTCAGTGACTTATCGATTTCACATCTGATCCTGAATTTCTTGCTCACTCAAACCCCTTTGAGCACTGGGAGTTTCAGATATACAGGATAAAATGTAATGTTCACATCAACAAAGGAAAGTTGGGTTCTTTCTTCCCATCCTTCCTCCCTTTTGTTTAAAATACTTTACACTAGGTCATGTTGAAATGTAACCAAATCAACAACTACTAAACTGTAAAATGCCCTCAGGAACAATTGCAGGATTTGGTGATTTTTTTTTCTCAGTGATTTTGGGATAGTGTGACAAATCTGCATTTTTTTAACTATCAACAGAGTTTTTCAAAATTCTGAGTCAAATTAATATTGCCATGTGTTTGTAAGTATCAATAATCTAAGCCATCTGCAAAGGAATGGTTTTGCAAAGGCATCTCTTTCAGGACACTGTGGATTTTGTCACTGCTTGAGGTTTTGGCAAACCATCAATATCACTGTAATTTTCTCTTATGAAATATGGTTTTTGACTGAGATCTTTTTTTTTCCCTTAGCTAGCTAAAGTTTAAAAATACTGCATGTCTAACTCGGCAAATTCAAAGGTTAGATTTTCTCCAAATTGCACATTAGATGCCAGTAATTCAGAAAGGTATAAAGCAAGTTATCAGTGAAACAAAGAAACTTAAAAAGGAGAATGCTCATAATATCAAATAGCCAGCATATTCTTGATATTTGGTCTGAAAGGAAGATTACAGAACAAGGAAGAGAAACAGCATCTTTAAGCACAGATCCATTACAAATCACTATTTTAACACTTGCAAAAAGCACAATCCTACTGCTAGTAGTGACAGCACAACATTTGTGTGCATGACAAACTATCTCCTCCAAAAAAGGCTTAGAAGCAGGACCTGCCTAAAATTTTCTATCCGAGACAAGCAACATTTCATTTCCTAATTCTTTGATTCATAATTGAAATCTCAGTTTCAAATGAGAAAGATGATCTCTGTTAAGCATTGCTCTAAGCAGAGAAGAATTCTATTGCTAGGTTTTGTATGTATAAACACAGTCCTCAAGTAATTCAGAATGCTAATGAATAATTTTGTCTTAGCAGCCATCTCATAGACTGATGGGATATGGCACACAATTATTTTGTTATAAGATACACATCAGCTTTGATGGGTGTGTTGCTCCTCAGGGTTCTGTACAAGATAGCAATAGATCCAAGTCATCATGAAAAATGAAGCTTGGCTAAGGGTTTGGAAAGATACAGCTAAAATCCAAGGGAAGGCATGTAACTTTGTGAACCCAATTAACACCCCTTTAGTCTAAATAATGATCGTTATTTTCTCTCTGACTCATAAAAAAATGATTTAAGTTTTGTGGAAGTAAGTCAGTTTTAAGAGATTTTAAGACTGAAATGTGAAGGGCCACATGGAAAACATGGCATAGTCTGTTTTGAGCTGTAAATGCTGGTAGATTCCATGTTAACAGCTGTGGCATTTCAGCAGTAAAGCAAGACTGGTGACCTCAGGACTGGCTAAGACACTGTGGCCCCCAAGCCAGAATATACATTTTCACATTTTCAGTACCTTTTCTGTCCCGTCCCCCCCCTCCCCCCCACCATGTCTCTGCGTTCAGTGGTATACAGAAGACTCTGTCTTTTGTATATGTGGTCCTCTTTGTCCCCCTCTACAAATCTGCTGCATACAGGTCTCTCCTCTCACCTAAGATACCGAAAACCATTTTCCAAGTACTACTACATTTAGCCTTCAGATGTGTGGGTGTAACTTCTATTGACTCACACACAATCTCCCCACAAGTACTGGAGCACTAATCGTAGGCCAAATGATAGTTACTTTTAATAACCAAATGGTAGAAGTGGCAGACCCCAAAGGGAGAAGCAAAAAAAGACAACTGGTATCAGCTGAGAGCAAAAGCCTAAGAGACAAGACCATGGGCTCTTGTTTACTGAAATCTTTATGACACAAACTGTGCTCTATGTTTCTAAAGATCATCCTGCTAATGATGCACATCAGGAAACAAAACAGAAACAAAACCAAAACAGCCCTCTGAAAAAACCCTGCTTGATTGGATTTACAACATTTTGGTATGTGTTACAAATTCTACAATAAATTTGGGACTCTGGGTGCTGAAATATTCCCAGTAGGAGAGCTGCCTCAGTATCTTCATCACAGGCAGACATTCAGTGGTCCATTTACCAGAGAACTACTATGAAAATTGTCAGAATCTGATTCATAATTAGGATCATAGGGTCACAGGGAAATTCAGGCTGGAAAAAACTTGCTCTTCCAAAGAAGGGGTTTGTGGGTTTTTGGGAAAATTTGCAGTCAGCTCAGCGCCACATGTCTTCCCTGAGATTTAGAGACTGACCACAGGTGCCCTCTTTCACTAGAAACTGAGGAATTAGACAAGTCATCTCTGGGACTGGACATGCTGCTGGTTCTTGGGAATGATTTTACTTAGGAAATTCTGTGGAGCTTAGAGGGAGTTTAGGGTCTGTCATTTCTTTAATGTCTCTGAATAGCTGAGTCCTTGCTTGTGACCCAGCAGAAACAAGGTGAGGAAGTTTTTCTGGGAAAGCACCATTGTAATTATCAGCAAAATTTTTCTTTTTTTTTTTAAGTATTTGAACCATACCTTCTAGACAATTAAACTTCTTTTAGTACTTCTTTTCTTTGAAAGTTCTGGAAGGACTGAGCTCTAGTCTGGCTTCCACAGAGGAGGAAACTCAAGGACTAGAGGAAAAGAGGGATATTAGTCATTCATTCTATTACCTCAGCCTGTTTTGCACACAAGTCTCATGGATTTGGGCGCTCAACACCTTTAGAAGTCAGCCTACTGGAGCAAAAAGCACATCTGAATTGATGTTGATTTTGAAAGAGCAGAAAACAACAAAGGAACCAAATTAGGAAAAAAATAAAGCAACTCCGGCCAATATCAACCACTAAATACAGCCTTTCACTTACCTCAATGCATCTAATTCTAGATACGCATGTATGACTCCATCCATTTCGTTGGAAAGGAAAAGACCACACCAGGATAAGCAATGAAGAGTGGTCAAACACATAACTTAATGGCAGTGTATAGAAGCCACTACAAAAAAGCTAGGGGAGAATGAAACATTTTGTGGTGTGGCTGAATGGATGATTTCTGTACCCAATCCACCAATATTTTCCAAGCACGGACAGCTTTTCTTGAAATTAAAATAGAAAACACAAGTCCCACATCCCACAAAAAACCCTGACAGTTAGTATACAGATGAACCAATCAAGTAAATCTGACTGCATGGCATTTTAGGAAAAGGACAGAAATAACTGCAGCTATTAAAAGTGATATACTGCTGAAATATTTTTGCGATTATGCTAAAAGCTGAGCTGACTCCTTGAAAGAACCCTTCAATGGTTACTGCTTCCTCAAATAAAAGCTACTCTTCACATGTAACTCCTTTAAAAATACACTGAATGGATTTGCTTCTGCAAGTGTCAGATTTGTACTTCTCACTGCCCTTTTGAGACATTTGGAAAAGACATAGCTGAGAAAGAGGAAACTAGAAGATCAGAAAATAATCCATAATAAATCAAAATACAGTCAATGTAGTAATTTTTTGTTTCTATCATTAGATTGAGTGTAGTAAAGCACAATGCAGAGTCCTCCAAATTGGACAGTAACATTCAATTTGGTTTATTTGCAAGAAACTAGTATCTTTAGCTGTCTTCCTCCAGCCCTACTCTCCTGAAATGATGGATGTTTGAAGTTGAGATCCAGATACTTCAACCAATTTCAATAATTCCTCTTTAGTTCCAGAAGAAAGGAAATGGCTTGTAATACCCTAATGTCCCTTAGAGACATTGATTATTTCTTTTCCTTGTGACTTCAGTCTCTGCAGATCAGCTCTAACCCAAAAGCCATGGGACCTCATAGAAGAAGAGTGCTGTACCCATGCTAACAGGCCCTGCTGAAAGAAAGGGTATAATAGCTCAGACTTCAATTAGATAATTTATTGCAAATTCTCAGAGTTCTCATTTGCCTCACTCAACTAGATATGTTGGTGCAGTTTCCTATACTTCAGGTCATGCTGGCTTAGAAAGCTTAGTCAGACCACTGTGAAACAGAAATACTATCATAGGCAAAGATGATGAGTAGTATTAATAATGCTCATAATTAATGGGTTATGTAGATTTTTATTTATATGTTCAGTGAAAAAACACATTATGGACAGATAGGTGTTTTCTGAAAAAGAGTAATACTGATAAATATGGTTGGTGCTACTCTATCAATCAGTAGTATGGGAAGTTTCACATACAAGGCCAGCCCTGTGGATTGCATAAATTGATATAGGATTGAGCTCATGTTGAGTCATATCATCAATAACTGTGCCATACTGGTTTTGTTTTTGTCATCCCCACCTAAACACAGGCCAACAGTAGCAGAGAGAAGTAGTGTGAACCACAGTTTAAAATTCTCCCAACCAAACCGAGGGAGAGTCAATGTGATTTCCATGTTGTTGCTGGAATTCATTCCCTCTCTGGATACTGCCAAACCAACCCAACTAGGGATGACTCATCTGCAGGGTCTCAGGAAGTACTTCTGAAAGGCTTGTGTTTTGCCTTTGGAATGCACTGGATTACAGCAATAGTTTTTGATGATCCGGCGTGGGGAAAGAGGACATCTTTGACTCTTTCCTATAACGATATCCCCAGTCTGCACTCTGCAGTATTAACTGCATGTTCAGTTTATTCCTCAGTACCTAAGGAAAGCATTGAGCATTTATTCCTTTGGCAAAAATCACCCTCCCACTCTGATTTTGCTTCTGAGACAAAATTTTTTTGCTAGCATAGAAAAACAAATTAACAAATTGCACAATCCCTCACTCTTCCTTGTTTTCCTATTTCTAACTTTGTGGTAAAGAGATATATGATGAGCTATAGAGGAAAAAAATCTGGGAGTCAGAGCTAAAGTGCTGTCAGCACAGAAAGCAGAAATATGAAAACCCAAAGAAGGTCAAAAATAAAACTTGTAGAAGAAAAAAAGTATTCCACAGGAGGTGAGAGTAGAAGCCATCAGGACTGTTTAATTTAGAAAGGATCTGATAGATCACATGGCAGTTCACATGAATTAATGAGTTAACATATCCACTTGGCTGATAGCTGTTTTTCCTTTCACTAAACATTTTTTCATTAACTAAGATTGAACCTCATATTTGTAGCACAGCATATTGTAGAGCTGTGAAATTTGCTACCACTTACATTGTATTAATGATCCAACAACTTATATGCCTTTAAATTGGATAAGAATTTCGTATTTACAGAATACACCACCCCTCACATTTGAGGACTAAAATCAGAAGTTTTGCTGATTGGAGTTAGGAAAAAACATCATTGCCAGTAGATTTTCACATCATTATCTGTCATTGATGATAGACAACTTCAGTGGAAGCCACTGGGTCCTGGCAGCTTTCAGCAAAGGCCCTTGGAAAACCTGTTCCAATTATGACAATTTCAATGATCCCATGTAAGCTTACAAAAAGTCACAGAAAGAAGTGAAGAAAATTAAGAACTTCCATAGTAATATTCTCACTTAAATTTTTATAATATACCAGGGAAGACAGAAAAACATTGAGGTACCTTGCTTCAAGAATTTACCAAACATGCACTAGAGGTATCTGAAGTTGTACCTGATGTACTCCAGCCAGCTCCTTAGCTGTCCAGAGATGTTTCACATGTGTATCTTTATTGATGTTATCAGAACTCCTGAGGTGAAGTTTCTTAGAAATGGCTTCATAAACCTATTCATTGATTTGGCTTCTCAGAAGTGGCTTGCAAGAGCTCCTTCACAGTCACCCCTGAAATGAGTTTCTACTTGCTTGTGTTTTGCTCTGTGAGCCCGAAAATGGAAAGGCAAAAGGTATATTAGTTAACATCACGTAGGATTTATTGAGACCTCCTTTTTTATAGAAAGTATTTGGAAAGGAAAAGAGACCTATTGGGAAAATACACTCAAAGTATTGTATTCATCATGTGTGGGCAACCCAGCTATGATGATACGGTGTGTGTTCATCTCTAGCTGTTGAGCTGGACTATTGCAAGATCATGTATTGTGGAACAAAAATTGAGCCTTTCACTCGCAAAACCTGGAGAAATGACTGAATCAGGACTGAATGAGAGAATGTTTCTCTAGCAAAATGGTAATATAAATTATATGGGGCTGACTAATAATACAGTTGGTTTCTACTAACAGAATAACATGATGATCTGCAGAACTGAAATCCAGACTCTGAGTTAAGATACTATTTTTTCTTATTTTCCATCTGAGTCAGTTAGAACAAAACCTGTGTTCAAGAGACCAAGTTGCAAGGTTTTTGTTTCCTCATTTAATCACATGGGTATCCCAATTCAATGTGAAGATATGCAGAAGATATACTACGTCAAAAGCCCCATAATGGTGGTTCAAACAAAGTTCCAATTCGTAATGGACTTATAACACAAATTACCTGTGGACAGTTTGATCAAGAAAATAAGTATTTCCCACAGGCAGAACTGATTTCATTTAGCTGAAAGAGGATGAATCCAGGATACACATGCAAGCACACTGCCATATGTGTGTCTCAGGTTTTGTTCACAGGTTTTAAGGTTCCAGTTCCAAAAAGGGGCACATCCAACTTAATGGGAGGACTAGACAGATGCTTTCAATGTAGTAAGTCATACTTCCCCTGTTTAAGTGTACCTGCTCTAAAACCTAGATAGAACTTCAAATTAATGGAACACATTGTTATGTCTGTAGTCAATCTTCCTTTGTGTACTCAGAAGGGCTACCCTGAATCTGGTTATTATCTTGAAAACTCAGTCTAGCTTAAGGATTATTCTTCTTGGAAATGCAATGGGACATCTCTTCTCTTGAATATTTTGTTCAAAACATTAAGCTTCATGTACATCATAGAAGAATCTGAACATGGGATCTGAGCTAAGATCTTAAGCAGTCTGAAAGAACACATTGGCTGCCGAATATGATATCCAGAAAAATACAAGTTCTGATTTCAAAGGTAACACACACACACACACATATATATGTATATAAATCTGTATGGCTGTATATTGGCTGTGCAGGCCTAGACTCCTTGTGAAGTTGTTTTTCAGTATAGCAAATTAGAAAAATATGCCCAGAATTAAAGGTTACTTAATCAGGTTGAAGCAGCAACTTCAATTCCAGCAACTCCCTCCCACTATGTTACATCTGATAACATACCCAAGTCCAAACATAAACTTAGTTCAAAAAGATGTTTGGTCCTTGAATGTAAAATGACACTTAGCTTACACAATTAGACAGGTAATACATATCCTTCCAAGAGAAGCAATTTTTACCACAGAATTATCTGCACTTTACTAATCTCTGATTGTTAAATTTTACTTGCTGAAACTTTTCCATATGGCTTTTTGAATGCCACTGTCCTGTATTTAATTACCACAGAAGGATATTAATGAAGAGGTTTAAAATTTGGCCCAAGCCCTGTTCCAAATTTTGGACAGTTTGATGGAGACAGAGACAATGAGCTGAACACTTCTGTCAATATGAGACTGTGCCATTTCACACACAAAAGCAATGGCAAAAGAGGAGTAAACAGACATATAGAAATAAAACACCCAATTATTTTTTAATTGTCCATAAATTGCTAAACCAGCATAATCATAAAGCAGTGCTCAATGAAGTGAAGCACTGTTCTGCTAAACTAAAGGACAGTCAGACAGGAACTGGTCGAGTAGTTCTTGAAATCAAGACCATTTTGATCAAGATGTAAGTCAGGCACATGTCCAAAAATGCAAAGTTTGCTTCCCAATTTTAAAGGCGCAAAATATGATACTGAGCAGAACAAGGCAAGGGTAGGCAGCCTGAGTGCAGAGGATGCGAGGTGGTTAAAGTGGGTGGGAAAGCATGTGTTGCTGTCTGGATGAGGAAATGGTACACCACAGTTACTTCATAAGTGCAAGGGCTTTATGAACTAAATCTCCTAGGGACTGTTCTAAATAGAGAAAGAATGACATGGAGCTCTGACAGGCTTTTGTTTGAGAAAGCTGGTTGCCTTCTAAAAACACTGGACTGCTGTTTGTACTTTTTCCAAAAGTGCCTATTTTTAACCTCAGCCTCTCCATACAAACAGTGGAAAGATGCACCATGTAGTAAACTCCGTTTTGTCCAGCATGAAATGAATGGTTTCCTCAGTCTTACCTGACAATGGAACACATATTCTGGTGTGGTTTTCTTGAACTTCATGTTCCATACCAAGGCTACCCCATCAGGCTCATGCGGAGCATCTTCATTATTGTTATAAGATGCAACCATCAACTCAGGGTACTAGAACAGAAAAGAAAAAGCAAGTGAAATAAGATGGATGATGAAGAACTTATGCAAAATCATATGAGACAGAAATAATCTATACTAAATGAGCAATATCTGGTTTTAATTATAATACACGCTGGTTCAGTCATAATACTCTGCTTCATTTTGGTTTATATTTTATTCATCCCTAACACCCTTAAAGCCCCTGATAATTGCTCTCTATCAGTTATTCTCAGATATCATAAAGGAAATGTTATTTTCTGTAGGTAATTCTCAGAAAAGACAGCTTGTAGAATTTTTTTAAAGGTAATGCAAAGGTAGGAAGAGGAAAAATCTGAAAACCGGAATAGTTTTAATGTATTTTCTTAACCATCTCTTCAAGGATGAACCACTGCCTTAGTTGATTTTGTTAATAAAAACACTACAACCATAGAGTTGACTTGTTTTTATTCTAAAATTCACATTTTTTTCAGCATTCCTGAAAACTATTCTTTCTTATTGCATTTTGAACTCTTATTTACTTATGCAAAGAATCAACTTGAAAGCTCTTCTTGATGATTCAAATAGCAAACAAAACATTTTCTTCACAAAAGCTCAATTTTGCAAGATCTTATACAGCACAGAGTGACTTTGAATTCCACTGACTCAGTGAGACTGATGCAAAGAACACTCAAAAATCTGATCCATATTTTCTTGTACACCCATTATCAACGGTTGTATAGATATACAGTAGATATACAACACACATATGTGTTCACTTTGTTTACATATATATACACACATATAATATCATATATGAAAAATCAGATTTTCACATTCTGTTGATGACCTTGCATAATTTCAAAACACCATAAGAAGTAACAATTCGTCCACAAAACACCAATTGCATTCAGTCTATTCAATAACTCCCAGTTCTCCACTCTCACATGTTTGACACTAGGCACCTCTGGTAACTCCTGTCCTTCCCTCTAAATAGTCAAAATAAGGCAGTGGACGTTGTGGCATGTGCAGAGAAAAGCATGTGGCTTTTGCAGGCCAAGGAACCAGCAGCTCAAGTTCCGCAAGACCCACACTCTCCTTTTGTAAACTAGAAATGCTTTCCCTCAAAATTTCTCAATAATATCTGCAAATTATTGCCACTTTTTGTCTTTCCCAGGTAAATTCCTGCAAACCACTCACCACTTTACAGGGAAACAGTAGAGTTGGTAAATATAAAGGGAGCAGGACAAAGAAACTGCCAACTGGGAGTTGTGAATTTGGTCCAAAGGTGTTTTAACCAAAAAAAAAAAAAAACACAACACCAAAAAACCAAAAACCAAAACCAAACCAATCCACCACATTTTTTTTTAATTATTATTGGGATTTGGACCTGTCTACTCTCAAAATCCATTTGAAAGAAATAATGAACACAGCTGTAACTTCTGCTATCAGCAACTGTTACTTCCCACTTTCTGTAGACTTCCACAGAAAATGCATCAGAGAGCTGATGATTTTTTTATTCAAGCTCATTGTTCCAAATGAGCTTGGACCCATGTGTGGAAGAATCAGTAATGACATGTTGTCACCATAGCCTCCTCTTTCCCATTTTGAGACAGCACTGACTGGGCTGGACCTATATCCCAGCAGACCATGGCTGCTGGCACAACTTGTAAGGACAATTTAGCACCTACTTGATTTGCATGGGATTTAGACCAACATCTCTTCTCTCTCCTCAAGAACAGAGGGACATCTGAAGATGGATTAACCCCACACCCGAGACACCACCTCTCTGGACATGCTTGTATAAGCTTGCCCTCCACTGCTCTCATCGATCTCACCCCTCTCTTCTCACTCTCTCCTGCAACAGATTACAACCACTTCTGAACAATGAGCTCAGCTTCTCCCCTGAACATTTTCATCCCACACTGGCCCATGTCCAAGTAAAAAGCCTGTGCAGTAGGCTCTTGACAGGGCATCACGTTTTGGCTGAACAGCTTAGGTACCATTCACATGAGCAGCTGAGCCCACAGTCCTGAGGGGGTAGACACCTTGGCATGCAGAAGTGACAAGCCCTTCCATCAGCATGACTGCAGACAGCTAGGGTGTGTGACCAGGACCCAAGTACCAACTTTGAGGAGCTTTGGGGCTGGTTCATGCTCCTTGGGAAGTTTTGCGAGCATGGTTAGCAGCATGTCTAGCCATAAACAAATACTGACTCAAATCTGGCTGGTCTACATGTAGATTTTGCAATCAGTTTCTGTATTTGACTAAAAATACAGTTTAGAGTTTACACAGATGCTGGGGTCATACGTAGCTGGGTACCACCATTATAAGGCTCTTTGACTCAAAATAAAACAGCTAAGTACAGCACCCTAAACCCTCTCTGGCATTGCATACTCAAGCGCTCCACTCAATCTACTTGCATTTACAGAATTTCAGTCTTCATCAGGTGTCCAGATGTCCTGTAACTGCAACTGAAAACAACATGGAAATGGTGCTGTGCGAAACAGACTGAGAGTCAAGAGAGACATGTCACTATTTCCAAGAATAGTTTTCTTGGCTTTAGATGAGCTAACTTAACTGCCATGGACAGAGTAAGGTGATCTCACTCTTTGTTTGTGTCTACTCTCTGCCTGCTGAGCCCTTCCCTAAGATCCCAGTTGAAGCATCTAAGACGTTTTCCTGTTCCTCTGTGAAAGGATCTAGGGGCTAGTGGGTTAGGTTTACTGGTACGAATGATCCCATGTGTTTCAGACTGTATTTCATATGTGACTGGGAATAGAATAACTTGTTTAATCGATGCATCAATGTCCTTTGTCTATTTTCCTCCAGGCTGTTTTGCTGAAGCAATTTTATAGCAGAAAATTGAGCAATGTGTTCTTCAGTTCCCATGATTATTCAAGTTATCCTTTGGCACACTGGACACTGTCATGTCCTGGAGCATGCATGAGAAGCAGAGCCAGTGGTTAGGTAGAATACCTCTGCCTGTCTCCAACTGCTGTCCCATGGATAGAACTCTAAACAGGCAAGAGAGGAGGCAACTTCATACTCCCAAGCTACTGTAGGGCAGCATGTAAAAGCCCCGAGGCACAGAGGAGCCCCTACTGGAGTGCTAGGGAGCTGAGTGTGAGGAGTTAACGAAGGGGAAGGCGGGAGGGGCCACCCTGGAACAAAGAGGTGGGAACCAGAACATGCCTTCGAGCCCCAGGGGCTGAGCAATTACATTTGGCAGTGCTCTTCTGAGGCGGCTTTTTTTCTTGCTGCCCTGGGAATACAGTAAGAGCTGCTTGTTAGGAAAATATCAGATAAGAATTCCATGTAATTTCCATCCCCTGAACAAGTGAACAACCTAAGATAAGTGTTTCCTCAGGCTTATATTTGATTTCTGTGGAAATCCATATGTGCTTAAAGGCCACCCACATCACAATAGTGCATACCTGTTGTTAGGCTGATATTTTCTATGAAAGCAAAGGTATAAATCATTTCTCACACTGGGTGCAAGCTGGATATTACAGGAAGCCTCTCTGCAGCTGGCTGTTGTGCACCACCCAGACCTGCTCAGTCTAGGAGCCACACTTGCTGGGACCCTACGACTCCTCCCTTCTGTCTGCCATGTCCTCTGTGCAGTCAGCTGTCACCTTACTTGAGAAGTACTCAGGAGGATGGAAGCAGCTTTGCTGCCATTTCAAGGGGAAGGAGAGAAAGATGGATGTAAGAGCTCTGTACTCTTTATCCACTGACTCCTTCCAGCCCTCACACACTATTTACATACCGGATCTCGAGCACTTGCTGTGTCCACATGCACATCCAATGTGGTACAGAAAGAGCAGTTACTTCTAAGAGTAGGCAAAACTTGTTCTTTAAGACTGGTCTGAGCTCTATCTATGGCACCTTTGTGACCACACCAGGCTCCACTAGTGCTCTGGAGACTCAAGGGCACACGTGAGGCTGGGTTTGGGGCCAGCTAGGCAGACTAACTTATGCTCGCATTTTTGAACTCTATATCCTCTTGGAGCAGTTTTGTTGTATCTGTATTGTGGACTTTGGAGCAGAGTCCCTGGGTTCTCTCCCCAGGGAAACCAGACACTTTGCTCCTGGCTGGAACCCAGGAACAGGCTAACAGGGACGAATCAGAGAGAATGAGGGGGGCTGGAGTGAAACTGGAACCAAATTAATTTAACAGGACCGGTGATGAGGTGTATGTGTGCTAATCCCAGCTCTAAAATAGAGTAACTAATTAACATGGTTTCTGTACTTTGCTGATGTGACTGTATCAGTTTTGGAAAGCTTAAGCAGCTCTATGATCAGTTTTATTTTGCAATGACAATGCTTTGTGGTGCATAGAAAGTGGGTACATTCAAGGCAGGTTGCTTTAGTGCCCTGTGGGCAGCTTCAGCCTCTTCTTCCATTGCTTGAAGAGAGAACCCAGCATTTTTTGAAAGACCCCTTTTCAATCTTTTCAAGTTGCTCACATACTTTCACATTTTTAAAATCATAGAATCACAGAATATGCTGAGTTGGAAGGGACCCATCAGGATCACTGAGTCCAAATCCTGGCACAGGACATGCCAAGAATCACACCATGTGCCTGAGGGTATTGTTCAAACACTTCTTGAATTCAGGCAGGCTTGGTGCTGGGGCCACTTTTGTTTTAGTATATTAAAAAAAATATTTCTCACTATTCTTTTTTTCTATTTTATATATTACTATGTGTAACTATTAAATCAATTCCTACATGTTTAGTAAATTAATTTCAATTATTTTAATTTTAAGCCTTTTATCATAAAAAAGTTCAATGTGCTGAAGCAGTGGAGGGATAAGAAAGGTAAAACATAAGACTCCATCTTAGTAGGTTTCTAACCTACTAAGGTTTTAATTCAACATCCTGCTTATGAAGACCAAGATCAAGACCAAGACATACATACAAAAATGACAGCTTCATTATTGACCATTACTCCTCTTTACAGAGAAACATGCATTCACTCATCCAGAGCCCTGCTGTTAACTAAAAATAACATCCTACTGTACGTAACAAAGAGCAAATAAGGGCTGCCCATAAGTTTTTTAGGGAGCAGTGGAAATGACATGGAAGCGTATCTCCCACCTTCACATCTTACCTGAAGAGACCAATCCATACAGGTGACAACACGATGCTTCGACCAGTGCTCATCATAAAATTGTCGGTTAAAGGAAAGGTTGGCTCCTGCTTGAACATCTCTGTGTGAATTCAAACCAAGTGACAAATTTTAAAGTACCAAGGTTCAAAAGCTGTAAAAAGCAATGCAGAAGTTTCTGACTACTTCTCAGATCTCTGCCCAGCCTGGGGAAGTCTGCCATCTTGATATAATTGCTCTCACTGACTGTCTTGCTGAAAATTAATCTGGAGCAAGGAACAAATTTTACACATGTTTCACAAAACCACATTTCTTCATTTCTCACTGCCTTTCTGACTCTTCTGGGTCACCCTGGGCCATCTCTGCCCCTTTCAACTCTCAGGATGAACCTGGCCCTGGCATTCAGCAATGGAGATGACAGAAGCCGCAGACAGGCTGAAGCACAGTACTGGTCCAACACTGCCACACTGATGCATTTAGCCAGTTCACAGGGATGATTGCTCAAGAGTAACGTCCAGTAACTTCTGTGCAACACAGCTACTGATCTGCCATGAGGCTTCAACAGATACGTAGCTGCTGAAACCTAAATACTTCCTCTTCTCCTACCAAGTTTTACTGCTTCTTCTCCCCTACCAACTGCTGAATGCAAACCCTGTCATTTCTCATCTCAGCCATTTCGATTGCAAACACTTCGGGAATCATCATTTTCATACCCACAAAGTGTGGTACAGTGGGATCCATTACAGATCTGAGACAGTAGTAGAATATAAACAACACTAGTTTGAATTTGTAAAAATTTCATAAGCACACACACATAAACCACTGGAATGTATGCATTTACATATACATGTATATACACACATTTATCTATTTCAGTTATTTGTTCTGAATTTGAAAGTTCATCCCAAAAATTAAACAAATAAATTAAGCCTGCTGGTTTAATATGTCAAGTAAAAAAAGCCCTACCCAGTTCAATAAAACACAAAGCTGTTTTACAATGTAATTTCTGTTAACAAAGTAACCCATGCCTTCATGCAGAAATTTTAACCTTTTTAAACTATAAAAATGTTAAATTTTGTTTAAAATTAAGGCTTCCTGTCTTTTGAATTATCTTTATAAAGATTATTTTAGAAAAGCAAAATAACCCCCAAACTGACCCATCTTTTTCTTCTACGTCTCTGCCACTATAGTCAAAGAAGATGTCTGAATCTTCAGCCAAAGCTCGCTCAATTACACGTATTGTCCGGTCAAAAAATATCAGGAATTCTTCTGAATGAAGAACTTGTTGTTTTTCTTCTTCTGTCAGTTCTCTAGGAGGAGCTTGGAAAATCAAAAGATGTAATAAGAGTGTGACATTTCACCCCTTTCCCAATGAATCAACATCTTCAGCCAGTTTCTTTTGACATGAAAGACTGCTGTAGCTTTACTCTTAAAATCATGACTAAGAAGTTTTCAATATATCTAAACATACCCCTGTATATTCCCAGAATTTAGCATTTACACAGAAGAGATCCTATATCTTATATATTTATTATTCTGAAATGGAAAATACTTAAACCCCCCAAATTAAATAAACTCAGTGTTCCTATTTCAGGAAATGGCCATGACTGACGTTTAGGTAATACTTAACTGGAAAAAGCAGAACACTTATGTAACAGGGGACCTGTCACTGAAACTGAACATAAAATAATCTCCTTAACTTATACTATAGTTCTTTGTATTAAAACAGCTCACATAATCTCTTCCTTCACTTCTTCCAATTTCTACTTGATGTCACTGATAAACTCTGCCTTTGCTTCAGAGCTTTTCCGAAGCAATGAAGTAAATAACCAAAGATATTCTCTGAAGGGTGCAAAATTGAAAGCAACCAGACAAACACCAGTTTCTTTAAGGCAGCGTTATTCCTTTCAGAGGAATCCTAAGACCCAGAGCAACCAGTGTTAGTGACCAATGGGCAAGAATGCCCTGGAAGGGGTAGGTGCTATCTCGGGCCCTGGTCAGGATAGCTTGTCCCCTACACAATGAAGTTGAATTTTTACATATACACGGAGATGCTAAACCTTTACTTCCAAACCAGTGTTTCCAATATGGCCCTTCATTTGAAAAATACTCTTTGCAGAATGCACCAATGCAACGTCTCCACCAGTTTAATGACCAACTGGTAACTTACAACTTAAACAAGAGCATCTGGGGGAAAGGAAATTGGGATGCTGCTATTGTTATGGTGCAGAATTCTATTCTCAATTCCACTATCAGGGTCATATTGATATTATGGCAATATTGGATATCAACTATGCCTTTGCCCCCATGTGCTTTTAAATCTTCACTTTGGTTATATTTCAGAAATACTTGTATTTCAAAAAATGCCACTATTATCTTCACAGTTATACCAAACCAACCTTGCAACTAGCTTAAATTCCCAGCATGAAAAGCTCTGTTGACATCATAAAAATTATGCTAACAGAAAATTTTGTTCCAAATTTATAATTAGGAACACAAACAACATATCATAAACAGATTTATTGCAAAATTACAGACTCAGACTTTAACTGGTGATCAAAGGTCTCCTGCATTTGGCTTTACACTACAGATTTGAGGTGTTTACTTGTGAAAATGACCTTGTGGTCTCCCTAGGCCATATTGGGTTAAAACACCAGCAGCCAAAAAGGGGAATTTAGCAGCTTGGAGAACATCCACTATACATCAGAGTTTAACTCCCAGCCCTGCCATACATATCTCAGTGTTTAATTAAACAATGAGTGACACAGTTTGAAGCTACAGCTCAAAATTATTTCCCAGTTGCAGTGTCATACCACACAGCTTCTTTCTGATTTTCCCATGCTTCACCCTAGATTCATGCGCTCCAGTGCCCAAGTATGACACCACCACCAGCCCCTGGGACAAGAATGGATGGAAAGCCACAACAGCAGGCAGGAGTGACATGGTCATCGTTACTGCAGTATTCAGCCTCCCCAGGTTTCAGTGTACCAGCTTTCAGAGTGGTTGTGGTTGGGAGAGGCTGCTATCACCATGCTTAGGTTTGCCTCAAGTGGCCAAAGCGTTAGCTCTGAGAGACAAGATCTCTGCACTACACTTGAGCTATATATAGATGGTAGGAGAAATGCCAAAGGTGGAGGAGCAATTTGGCCCTCAGGAGATGGAGTAGCTAAGAAGTTACAAACTTTAGCCTTTGATGACATAGGCTTTGCCCCTGTGTCTCCTATCAGCAGGTTAGTGGTCTCTGGGGAGCTTCACACATCCCAAGAATATCTACGTCCTCCTGCATGGTCCCTCTGAGTAGCAGAGCGACAATTACCAAGGCGTTACAATTTGCCTCTAAGTGCTTTACACAGAAGCAAAGCATGTGAAAAAAAGAGTGACCAGCAAAAAGTACAGGTGACCTATTGCAGATCCATTGCTGAATAGTAATTGGCTCTAAGGCAACTCATCTGGCAAGGAAGCCTCTAATGAGGCAATATCCCATCGTCACCATGAAAGCTTTCCGAGAATCAAAGGCAACAAGCATGACAATGCAGCAAAATGGCATAAAAAGGGGAAAAATAACTGCAAAGGCAACTGGAAAACTAATTTTAAACTACTCCAAATGGTAAAAATTACTTGTTAAATCAAATCCTCTCTACAGCTTGGAAATATAAATTTATTACTCAGCCACTTGCCAACTATAACTGCAAAGAAAACACAATCAAAAATCAATAGAAAAGGAAAAGGCAAAAAAAACCTCAACCAGCTTGGAGCTGTGGAGTGCTCACAAGCAGTGGAGACACACATGATTGTAGTTCTACCTCAGCAAAATCTCCTTTGCAGTTAGCAATGATCTGTGGGAGGCCAGCAGTCTATTAAACCATCAGGAACACCTTGGCTAAAGTTTGTAGGGCATAAATCAGCTTACCTCATTCATCTGACTGACACACCAGATGCCTCCTGGCGATATTAAGCTTCATATTTTAGCCCTAGTTTCTTCTTTCATTCAGCTGCCTCTGAAGTTTTATTTGAGACAATCTCTTCTTACAAGAATGTTAACATCATTACTTTTTTCAGTGTAAAACATTGCTGTAACTACTGTAAATACATGAAGTATAAGCAAAAAAACCCAAAACAGACAGGTTTGTTCTTTCAGATATGAAGGTTTTCTAACCATTTGTCTTTCAGAGCCATTTCCATTTTCTCCTTGTTCCTTCTCCCTGTCTGTCCATTACCTTGAATAAAATAAAAAGAATCTATGTAATTTTCTGCAATTTTTCTTCCGATCTGGGAGCTTACAGTGTCTTTGATCTCCACTTTCAAGAGACACAGGCTCTCTTCAAGGAAAACTCTGACAAACATAAGTAGCTGATCAAAGTATTTTTTCGTTTTGTTTTGCCACGGAGACCTATGTTATGTGACAATATCTTGAGAAATTCCCTGTAAGAATACAGCATTTGTCTTCAACTATCTGCTCTCCCTGGCATAAAACACAAACCAACCACATCTAACCTTCTGTGTCTAACTAAGCCCAGAACAATGTGTAGGTTACCACTGCTAAAAGTTATATGCTTATTTCCTGGAGTGAAATGAAAGCTCCTGCAAGGAAGACCCACACTTTGCTCTTGTTTCTACACTATTGCTTCCTAATGAGCTGTTATGCCTGTGCTCTGATCCCACCCAAAGCAGCTGAACCCACCCGAGGTCCCGAACAGCTCACAGCAGGAGGATCCACAGTGCAGCCACCAAGTCCTGCCTAACAAGACCACTGGGCAGCCTGTGTGTCCATGAACTCACAGAGACATCAGTGGAACCACATATCCACAAGCAGAGTGCTGTCCAGGTAGCTCTGGGATCATAAAGTCAATAGCATATATCAAAACAGTCCTGTGTTCATGCTAATGTATAATAATGTACAAAATAAAACGGAATTTACATTTAAAATTAAATCACTGTGCAGTTATATATGCACAGAGGATACCACAGGGAAAGAAAATATGAGGTGTATCTGTAATGAAAGACATTATACACTTATGCTGGCACAGAAGGGTCTAGAATATGTAGAAATAATTGAACTTGGTGTGAAAACAAGCTGTTTATTCAAGACTTATTTAAAAAAATAGGAATATTTTACTATTTCCTGTGATTTAACATGATCTTCAGCATCAGGTCCTTTGTCCATAAATTTCTTTGGACAAAACAGAAAAAATAAGAACTTATATAAAAATATTTTCTTGCATTTTTAGGAACTAAGACAAAATTACTGCAGACTTGTTCGTATCCCGCAGAAGCACGTTTGTAGTAAATATAACAAAAATAGTTGGGATAACAGTGAAGGATCAAATTCACAAAGACTCAAATAACAAGGTATTTAAGCCTTCTCCCAAGGGAGAGACTTGTGTCTTCTCCCAAGGGAGTCAAAAGTCATTAAAAAACCCCAAAAACCATATTTAAATAGTTACAATAGATGATAGAAAGGATTCTTCTGAAATCTCAGCGATTCTAAAAACATGACAAGAGAAATGTAGTTCATCAAAGAAAAAAAAAAAGGAGTAAGTGAATAAAAGAAATGGCAAACTAATAAAAAGAGTAAAGCAGGAAGCAGCCTTGTTATGAACCCAGAGATACAGTAAGAGACAGAAGGGGATTAGTAAAACCCATTTAAGAGCTGTATTATTTCTTTCAGCATCTATTTAATTCCATGTAAACTTAGATGTGCTGATGAATGAGGACAGCCAAAAGGTAGAGGGTGAGAACCTCAGCACGTGAAGAGGCTCTCAGCAGATTCCATTCCTTGCTTGCCAATAGCTTGTGACCCTCTTGTTTTTCTTGTGCTTTGCGCTTTCATGTCAGGCTTGATTTATTCCATATCCTGCTTTGCTATGTGCCATATCATGGTTTGATATATGTCATATCTTGGTTGTGTTGGCAATCTCCTACAGGCGTAACTGCTGAACAAATAAAGGAAGATTTTAAGCTGCATTTAGGGATTTTTTTGATTCTGGAGTAGCAAGTTGCAGAGCCTTAAATCTGGATCTATGCCAGGCAGGACTGTTCTACTGACTGCTTCTCGAGGCGCTGTGCTGAGCACCCTCCCCATGCATGCCTGGGCTGGGCTGCAAGGATGGCTCGGCATACCTGAGCTCACTTGGTGTTTGGGGCAGTGAAACCGGGGCATTACTGGCTATTAAAAACCTACCACAATCTGTCCTGCTTTTCTGATACTGATGCTTGGCTGTCGAGAGCTAAACCATGCCCAGCAGCACAGCCTGCTAATGTGGACACCCAAGGACAAGGCCAGGGCAAGAATGGGGCACAGCAAGTCTTTGGAGGTGCAGATCCCACACCCGCATCAGAGCCTTTCATGAAGGTTTCTGTGGACATACCCATGACCTGAAGTGGAGCTCCAGAGCTCTCTGGTGGTGGAAAGCCCCATCCCACTTGATGCAACAGTTTGCAACCAGTCTCTTGTTTGTGTGGTCAGGAGAGGGTGGGAACAGGCAGAACCCAGCCCAGCTCACCATTGAGTATCTTACACTCGGCTCTTCCAAAAACAACGGGGAGAACAAGCACCTGAGACATGGATGACAACAAGCAACCCCGTGGAAGAAACACAAGGTAGCTCCAATGCTTCGTATGCTTTAAGTGGTCAGCAAATCAATTCATCTCCCTTTGGGGAGCTCAAGCTGTTCCTCTGTCCTTTGCATCTCCATGGCACTGAAGTTCTGCAAGAGGTGCTGTGCCAGACAGGCTGCCCCATTGCAGGTGCACTGTGTGCCTTATGGTGATGCTGAGACATGAACAGAACTAGAGTCAGACCCTGCAAACACCAATGACTGATGAACAATTCCACTAAACCCCACAGAGTAACTCTGGGGTGTGCAGGGTGAAGATGAGGAAATTAAGCATGCTATAAATGTCTGCAGAATAAAATTGGACTACCTATAAACCACAGAGAAAAAAAAAATCACATTTCCTCTTAAAATACCATTGTTAAAACAGAGCACTCCTGCCCTGTTGGCTTGGAGAGAAGGAGACTGAACAGACTAGATCTAAGCTCTTTTTTTAATCCTAACCTATTTTTGAGTTATATTCATGAAAAAATTGTCTGCCTTTCTCTCCCTGTACTTCTCTCTCCCATGGATTTTTTCTTATACTCCTATAACTCGTAAAAGGCCATGCTGGGTTTTTTTAATCTGTTAAAAAATGTGCTCCCTGAGCTGAAACCAAATTTCAGCCCAGAGCAAATTTTTATGGCTGGGTTATAAATCCCTGAAAAACAGGATTCATAATGGAAGTGCTGACACAGCCTTAACTACTATATAGCAGTGTGAATGGCGCCACTATAATATCTATTAGAGATTCTTTAAAAAGTTTGCAAAATATTGTCTTGCCTTGCAGAGAAAAAGAAGCCAGAGTACTTAATGCCAACATAAACATGCTTTTAACCCATCATGTGCTAATTTGCAGAAAAGCTATTAATTCTGAGTAGGTACACAGAGTGCAGCACCGACAGGAAATGTTCTTCTAAACTCCTGTTTGACTTGTAACATGGTTTTAATCACTTCCATGAAACACAAACGATGGCTTCAACCTCTGAATGGTCCTCAGAACATGAGACGGGCGATTACAACAGAGAGGAAAATGGGATTTTGTAGGCAAAAGGGCTAAAGCAAACAGGGAGAGAATGACACCAAACAGTAAAAAAATGGGACTCCGTTCCATGTCAGTTTGGAGACAGCAGTTTCATTTGATTCACAGCATTTAATGCCTGTCATCAGCACGCCACTGTTTTATCCATCACAACACATACTGTGGGTCAAATTCATTTTCTTACTTTCTATCAGACAATGAACATGTTTTCTTCTTCCTTGAACCCAGTCAAATATTAGCATCTCACAAAGCAGGTTCTGCTAAAATAACCTGTGCCTTGCTTTTACAGCCTGCAGTTTGTGTGTCCGAGACCAGAGCTAAACCAGCACAGCTGATCTACCACTGGTGGGGGGTCTGCTAGGCAGGAAAGGGGAGCACTGCCCCCTAACTAAAACACAGCACAGAAATAAAAGACATTGGCAGTGGTGGTTAGTACACAAAGTATATGAGACTAACTTGAAAGCCCACAAAAAGTGAATTAAATCTGTCCAGGATTTTATTTTAATTTTAATTTCTTCACTTCATGCGGAAGTTTGTGCTTTCTCCCCATGTGTAAGTGTTAGCATTACTTTTCTGTGGGAATAAAGGGGTGTGGTATCAGCTGTAAGCTGAATACTAGAGGGACAGTGACTCAGGACAGTGCTTACACACTGAGTCCAGTGATGGTGGTTTTTATGGCTTTCTGTTGTCATCAGTAAAAGAGATGTGTGTTAGGTCCAGTGACTGCTAAAGCCCATATGTGAGTTGACCCTAGTTTTGGAAAGAAGGGTAATTTTAATGAAAACGTAAGTTCTTCTGTGTTGCCACATTTCTTGCTCATGTCCTCAGTTCTACCTTTGCAGACTTGTCTGACTCTTATTGCTTGTCCTGCTGCTCCCTCTGCCCATGGCAGCAGCACCTGGGGCCAGCAGGAGAAGTAGAAGGATGAGGAGTGGGAGGAATGAGTTTCTCCCTCTGTGATTCTACAAGGACACAACAAGCAACAAACACCACAAGATTTATGGCATGGGTGATTTCTATGATATTCTGAAGAGGAAAGAAAGATCAACTTATAGTCAAAACAGTGCAGTTGGTACTGCAACTCATTTCAGTGTGTGAGGATAGCAAATGTGGGCACTGTATACTGGGGTTTTTTGACACTGATGAAAAGATATCACTTCCCCTTGGATGAGAAAGAAGCATCCCCTGTTGTATTCACAGATAAAGATTTCATGGGCTGTCTGTAAAATGACTCCATATTTTCCCCCCAGTAAGACTGTCTTATGAGAAACAAAACCAAGGTCACAGAACCATCCTGATAATGATCACCATAGCAAGAAGGGACTTAGGACCTACCTCAAGAAGTTACCTTTCAAGAGGCTAAACAGCATTTTGAGCAGTCCTGGAAATACAGAGGTGAGCAATGCTGGAGAAGAAACTCATTTCCTTTCAGCCTGGAGCTGCTGCTATTTCAGCTCTTTTTCCCACTTCACACTGACTGTTGAAAGCACTGACACACTAGAACAGCCAATACTCTAGTAAATTCCTAGATGAGGAAGAGCAAATTTTACATCCTTGAAAGCCAGGAGAGGTTTAAGAGAAGGAAAAGAGACACCATGCATATCTATCATGTCCAGTGCTGACATGCATGACTTTGGCAAGTGTCTCTTGCCTGCACCAGAAGCAAGAGGTAACCTGCACTTTGTCTCTTGTAACCC
Organism: Sakesphorus luctuosus; assembly: GCA_013396695.1. Classification (NCBI taxonomy): domain Eukaryota; kingdom Metazoa; phylum Chordata; class Aves; order Passeriformes; family Thamnophilidae; genus Sakesphorus; species Sakesphorus luctuosus. The sequence goes on along the minus strand of VWZD01001639.1, from coordinate 1,067,681 downwards.
TGGAGAGTGCCTCAGTCCAGAGGAATGGACAGAAGGGCTGGATCTGCCTGGCTTCAGGTGTCTTTTTAAGTTCCCTTGAAGCAGTTCCCAAAAAAAGTTTTGATTTTGACAGTCAGCATTTTTCCAGTGAAATGGTTTTCTGCTGGAAGACTCCTAACTCTGAACAGGTTTAAGTTTCTCTCTCTCAAGCGAGCAGACAGTTATGGGCTCTAGGTTTGAAAACCAACCAACTTTATAGGGCTGCTGGAATGCCTGGCATTCACATTTTAAATCTTTCATGTAAGCAGGGTATTCAAGCCAGAGGAAAAATTAGCACCAGTCCTAGGATCCAAAAATCTTTGCTTTGTTCCCAAATTAAAAGGACATGTAGCTTCTTCTAAACAGCTAAAGTCTTGTGCCTTTCACAAGCTTCTCAGGCCTACCAGCTGGGTCACTGGGATACAATTTTCTGCTTTTATGCCACTCATATGGTTTTGAATCAATTGTTTTGAATCAATGGTTTTGTTTCAATTTCACTATTCTCAATAATGGAAATAACCTATGAGAATAACTACTAGCAGGACCCATTCCTTTAAACATCTAGCAACATCCTTTCCATTTTTTAAAATACCTTCTTTCACTTCCTGCTTCTGGTCTTGATTTTCCATCTCCAAGTCATCCTGTGCTTTTGGCTCCACCATCTCTTCGTCATCTTCATCCTCTTTAAAAAAAAAAGTAAGAAAAAGATTTGTGAGATTCTCCTCTTTAAGGGGCCTGGAAATAGTATGTCTTCTTTACAATTATAAACTGGTAACAAACCCAAGTTAAACAAAGTGCACATTACCTGGAACATCTACATTTATGCTCAGAGTGACTCTCTCAGGCATTTGCCCCCAGACTGCAAGATAATCTGCTAGCACAGGGCACTTACCACTTCTGCTCCCTGTAGCAACTTCCCATCTCAGATGTCAGCTGAATATCTCCCTGACCTCAGAGATGACTTCTTGGATGGCATAAGGACAGATACAATCATGTTTCAGCCTGGCAGCTATTCCACAATTGGGACACCTGCTATCCAGACACCTCATTTCCAATTCAATTCTCACAAGATTAATTTGTCTTTTGACCTACAGGAAGAGGTTAAATAGAAATCTGACCTCAGGTCAGATGCCACTAGCAAGGAAACAAGCATGGTACAGTTCTGAAAAGTCATCACCATCAACTGAGGAACGCAGCAACCGAAAGTGGCATTTGGAGCTTAAGAACCATTCTTGCATTAATACGAATTTAATGAACACTAAAATTTGACACATGTCAGTTACTACTGCCAGATGTTTTAATCACCTTTCCTGACCTATGCAAATGCCTCTCTCCATTCCGCTCTCTCCCCACACTCACATGTTCTCATTTTATTAAGGAGGGCAAGCCATTCATTTCTTGATGTTTGCCTGAAGTTACAAGGGTTCTGATTGTCCAGACCAAAACATAATACAAGCAGAGCTGGAAAGACAGTAACGCACCAAAATGGCTCAAAGTCTACTGAGCTCTCATTACTTGTTCCCAGCTATAGCAATGTGATCCATTCTGCTGTGCCTAGGTCTAACACCTAACCCACTCACACTCTTGAGAGAGTAGACACCCAGCTTTCTAGATTCAATGAGCTATGAGGACTGAAAAGAGAGATGGTCCTAAAAGTATTTGACAAATGAGTAAATCTGTGGGCTATGGAGGAATTATTTTAGAGTGATTTTGGAGTTTGACATACCACCAAGGCATAGCCCTGTGTCAGTCCATGGCACGAGAGAGAATATATGTTGTCCTGGCCCTGGGGCATTCAGCTGTCAGGAAAAACTGCAGTTCCTCCAGGGCTTTCTGAGCAACTTGCCTGTCACCACAGAGTTCCTTGTGATATGATGCTTCTCCAGGCACATTCTGGGCTCTAACCTGCCACATTAACATGGCCTGGAAGTGAACAGGGGAAATGTCATGCTTCTCCAACTACTTAGCTACTGACACCTTCCCCTGCAAAGGCTGTCTGCAGTCATTCCTGGTTTCTTGGGGAGACGGTGGTGCTGATAGGTTGCATTCAGCCAACAGGAACATGCAGCTGTATTTTGTTTTCAGTAATGTAATAGGCACCATGCTATTCCCACCATGTTGCCTACCGGAGGACTTCTCCCCCAGAAACCCACTGGGGACATGTTGCTAGCTGGCGTCTTGGCTGGAGAGCATGGCTTACCCACATACTGTAAGGAAGTGTCTCAGCTTGAACAGATACGCTTTTCCCTCTTGGAAAAATGAAGAAATCTTGCGTAAGATCTGCCATTGTTTCCCCGACTGCTAGTGACTGCACTGAGAAAAAAGGAAAAGCTCATCTCCCCAATCACCAGGGAGCAGGGATAACCATGTGCTCCGCAGGCTGGGAAGGGAAGAGAAATCCTGTATGGATGAGGAGTCATTTCTAGAATTAAAAGCACTACTAATGAATGTTAGTACTTTATCAGAGATTTTTCAGACCATGAAACCTGAAGTGGAAAAAAGGTAGGGTACTCACAATGCATCCCTTTGATGCTTCCCCAGACCATTGATTCCCAAGGTATCCTACATAGAATGGCTACAGAGAAGAGCTTTTAAAGAGCAAGCCATGGCATCTCAGTTTGGCAAGGTAAACACATTGCTCTGTCCACTGGCTAAAAGAGAGATAATATCTGAGGCAGTCAGCAGAGAGTCATTGAGAGAAGTAAAATAGGGGTAAAAAAAGGTTCTTCTGCCATTGGTCTGCGGTGCTAGTGGAGATGTGGACATATGGAAGAGAGGCACTCCCAGTCTTGAAGAACAGATGAGAAGTGTGAGAAGAGACAGGATTGACTGGCACAGCAGAAAGTGAATACTCCACTAACCTCAAGCACACACAGATAGGATCACAATGGTGTACTCGTATATGCACACAGGCACGCTTATAGCAGATACTAATGAAGACAACTCCCGCAAGAGTTTTGTGAGTCTTGCATTACAAGTTTTCATTCCCTAAAGCACCAGCTCTTGGAGCCAGCTGTTTACATATGGATTTCAGCTTCCATTTTTAACCTGTTTCCAACCTGTCAGCTTGTGCAGGGAAGTTTCAGAAGGTGGAGGGTTTGAGAAAATTTGCAGGCAGCAAACAAATACTAAACCAACATTTAATTAAAAATATTGGGATTTTAAAGGCTTCATTATTAATGCCTCAATTGTAATTTGGTAATAGATAAAGACAATGTAGCAAATGTAGAATTCGAGGTTAGCAAATGCCAGAATTTGGATTGCCTGGGCACGATTAGCTCCTTTCCCCTCCCCACATGTAGGCATGATGATATAATTCTGGAATTTCCTCCCTCTTGAGTGGTTGGCTTCGTTTTCTGGGTGCTCAACAAGAGACACCTGGGGCTGAAATGCAGAAGTGCTGAGAGCTGAAGTCAACTGGCCCTGTGCTTTCAGGGAAATTCTACACATGTGAAGGCTCCCACAGCTCCCTCTTTCAGCTTTTGCTTAAAGTTATTATTCTGACGTTTTTGTCCTTTCTCCCTCTGTGCTTAAGTGCTTTTTCATGATGGCAATAATATTGTAAAGAAAATAGAATTCTCACCCTGCATAGATTCCTGTTCATCAGGATTTGGTGCATATTAAGATGCTGTTGTGGGAGCAACAGAGAAACAAAACCTTGGAAAGGGATTAATGTATTTAATGTGTTCAGTGTAACACTTGGATCATGTGCACTAACATGAGATCTGAGGCCAGAGCACTGAATGGAACAAGATAAAAACCAGAAAGGTTAAAAAACTGCCTCCCTATTGCCTGGCTGAAACAAAATCTGTTAAGGAAAAAAACCCTACATGTTATCATGTAATTAAAATTGTGTCACTACACATATTCAAAAGGGCTAATTAAGGATGCCCAGGAAACCTGTATTCTGGACTATCCAATGCTGCTTGACTGTGCCAACTGAATGTTTATTTGCTGTATTGTATATATATATTGCACACTACTTAATGTCAAGGTATGCATACTTACACACATTCATAGTACATACATTTTCTATTGTGCCTAAGTATGGCTATGCATTTGTACATTTGACTGCACATACACATACATTAGAGAATAAGGGGAAATATTTCAGCGTTCATTGTCCTGTGTATTATTTACATGTAAAAAAGATAGCTTTTATTATACATTTACTGGAGAATCTGTGAACATCAACATAGTTACTTGTTTCCACAAGTGCCCACTCAGATTGGATCTGCCATTGCAGTAATTGTCCGGGGAGATGAAGAAACTTGCGCAGCCTGAACGCATATAGCCTTTCCCTATTTAAGAGCATATCTGATATTGGAAAGTTTAGAGAAATAACTTTTTAACTGCTTACATCACAGTAGTAGGAGTCTTCTAGTCACATTTAGGAAACAGAGAGATGGTACTAGCACCAGTACTGTTACACCCTGTTCAGAAGAGAACAGGTGTAACACTATCAGAAGTCAAATGTCTATTAAAGGAACCACATGAAAAAGGGATAGTAATGAAGAAGTGTATAGCTGCCATGCAACACTTCTCCTTTGTAGATCTAAAGGAACTTTGCAAGGAGGCCAGTTTAGTTATGTCCATTTACCACACAAAAGCTGAAAAGACCCACTCGCTGTAGATCACTCAGTAGCTGAGGGAAAAATAGAGGGTGGGCTTTAGAGTTTTAGCCTAGAGTCCTGCCCACTAAGGCCACCATGCAATTTACTGTAAATAAACAAATCATCAGTGGAAATGATCATTAAATGCTTAGGTTAACAATCTTTGTCTACTAAGGCTGGTGGAGCCATATTTAGGATTAATACAGACAGAGATAGCTGAACCTTTTCTTCTTAACTCAGAGATTGACTCTCCACACTCTAACAGGTGGTCAATCAGTCCTAACAGTGCTTTGTTTAACATGACAAAGTAAAAGCACAGCTATTGTTCTCAGCTTGGTCTTAGCTTGAACACTCACGTTTCTGTTCCAGATCAGAAGTCGTCTTGTTTATCTAAAAGTTTGTCTGTTTTTTCAGCCTATAGAAGTTGCTCTAATAAAAGAGTATGAGCTCTCCCTACAAACATGGTTTTGTTTCATCTGGGTGTAAACTACTCATTTTCAAATGTTACCCAACTACTAGCTCCAACGAGCCTGCTCTATACCTGGTCTTTGCCTTGGCCACTGCAACAGCTGTGCAATTGCAGTAAATGGTGAAGGCCTGGTAAAAATGTGGCTAATTCCCTGGCACCTGCAGAAGAAATGCCCAGATGTTCTGAATTGGATCAAATGCTCACAGAGAGCACTGATGATCTCAGAAAATCAGACCCTGCATTTCTACAGAGCTGGATTATTTATTACCTATTTGGACTTTCCAGGGGTTTAAACCACTGCATTTATTTTTACAGCGTATAAAAACATACCAGGCACATTCAGGGCAAACTAGAATAAATAATTACATCTGAGAGCACTGCACATGACATTGGTTTAGGGGCTTAATTCTTGAGATGCATACTGTCTTGCCATTTTTGGATTCCCAGTTTTAGTCAGTTAGCACTAGTACTGTTCAAATAGTTTACTAAGTAGCTAATTTTGGGAAGGATTTATGTAATTATAGGCCTCCGCTCTGCTAATACATGTAGCACCAGTTAAACAACAGGCAGCATACTGTGCGTTTTTCTTGGGTGAAGGATTTACACCTCCTCAGACCTGCACCTCAGAGATTAACTAAGAAGTTGCAGCTCCTGTGTATTGTTTTTAGTATTGATAGACATAGTGAATTACACTGACAGCTCTGGTTTTAATTCTGGGTAGGTACAAACAATCCCTTTATTAAAGACATAGCTTTAAAATAGCAATTTAATTAGCATCACAATTATATATTTTATTGACTGAGTCACTGATATATGAGAAGCCAGTCGGTTATTATATGGGGTTTTATATCAGCATTGACATTCCTTCAGTGCTTGAGAAGGATCAGCCGTGCATATGACACATTCAATAAAATCAAGTGTCTTCACAAGAAGCAGACTCCATATTTGCAGCTGTGAAATACCAGAAACCATTGTATCAGTTTTGTATTTACAACTGTTAAAAATAATTTTGCTGTTTCTGTTATGAAAGAACTACAAACTCAACAAGGACAAATGCATGTTTATATTGACATAACTCTGGACCAAACAAGTTGAATACTGTCTTTCCTTTTTGAAGGGAAACACTGTCTTTCCTTTTTGAATGCACTCTTTCCATCACTAGCAAAATATGCAACAAGCAAGGGAAAACATACTTTTCCAAATAGGACTGCTTGACATTTCAAATTTTTGAAAATCTATGATTTGCAATCTTGGCTGAATGACCTATTTTTCATATAATGTAATTTTTTGAAATATTTCCAGTTTTTCACTTTCATCTTCTGACTGCCCTTTGAAGCAAGAAGAGAATTAATTCTTCAGTAGATTTTGTTTGCAGAGTGGGATGTGAAACTGGACGTACATTGGGCACATGTTAGTCATCCCAGATGGAAATAGTCTTGCATGCGGGCTCTTCTTGGCAACAGGCAGCTGCTTCCTAAAACGTATTTCATTTAGCCAAAGCAGGGAAGGCTACTCAGATCTGAATACTGAGAAAAAAATACAGAGGTGCACAGATCTTGCCCTAAGCTCCGTGAAACAGGCAACAAATTTTTGATGGGAATTTCATGTAAGCTGGAGCTTGCAATCATATTCGCAGACAAGAATTACATGAATGCAAGATATTGCTGTTCCCTACTCAGAAAGATACTTAAATGTGCATTGCAGGAACATAAAGTTCCAGGTCATCCTTGTGAAGTTCTCCATCCCTGATGGCACATTCCCAACATACCATCTTGTCCTTATGAACTAGTACAGAGAAGTCATGCTTTCCAGTGGCTGTCAGATGAAAAGGGAACATTAGAAAGAGTAAAATTTCTGTACCCATCCTGTGGCCACAGGACTCAAAACTTGGATAGAAGTATATGACATTCCTCCTTTGCTTTCCACATATGTGTCTTTTTTTTAATAGGCAGTTAAATACCACATTGATGCCCCATCCTGTCAGATCTTGGAAGCTCAGCAGGGTCAGCCCCAGTTAGTACTTGGATGGGAGACCTCCTGGCAATACCGGGGGCTGTAGGTTCTAGTCCTGAGGACTTCACTGTCACCACCCAAGCTCGCTCAGCCATGGCAGATGAACCTCAGGACTTAAACGGTGGGGCCAGTTCTGTGCACGCTGTGCCTCACCTAAAAAATCCACTGTGCAGGCTCAAAGGACATAACCACATGGGGAGGGCCCTTCCCAAATCTTCATTTGTGAAGCCTACCCATATATGTGGGGTTTTAATAGTCTGAAAAAAATGGTCTGTCTGTATGTTATTTGACTGCAGGTCTGAAAGAGGAAGAATAAATCACAGTGTTACAAAAACAGACTGCCTAGCACCTTCAAACTCCCTTGATTTTTTTCTTATCTTTGTTATGTTTTATTATCTTTATTGTTTTTTCTTAACTAAGTGCTGCGGTGCTCTTTTGTAAAAGAGAAGCTTTGCCTATTGGTAAAATACAGGCTGCAGGAGTCATGTTACTTTTACCAGTCAAGTACATTGACTGAATAATTTTTAAGAAAATATTGTTTTAAAATTTACTCATAAAATGATATAATGTTTGACATGTATATCACTTTAATCCAGAAGACTGCAGGGCACTTTTCCCTGTAATTAACATATTTAGCCTAACATCTTCCACAGCAAGTAGGCTACTAATAATACACCAGTTTTAAAAGTGCAGGACCAAGAGAAAAACCTTCAGTTTTCTTGATTCTTGCAAAATGAAGCACTACTCCTATATCTCTGTCACATCGAAGAAGGGTTTTCTGACCTCATCCCTTGTTCTGCAACACAAATCTCTGCAAGGCTTCACTCCTCATCTCATAAAGAGCAGGTTGTAGTATCAGGCATTATGCTCAGATCCCTAGAGTCTTCCTCTCAGGCTTCAGCTATCCTTGCACAGCGCAATGAAGGAAATATATATTTTACACCAAAAAAACAAACACTTAGCCTGGCTGACTGAGAGGAGTAATTTAGTTCAGAAAATTCATTTTGCCTACAGCATTGGCCATGTCTATACTATTGCCACTTAAAAATTTGTCCTGAAATTTACTACAATTTCCTCTTAAAACAAGCACACTGTACGTATTTTTACTCAACATTTCTTCTTAAAGGTCTCCTTAACAATTACCACACTCAATTACTCCTGGGCGAGGGACTCTGATGTCTCCAGTATGTGATTTCTTATAACTATCTCTTGATCTAGGGTTACACTGCTCAGCTCCTGTCCCCATGCCTCTTTTTGACTTATGTTCGCAGTCAAGACTTCTTTCTGGTACATTATGAACACAGATCTTATTTTCCCATTTTGTGACAAATGATAGACTATCACAGACAAACGGCAAGAAATTGTCAGAGAAAAAATTGTTTTACTGTAGAATTTCACTAAGCTCTTCATAACCCTGACTGCAAACCTTTGCACTGGTTCAAATGTTAGGATCAGTGCTTCATAATATAATAATTTTTTTACCAATTAAAATGTAAAGCTGTCTCTGATTCTTCAGGGAAACATTTCTCTGACCCAAGAAACTGATTTTCCAGTTCCCTGGCCTGAACACAGTTTTCAGTTGTGGTGAGAGTCTCAGAATTCAAAGTGTCCCTTGTTTTTAGTTACTGGTTGGTCTAGACCAGACACGTATTTTTCTCTTCTCTTTTGGACTGTTGCAACACTGCATTGGTTGAAAGCATTTTTCAGTCCCCAGAGAACTAAACTGCACAGTACCCCGCTGGAGTCATCACCTCTTCTAGCTGACTCCCTCTTCTCCTCTCTTTTCCTCCCCAAAGCTCATGTTCAATTCTATTGTGCTTGAAAATATGAAAATATTTCAGTTGGAAGATGTAACACAAAAAGAAAAGTACAGAAGTTTCCTTTGCTTGGTCATGGTTGGGCCTTCAAATAAAAATGCCAACATGAAATAATGTTTGAACAGTAGAAGCCTTACAGTAGCATTCACAGACCTCCAGCTCTGAAGCCAAATAGTATAAATTTAAAATATCCTGCTACAGTATAACTACAGTGGTATTAACCTTGTAGAAGAAAGGGGTTGCTAAACCATGCAGATTTTTACAGCCTCTGAAACCTGTGAGGATTTGTTCCTGCTGTGCTGCTGGAGGAAATCATGGACCAGCAGTGTGAAATGACTCCCGCCCTGCGAAAGGGCACTAAGACACATGGCAGACTTTGCAAATAGGGCCTGCTGAAGTCATTTTCAAATGTTCAGATCATGAAATAGTGTTAAATCACAAAAACTTAAGTATGTTAATGAAAACCAGTCCCCACAACCTATAGCATTAGCAGCAATTGTAAAACAAAAGCTGCTTTCATATTAAACGCACACACACACACACACACATATACAGATGATGTATCTGGCATTTACACAGTGCCTGATATGGAGGTCAATCACAGTTGCCTCAGCTGGGCACTAGGTACTTAAAACCTTAAGTACAATGTAGACCAAGTAAATTCTGTGGGATTGTTACTGCTGATAAATAGGAGACTAGAACTTCACTCACAGTCTCATTTATTCCAAGTGCAAATAATTTTATACTCCACAGGTCACCTGTCCTATTTTTCACCATGTTTTTACTTGGGCAAGTGTACTGATTTAAAGGTAACTGGTGGGAGAAACAAACCTGACTCAAAAGACTAGTGGTACCAAGAGTCCCAAAACACAAAGATTACATATGCTCAGTTTCAGGTGGGAATGCCCAGTATCTCCCCATATGTTTGGAATCTTTGATAGTCTAGGTCGCTCCAACTGTCTATTATGCCAGTCCCCCAATGGCCCATTAGCAGACATGAGCCCCCAGCCTGGGTGTGAAGGTGCTAATGCCTCCGCAGAGAGGAGTTATCATGGCTGATTCACAGGTGTGAAGACAGAAAACATTCTCATGCCTCAGAGGGTTGCTTAACTCCCAGCTTGCAGCCTGAGGTGTCAGGTGTGCCCTGGGCAGCTGCTGCAAACAACCCATTATTAACAGTCCATGAGAAATGGCGCAGAGGGTGTAGAATACACAGTTTTGATTACACCCACACAATGATAAACTGGTCCTGGCACTGTAAGTAGGACAGCAAGATTACAAAATCTGGATATTGTAGATGAAATTAATTCTCCATTTCTACACAGCATCTCTGTTTGTAAAGCCCCACTAATAACATACCTTAGGTTAAATTCTCCAGCCCTGTCTCTGGGTTTAACTTCTCCTGCAGTTCTGGCCTTTTAGAGTTTCTTCTGTATTTTTGGATATGACATTTGAATATAACATTTCAGTCCACAGCCCAGAAATTAGCTGAATGGCCACACAGTTGACTGTATGCACAGTTTAACTTTTAATGCCATCTTTTCCATAAATCTCTCTGTCACAGTTCAATGGCACTTTATGAATAAAAATCAATGTTTAAGATGTAGCATGTACTTTTGTAACTGAAGTATCTGAGAGCATAAATCTCTATACACAAGGCTCAGCAGAGAGAAATGGAGGCAAGACTGCTAATATATTGTAATTGGAAAGGATAATTGGAAAAAACAACTATATTCATAAACAATTTTCACAGCAAATACACAAAAACTCCCCCTCTGTCTTCTTGATGCACACAGGCATGCACTTTGCTCAGCACTTTAAAAATAACCATTAGTCATATGGCAAATGCATTTTACATGAGAAAGAATAATTTCAACATTTTTCTTAAAAAAGGCAGGCAAAAAAATGCTTTATTAAAATTTTTTAAACTACAAAAGAAAAGCTGGGTCAGGGCTCAATGACTGTGTACCTATTACTTGTATAGGCACCAAACAGACCCCACTTAATTCTTTTTCCCACTGACGCCACTTCACCTTAGTCACTGGTGTTAGCCATGATTTGCATTAGTGTATGTGAAAAAGGAATTCCCTCGGACAGTTTTGAACTTGCCGTATTTTAATTTCACTGTATGTGTCCTACCGCACTGGGAGAGGAGAAGCTTTCACTTCTAGTGGCTCGGTGAGCAACACCTTTCAGTGGTGAGGAAACCAAGGCGCAAACACATCAACTTCTTACCCAAAGTCACTCCTGAAATAACTGCAGATGATGAAACAAAATCCTGCTCTCCTGATTCCTAAACTGATATTTCAGGCACTGCTTCCCCCAGGGCATGTGATCAGGGCTGCTTTGGAGGCTGCTCAGCCTTCATTATGTCAAACCAGCTGTTAAAAAGCACAGCCGGTTTCCCCCAACTGCTTGCTGCAACCTGTCTGGAGAGTACCCAGTTCCCAGCGCTGCCGTCCGCACTGCTGGGAACCCCCCTGCCTGCATGCCTTCCACCCTCACCCTTGCCTTCACCTCCCTGTCTCCACAGTCTGCACCCTGCTGCCTGCCCTGGTTGCCCCTCGTCTCCACTCCCACCCTTTCTACCCTGGATCTGCTCAGGGTCACACTTCAAAGTCTGCAGGCACACCCCCCCGCCCCGAGGGACTCTTCTTTCCTCCTGGCCCTTCTCCAGCCTCCCTGGCATTAGTCTTCCTGAAGCAGATATCAAAAATCCCCTATTTTCAGCCTGGAGCTTTGTGCATGCTGGGAGCCCTACCCACCTGCAGATACCTGTTTGACACCAAAATGCCCTCTGATTTGGATTCTCAAATGAACACTTCAAGGTTTTTCTGAGAACTTCAGTTGTAAGACAGCAATTAAAAAAAAACAAAACAAAACCACCAGAAACCAACCTCCACCACTCAAGTTCTGCATATGCAGTTGGGGTACATGGGAAAATTCAACTGCACCGCAACCTCTCACTGGAATATGCTTCCTTTTTCCCACTTCACAGTTCAGACTCAGCAGGAAAATAATTTCTGTGGCTATTTTATATCTGTCACACTGGAAAATGGATGCTTTGAAGTGCCATAAAGCAGGCTGCCCATAAATCAAAATCCTTTTCTCCCAAAACACTGTGAAGACCCTCTCCTCAGCCAGCTCACAGGAGCTCTCAGCTACAGGCAGGGGCATTAAGTCAGGAGAACGATATGAATACATAAATGAAATAAGCTGAGTTTTGCTACCTCATAGTCCTTCATTTGAAGTATATTTACATCAACTTTTTTTTAGAGGAATACAAAAGAAAGAAGTTGCTGACTTCAGTCTCTGTCCTTTTATTGTATCACAGCTCACAGCTGTGAATTTACAAGTGTTAACTTGGAATGCCACAAGCCAGGCAGCAATGATCTTGTCATCCTGATCTGAGGAAACACAACGTACATACATGCCAATGAATTTACCACAAGTGAAGCATTTTGTTGTGATAATTCAAAGCACATTATGTTTCATCTATAGCTGATCACAACAACACTGGAGTCATATTCTGTCAAAAAGGTGCAGCTGTGCAAAATCTTGGTCTTTTGCAAAATGGTCCCCCTTTCTCTGTTGAATTAGGAAAATTAAAAAAAAAACAACAAAAAACCCCAAAAACTAACAAGAAGAGACAGTCCTGACAATATCAAAATGGCTTTTATCCACATTTTCTGAGTTGATTTTTGGGGCTTTCTATTAAAAAGTATTTCTCAGGTTTTTTACTTTTAGACTATTTTAAAATATGAGATGAAGCAAAGCAAAATTGAAAGATTTCAGTTTTGTGAAAACATACATGTGATCACTGATCAGACTGGAAAATAGGGCAAAATTTCATTTAAGGTGGAGTGTAAGTACACTGGAGTCTTCTGTCAAGATGGAACAAAATTATATTTTGAAATTCGAAATTTCACAGCATTGCATGAAGAAGACATTCCTTCTAGGCCCGATTTTAATGTAGTCATTGCCTAAGGGATGCAATCTTAGTTGAGTGGTGATTTTAAAATCTAATATAAAGCAGTGCAGAAGCACACACTGGGTTGGGGAGAACAATGTCTTTCATCGCCATAATGACAAGAAATCTTTCCTGTGATATGAGATTCCCTCTTTTAAGACTTCATGTGAATAACTGCTTTTAGATGAGACAAACTTCAAGTCCTGCTTTCAAGTGTGAGTGTCTGAAGGCAAATTTCAGATCCATGTCCTGAGAACAAGAAAACAAATACTGGTGACAATTCTACTTGGTGCACATCTGAAACACAGCCCACTGTACATTAAACAGTGTCAATATTCAGAAGAAATATGCAAACATGCATTTATGGCTTTTGAGGCCTGATCCTGACTTTCTATATTTGCATGCAGAACTCATGAACAGGACAAATGTATTATGAAGCCAGCAAAGTACTACCAATTTGTCTTGATGGCCCTTGCATGGAGAAAGAATTGCACAAGCAAGTCTAATGAGGTTCTGAGAAACCATTGTCTTAGTTGCCTGTACTGTTACATAGTTGGACAAGAAAGGAAAAATCACCACAGTAAAGGTGTTTGTTTTGGGGGTGAGCACTGTGGCTAGTGCTAAATTCAGCAGCCACAGCAGAACAAATAGAAATTGTGAGCTTTCCACCACATTAATGAAACTTCATTCAAAAGGTTGAGTGTAAAGTTCTTCCAAGATGGATAATTCACCTAAGCTGCATGATTCAAACACTCATGTCTCCACACCACCTTGGGATTCATATTTTATTTCAGTTTTCAGTGGGCTGCTCATGAATGACCAATGACAAAAGAGCATGTGTGCATTTTTCTTTTTCACAGGTCCCTGTTAATGAGGACTCTATTGCACTAAGATAGTCAAGATTGTCTCTGGAAAAACGTGTTGAACCAAGGTGTTTGTGCCTGCATAAAATTAAGCCACAAGTAAAGCACTTATTTCTGACACCAGATTTATAATAGGAAAATCCCAGCAGGAATCAAGAGTTACAAACCCCTGTTGTAGCCTTTTCCATAAACTTCACCTTGATTTAGTATTTCAAACAAGTAGCAGGAAAGGCTAACAGCAGAGGTAATCCTATCATCTTTTCTCCAACAGCACCATTCCATCTTTTTGACTTTCTCATGCTGTTAACACGAATTCAAATCATCTGTGTTTAAAGTTAAATACAGTGATTGACAGATCTTTGTAGTCTCAGTCCATACTGAAGATTATTCTAGATACCTATCAGTTATTACTACAAGCCCTGTCTGATATTCAATACCTACAGGGAAAATTGTTTTTAACGGTGTAATGTCTGATCTATTTTGAAAGCTATTTTAAAATAAGAAACTAACTATAACCAGGTGGCTAAAATCCAGACAGGTTTTTTTATGGGTTGATTTTTGGGGAGCAAAAGTGGAAGATAACAGCAGAACTGTCTTATACTGCAGTAACAACTGTGATTCAGAGCAAATCACAGACCAAAAAAAGCACATTTTGTTTTGATTCCATGACATCAATTTCTATTAAAACACCTATTCCAATAACATAGGACACAGGAAAGTTTAGGGGTTTGCTCCTAGCTCTTACTACAGACTCATGACAGTATATGCTGCGACAAAGTAATTGCCTGCTTCATGAACACAAGTCACACCAAAGCCTAGTGCTGGAAAACTGGGATGCTGGAAGAGATGTCTGAGTGTACAAATCTTACTGTGGACACAAATGCAAAATTAAACAGCGAATGCATTGGTCAGACCATCCACTATGCTTATGGACCTGTAAAGCAGAAAGCCAGAAGGATGTCCTCCTTAATGAATATGCCCTGTGCTCAGCTCTGCCAAGCCTACTGCTGTGATGCAGTGATAGCCTTGCTGCTCCCAATTACAGCATTACAGAATAGGCTGGCTTTAGGCACAGGATCAGCCAGCTGGTAGGAAAGCACACTGGTTCTTACAGGGAGGAAAGTGGAAGCACTGCTCTCGTACATGGGCAGCCCAGCAAAGCTGGAAGATGGAGGAGTGATAGTTGAGCAGTGCCAACTGATGACGATCACTGGTTCCATTAGCTGATCACTCCACTTGGAGGCAGGCTCTCACCTGTCTGTGCCATCCTTCCCCACCACTCCATTTTGCTGCTGAAAGTTTATGAATCAGTTCTGGCCTTATCATGTCAGTGCTTTTCCCCACAGCACTGAAATGTAATAGTAGGGAAAGAAGTACAAGAGAAGCAGCTTGGCACAAGCAGCAGGCACGATGTTGCCCTCAAACTGCACCACTTTTCAGAGTCCTACTAATGTGACTCAGATCACACACAGATTTGGTGAAACTTGATTAACTTTGTACTCACAGTTAAATGAAGTCTGAAACTTAGACAGGGGCTTAACAGTGTTGCTCAGTCCAACCAAGTCTTTTCTGGTTTTGTGACTGCGATGTGAGAAGCAAGCACAGCTAGTGTGTTTTGGCTGTAAATCATGTTAGGAAAAGAATAAACAAAACTGGGGAATGAAGCTTGTGTGTCTTGGGTTAGATGGGATGGTTAAGGCTGCTAAAAATTCCTGGTGGCTTTTTCAAGATTGAATCTATCCCTGGTTGTTATTCTGTATGCTTAGCAATGAAAAAAGAAGTAGAAAAGAGATGAAAACACAGACTTCATGAAACCATGCTCAGCCCCCTAAAATCAAAGGCAGTAAAGGCATCAGTAAATTCATCAGTAGTTCGGCCAAATCAGAAAGTCATGGATACGGGCAAATTCCATCAGCAGAATGACAGCTAAAAATAACCTTGCAGGGAAATGTGCACGGAAGTTCATTTTACATGCACTAGGCAAATAAAATCCAATCAGTCTTTGTGTTCTCAGTATTACCCTATTACACGACATGAGAGCCTGAAAGAAGACGATGATTTAAATAAAAAGATCCTCCCCTGTTTGTCAAGTTGTCATTTTTCCATCTGCAAATAATGAAAAATAAACTACTCTGAAAGGCAGAGAGATGGAAGGGAATGTGTTCCATGGATCTGTGGAGAACCACATAGAAACATATACAGAAAAAGAAGCTGCAGCATGGAGCACTTCCTGACCTCCTCTTGGCTAGAAGTCTAAAAGAAGTCTCCAAGGCAAGAAGCATGAAAGAGCTTAAACAAGAAACCCTTCAGAAGTACAGCTCTTTGCTGCATGAATACCACAACACAGGGAAAATGTGCTGTGTAGGAGTACAGTCCTCCCACTTGAAAAGAACTGGTAATGCCATCATGTCACGGAAAGATTTTCTTCATGGCTTTTGTGCATTGAAGGCATTAGCAAAGAGGGAAAAGTGTGAGCTGACAATTGTGTGAAAAGAAGGGTTTCTTAATTACATTGTAAAGCATGTCTCATTTAAACATGCAGCAGAATTAATGTTAAAAATATATGTCTTCCCATATAAATGGATGCAAAATCAGTGCAGGTTAATCTAGCAGATAGTGCACTCCAGAGCTCTTTACAAACGTTAAGGAGATAAGCTTCATCAACAGCACAAGTATTGCTACCACCCCAGGTTTCTAGTGCAGTGTTTGACGCAGCAGTGCTCATGGTCCCTGGCTGGACCTTGATACAAGTCAGTCCATGCTTCAGTATTTGGTCAAATGCTTTGTCTCTCCTGTCCATTATTTCTCAGTTCACAAACTCCCAGTTTGAGATGTGTTGATCCTTTCCTATTTAGCCATGGCTGGATGTCTGCTCACGTTTCCTGTGTTATGTGGGTTCAACCAGTTACATCCATCCTGCTTGTGGTGCTCAGACTGGAGCTCAGATCAGTGTCTTGCTCACCCAGTTGAGTTCCTTCAGCTGGAGATCACAGCTGGCTTCCAAGTATACCAGACTGCAAATCAACAGCCAGGCAATATGCAGCATCAGGGCACTCAGCCTTGACTAGAGGCTCAAACGGTGAACCCTCATGACAATAGAAAGACACAGCTGAAGCATCAAAGACAAGAATTGAAACCAGAAACTCTTAACACCTTACACAAAAGGCTGTGTAAATGACTGAATCTAAGTCTTTAGCACCAGGAATGCAAGTAAGATCTGCTGGGTTTTGAACCAGTACCACTGCCTGAAGACTACACCAGGATGCAGCTTTGCTGTTAAAGCCTGACTTCCTGGGTGTGCTGGATATGAACATGTGTATTCATACTATTCCCTTTTGCTAAGAGTTTGTGAATAGCAGCCTTCATCTCTATGCATGTAATTTTTCTCATTTCAACTGGCATATCTGTCACTCTGCTGAGCCTGTACAAACCAGAAAATATTCTGTGCAAATTAGTGACACAGAGACCTACAGAGTACAAAATCCTAACATGAAATAAATGCCAAAGACATACTTCCCTTTCTGCCCTGTTCATGGAATTCAGAATTAAAGGCCAGACTTGCTTTCTTTTCCTGCCCTTGGAAAACTCTAAATAGCATTATTCTCTTCCTGATCCTTCAAACACCATTTTCCTCCACTAGCATGCTCTTAAATTTGAGAAACTCTTTTTTCCTTTCCTTCACTCACCTTGGAAGTCCACTGTAATACATACAAAGCATGAGCGCTGGCTCTTATGATGTTGTACAAGTGTGACGTGCATGTGCAAGCTCTGGCCTGCCCGCTCAGACAGGGGGAGCTGACACACGGGTGCAGTTCAGCACCTCACCTCGCTCTGGGCTATGCTGGGATAGAACAGGCAGTGGGGCCTTGCAGTGTGGCAGACAGGAGCTGTTCCAAATAGGCGTTGTGTTTTGTTTTCAGAGGAGGTGTGGTGGGAGCACAAGGGATACTAATCATCAGAATGCCGTATGTTTAAGCCCTTTATCCGTCCCACCGCTCATTTAAATCAGCAATGCAGCTGGAGTGAAATACAACTCGGCTTTCAAACAATTTCTTATTTAATTCAATTTACTTCTAGACTGATAGCTAAACACAAACCAGATTTTAATCCTTTTCTCCTGAATGGGGAAATAGAGATGACCAAGTTCCCTTTGAATTAGGTATAGAATGTTTTTGGTTTTTCCTATTAACTAAAAACAAACAAACAAAAGAAAGCAAATATTAAAGTGGTCTGTAATCTATTTCCAGTAGAGGACTGCAATGAAATGAGATGAAGAGCTGAGCCTCTCCAAGCCTGAGGGAGGGACAGGTGTTTCCAGTACTGACACATGGGTTGGTGGTCTCAGAAAGAGGACAAGATCTTGAATGAACTTTTTATTTTTAGAAGTGAGCTTTCTCTGCAAAGGTTAAGTTGTGGGTGATAGAAACTGTGATTTGGGGGTAGGTAGCTCCAAGAGCCACCCATATACATAAAGAGAAGAAGACACGGGTGCAGACCACAAGAGGTCAGGCTAAAAGAACAACCTACTCAGCCATCATGTATGTTGTACCAGTTGACATTTGGGAGGAGTAACACCAAAGTAATCCTTGATCAGCAATTCTGGGAAAGACACAAGCCAAGGAGAATGGAAATTGATAACCAAATCACAGCTTCCATTGAGAGATTTTTTGAGTGATCCTTCAGTGAAATGGAAGATTTAAACGGTTGTGGACACAGGGCACATGGTTCACTTGAGGAAAAGCACTACCTCAGTCCAGCTCTGACTGAAATCATGCTGCCAACAGCTCCATTCTTAACCAAGGATGTTTCATCTTCATAGATGTCAATTTTGCTTCTTTCATAAACATTCATTGCATATTAATACTCTTTTTTATGTTAGGGTTTTTTTGTTTGGTTGGTTTTTTGGTTTGGTTTGGTGTTTTTAAGTCTGGTTTTGGTGACTGTCCCAGAGTTCATATGTTTCTGCAAATATTAGAGGACTTCATTCCAACATCTATTTTTTCCCAAAAGTACACTGAAAATTTCACAAGAAAATCTTTTTGCTCTCAGATCTCCATGTCACTCAGGTTTCACCCAGGTCAGTATTTTGCAGCTTGCTCACATTTTTGTTTCCTACCTTTCCTCAATAGAGGTCCATTCTGGCCTTGACCATTACGTGATTCTGTGAAAACTGACTAAAAATGAAGTTAACTGGATCTTCAAAAATACAAGTTGTTAAAATTTTGGGCAGGACAGGAATCCGTGAGATTTTTTATTTAAACATTCCTATTACCAGTGCTTACTAGTAAAATGCTAAATGCATTTCTGGACAAACAAGTACACTATCAGTGTTTGTGACTGAGGTCTCTGTTTAGTAATTTTTGATAGCCTGAGACCAACATGCTCTCTCTGGAGTTGCAGTTATCTGTATCCAGTAGAAGGAGGATGGAAAGTGTGTTCTTTTACTTCCTGTAATTCTTCCAGAGCCTACAGTAAATAAAACACATCTAGAACCTCCTTCTAAATTTCATCTTCATTCAGAGTCCTATTTTACACACCACAAGTATGGCTGTATTTTACAGCCCTCTCATAATTTCAGTGAAGTGCAAGTCCAGCCAGCCATGCTTCGGAAGGACCCAGTCCTGCGAGGTCTGTTCATGCTTGGTTCTTCTCTGATGTTTAAAAAGGCATTGCCTCCCTTCAGAAGTACTTTACAATTCGAAAGTGGGGATGAGCTGTTTTCTGTTCAGAAAACTGCTCTGGCCTTGCTAGCAGACTCCGACTTTCCCCCATGTGCACAGGAATGTAATAAACACATAGGGAGAAAAAGATCTGCAAGGAAAATAATTTAGAAATCACAGGGTCATAATATACCATTTAAAGTATTTTGTGGATTAAATTACTGAATAATAATGAAAGATGAAAGATTAATAGCAACCTGGTCCAAACCGTCTATTTATACCGAGGCCAAATAAAATGGTAGGCAGGTGCAGTGTATCCCTGACTCTACAGAGTACTTCTGTCAGCCCCTCACTTTTCAATCCCATTAAAGTTATTATACATGCTTTTGTAAAGAGACAAAAAAGATTTCCCAGAGTTAACAACAAATATATTTTATCTTTAGTATTTACCTCCATCAATTACATTTTTTGGCACTGCTATAAAACAACACATGATAAAAAAATTCTCAATCCATTTGAATTACTTTCATCTTTTTTTTTTAGGAAATCCAGACACACTATTGCAATAGCTTCTTNTTTTTTTTTTTTTTTTTGTCCTTCCTGGCATGAATAATCATCTGAGATTTTTTTACTCTTTTAAGAATGGGAGGAACTGTGATTTTGTTCTCTGGTTTGCCACTGCAGTGTCATCACAAAATTGCCAGAACAAAAAATTCTAACACAACTGCACATCATTTCTAGAAAAACCTCCAACATTTACCCTCTGCTTCCAAATAGCTTTTTAAAGTTCATCCATAAATAAGGCCATGTGAATGCATTCTATAGCTCCTGTTCCAAAGGTTCTTCTACTCTTGCACAACTTTTTGTTTCACATTTATACTTTGTTATGTTACTTGTCCTGTAACAAATAGAAAAGCCTCAACAAATCCATTTTCTGGCAACCACTTTGCTCATTGATTAAGTCTTTCAAAAACATGGAGGGACAAAAAGATGCTCTATTAGAAATTTATGGCATCAGATATTTTATTTCCCCTAAGTTAAAGTTATTTGTGATATAGAACCACACCAAACAGCATCAAGATCAGAAGACTGAACATAACAGACTTTCTAAGCTAAATCTCAAACAATGGGTCATTTCTTTCAGTGTTCAAGTTAGAAGGAAGAGTAACAAGCAGTGAAACAAATGATACAAAGAAATAGTCTTGAGGACTTCTATGGATCACATTCTGTCTGATGGCAAGAAACAATTGCTACCTGAAAGCTGCTCACCAGAATGTACAAAGTAGGAAGGTGACTTTAGTTTAATTCCCAATAGACAAATACCAAAAGCACACACCAATTACATGCTCTTTATTGATGCATGACAAAACAGGATAGACACAAAGACTAGTAGACATTTAGCTAAAAATTGGGTTGTCAAAGAACTCTGACAAAATGAAGCTTTTGGTACAGAAAGGGCATTACGTTAAGGCAATTGCAGGATACCTATGATTTCAAACTCTGCATACAACATATTTTAGTGATTCTCTCTGCAAGTGACATGCAGCAAATGCAGCAGACATCACTGCAAAGTGAAGCCCTACAGAGAGGAACACAATTTAAACCACCAAAAACTATGGCAAGAAAGGAAAGAATGGAAGCTCAGCTCTATAAGCCTTTTTAAGGCCAAACCCTAGAAAATCAACCGGAAAGGCTGCGTGCTCAGCACTTTGGGTAACCAGGCTATTTGTTTAAGTGCCTCTATACAGATTTATGAGCCAAAGTTCCAGCTCTTTATAAATCCTTAAGTACAATGGCAGAGGGTTAATATTTCATGAGTGCTCATTTCTTAATTACAGTGAAAAAGATTAGGAGCAAATCTACATTGTAGAGAAGATTTTCAGAAGACCTCAATACCATCCAGTTCCCAGTGTGGTCACCTTGATGCTTGTAGAGAATCAATTATCAAGTCTACTTATCTTAGACCTAAATAAGTCTTAAATGTGTTTACAGACATGACTATAGGACTCTATCCCTGAATGTATTAAAACAGTTAATTTCTCTGCCAGCTACTGTTAGCTGGGCTATGTAAGACTTGCCCCATCTCTGAAGTCTCTGCTTGGCCCTTTCATCTCACTTGAATTTCACTATCACACGGTGGTTTTACAATTCTTATTTCATCTGAAAACTACCGGTACTAAGTGAGAACAGAAAGGGCTGCAGAAGACACGAGTGCACCAGAGGTGAGAGGTTGGTGCTCCCCAGACCTGCCACTTGTCCACCAGACTACCCTTCCTATGTGAATCTATGGTCTCCAGCACATCCCCAAATCAGGGCCAAGTTCAAAATGCTGGGTGCTGCTCACACAGCCCACCTCAGAGGAAAATGTATCACTGTTTTCCTAAGGACGGTTGCTTTCTAAACAAATACATTGCTGAAAGAGATCTTGAGGAGAGCAGTGGAGAAAGGAACTGAGGGGGGGAAAAAAAAACAAGATGAGGGGAATTGACTAAAACCAACCTAAGGAATATTTTTCTTATTCCAGCACGAAATGTTGACAGAATTAAATGTGGGATTAAAAAAACCAACCTTCTAAGGCACAGTTTCATGTTACCTCCGCAAGAGTTTTGATTCCACTTATGAGACTTCCCGAATGAAAATCCTGGCTGTGTGCCTGCCTCAAAAATACATTTTTTCCTCAGCAGAGTGGGTTTGCCAGTTGTCAATGCCACTTCTTTGCTAGCCAGCAAAATATGTTCATACTCACAGCAGGCAATTACCATTCTTTTCTCTACTAGTAAGGGACATGACTTCACTCCTAGGTTGAAGATCCCTGGATCCTTTCTGTATTGCATAGCCTAGTTAGCCAGTGTAACTAACCCTTAAAACAAATGAAAGAATTATTTATTTTTAAAGTGAGTTCAAATGATTTCTTCTGAGAATGGTTTTACAAACAGGCGAATCTGTTTTACACAATTGTGGCCTGTTCCAAGGGGGATCAGTTGCTGGGAACGGGAATGCCACCAAAGCAAGGCCACCTCACACCACGGCTCGAAAACTGCTGTTACAGTCAGCGCTCTGAAAACAAAAAACACTGGGGATTGGATCCAAAACTTCTTGAAGTTAATAGGAGCCTTTTAATTAGTTTCAGTGTCTTTGGGGAAGACCCTTAGGGCAAATATTCCTTTTTTGAAACTTGTTCTCCAACTCGTGGGGCCGGGAGGTGGTATTTTTCATGCATACACAACAGTGCAGCAAATGCTCCCAAAGTGCTCTTATTACAAGCCCCAAACCATACTGGGAAAGAAGGAAAAAAAATCCCACAGGTGTCTGGATTATGAATCTGATCTGCTTTCTCTGATAAGAACAATATTATTCCAATGAACAGTGAATGCAACAGCATTAACAGATCTGGACACCTCACTCACTGTGAGCCAATGGGGCCAATTACTTTTAGGGTGCTGCCCTAAGTGAGTAAAGCATAGCATGCTAACCACTGAAAGGGGCCACAACTATGAAAGTAAAAAAGTCAGGGTCCTTATATAAAGCAATTGTGAACTCAGCTGCACAAACCAGCTGCTTAAAAACGTCAGGCAGAAAGATTTGTCTACTATCAGGTAGCTCTTCCATATCACAGCTGGGAAGTTTGGGGATCAAACTACTAGACATCCATATTAATTTACAGAATACAGGAGATACATGGGTTTTAGTCAAGCAGAAGCTCTATTTCTTATTTCTGCCACTGCACAGCACTCACTGCAAAGCCAGCATGGTGCTACAGACAGACAGACCTTGGTCACACTCCAGTATATATGTATCCCAGTTCTTTGCCCAAAGATCAAGGTTATCAGCTTTACCCCATGTTTACACCACAAAAAAATGGGACCAGCATCTGTACCAGAGTACATGGGGTCCTACTTAGCAGCCCAAATATGGTCCTGAACTGGAGTTATGTAGAACAACCTGTCTGTACCAGAGAATGCAGACAGATTCTTAGGGGTTACATTTCCTTTTTACATACTTCTACATCAAAACCATATTGCAGCATAACTTGGGATTCAAACACATCCTAGAAAAACAGGCAGCATAACTGATATTGAACTCCAGCCCAGTTTTAATTGACTACCAGCTCTCAGCCACTTCCTAAAGATCCAGATACCCAATACCAAGGTTGTAATTTCTAAATGTGTGCTTCTCTCAGCTGGAGACCAACTCTAAGGATTTCAGTTTGTTTTTTGAAATACAAACATAGTATCTTAAACCCCCCCAGTAGAACCCGCCTTAGACACCTTCCTAAACAGGGCAAAAAATGGAAGAGGGCGGTCATTTGCTTATTAAGAGGATCTCCCTGAAGTATAAACAATGCAGTATTTTCATTATTCATTGACAAATAATTTACAGTGCTGCTGGTGAAACCCCTTAAAAATATCTTCAGGCACTGGAAATAGGATAGACCGATAAGTATTTTTAATTAATGTCACTGTAATCATGCACTCCATATACATAAGATGGTATTTTCCTGCCAACAGTTAACAGCAAAATAGTTTTCAGTGCATGCTACAGTTCCCAAAAGCATGAGTCTACAAAACTCTGAAGCTGAAGTCTTGGGCAAGGGAAATGTCTAATCACAGGAATGTAGCTGAACACTATGCACTGTACATTGCTATGGCCAGTGCTGGCTGACAGAGCACAGACATTTTGTCCTAGGTAGGTGTCTAAGACCAGCCTCATGAACATTTCTAGGCTTTCCATGTCAGAAAGAGCGGATAGAGCAAGTCAGTTGATGAAATAATCTCGGAACTCTTGAGTCCCTCTCTTCTTCAGATGGCTACTCCCCATTTTGAATGCCCATATTTTCTGCTTTACTCACTACAGCCTCCAAACACCTTCAGAGAAAACAGTTCCTCTGTAGAACCTTCTCAGGGGAGTGGTCAATAAAAATGTGTCCCTCCTTTTCAAGTCAGAGTAAATTTTTAGGTAGAGACCAGGGATTAAGATAATGCTGCCAAGGAATGGAGGGCTCTCAGCACTCTAGCAGTGGCCCACAAGAAGAAGTAACACTACTTTTCTTTATTTATAGGATCTTCTGAAAGGTTTAAAAAGTGCAGTGAAAAACATAATGTCACTTCCTGAAGCAGACATAAAGACATATGAAAACATGTTCTCCAACCAGTCAGAGAATGTGGTTTTGTTAGCTGTGAGGAAGCTGCCTCTGTCATTCTGGGAAATGCACTTAAATGAAAGCTGAACTTCAGTCCTGGCTCCCAGGGTAAGGGGAGGGATGATTTAGTAATTATTTCTTTTGCTCATTATAGCATCTCATGCCTGTAAAACTTGAAGAATATTGGCACTATCCCAAAATATCTCCAGCACCAATAGAACATCACAAAGCACCAGAGTGCAATGATGCATCATCACCTCCCCACACAGCAACATGACATGAACATCACTAAAGAACAAGACAGTGACTTTATCGCTGACTAACTGATGACTTGAGTTCTAAATAGCCACTTCCCTTCACCTCCTCAGCTGCATCCCTACTTCTAAAGATGTCATCCACACTGAACTTAGCACTTACTGTTGTGATACTGATTGATGCTTCATGGCAGCAAGTAACAGGAAAGAGCTCTAGTGGAAGTTCATTAATTTTAAGGTAATGCATTTCATGATAAGCAACAAACTGAATCACTGGGGGAGGGGAACAGCTTTGATTAACAAGTAAAACATCAGAAATGACCAAAAGCCAGAAGCAAAGTGCGAAAGAGAGAAAGATGGAGAAGCTAGAAGGAGAATGAAAGATAATACCATCTCTGAGCGCAGGACTGGCAGCACAAAAAGCCCAAGAGGTAGGTTCCCTAAGTTTTTATTATACAAAGAAGGCCATCTGTTCCAATGGATGCCTAGGGTGTTCATTTATTTTATTTCCTTTCAGAAACAAAAAATATACAGAGAAGCTAAGGCGAGAACCAGATATGAAACTATAGTCAGTTTACTTCATGTACCGCGACTCAGGTGATCTTTGTTTGTCACCAGAAGTTTAAAGATAACTTGAATGATCAGGTTTCTGCTTAGACTGCAGAGAAGCTGTGAACCCACTTCAGAGTTACACCAAACTCCGTGGCTGTACTGGAGGCAGGCCAGAGGTTTCTCCATGAGCACATACACTGATGGAGCACATGCTCTGCTTTTCCCATCCAGGCCCTACTCCAAAACTTCTTCCTCTACTCATGCCTTGGGCCCACTTTGTCCCTTTGTGAGTAATATTGCCTACATTCTGTGCTCAAATGCTTGCTCAAAAGGCTCCTGGGTGGTCTGGACAGAAACAAAGCTTTTACCCTCTCCATATTTCTAGGTGTCATCGCATACCAAAACTGAGGTCTCTTCAATCTTCTGGACTTGGGGAATGCAGGCAAATTCCCACCATTGAGCAACTTGGAATTGCACAGGCTTCTAAAATTCCTCTAAATTTCCTCATTCAGTCTCTAAACAGAGTAGGGATGTGGAACATGTCAGTACTTGAAGCTTAGAACTACCACTTGGTTAATTATATAGCTGATTATGTAGGACTCTGTTGGCTGACTTACACACAAAAGCTTGGAGATTCCAGTAAAAAAAAAGTAAAATAAATAAAAATACCTACTGCCACAATGTGGCAGGAGCTAGCAATGATGAGAAACAAGGTCCTCTGGCTTCATGTGTGGCATTTACAATATGGAAAACTCAATGCCACACATGAAGTACAGTAAAAGTAACAGAAACAACAAAGTAGCTCTTGGTTTCCTTATTTAAACACTTCAACTACAGCTGGAAGCTCCCCTTCTGCAAAAGCAACTCAGTCAGCACAAGCCCTCTGAACTTTTTCACCCAACTTGCTTGGTAGAAAAAATACAGTTTCTTGCTCCTCGGTAACTGAATTTTTAAAAGTATGTGTGTATATTTAGTGAGGTTGTTGAATTATAGAAACCAGAGCTACACCCGGCAGATACTCCTTAAAAAAGAAAAGCCTTTTGTGCATTTTGATTGGGATGATTGCTAAAAATACTCCAATGCAGCTGCTTAATTTGCTATAGTTCGAATGCTAGTTTTATACTTTTAATTACTACTATACAAAATTCTCTGATTGCATTTGATGAAATTAAGATTTTCAGTGTTTAATGATTAAAACTGAGGAAAAAACAGTCACCAAATGCTAGTTAAAATGTAAATTGTCTGTGTTGGAAAACCTAGGTAAACCTATTCAGACAGTTGTCACAGACCTAGTTACACTTAGCTTGATAAACTTCTCAAGAAATGATCATTACAGTCTCCTAAGGGTCAAAAAATGTCTGTCTTATTAGACAACTTAGATCCCATTGCAGACACATAACTTTTGAACTTATTTCTGAGGATAAAATACCTCCCTGAAACAGCAAATGTCACATTTTCGAAGACTCAAGACAGCCTGGTTTAGGTGCAGGTAAGTTTGTGGGTACACTTTTTAAACACTGGCCCTCAGGCATGCAAACACTGGGATTCACATGGACAAAACCTACACACTGGGAGTGTGCAAATATCATGTGTATAAATAAGACAGATGTTTACAGGAGCAGACAGATCTTAGTGGTTGAGGTGTTTTGCTATGCACACAGAGACACAGGGTTTGAGCTCTCCTGGCCCAATGCCAAAAGCCACCCAATTAACCACATGTTCTTTTGTGTGTTGTACCTTGACCATGTCAAGGTACCGCCCTGCCTGGGAGAGAGAAGAGTTTCTACCTTAGGACATCAGAGCCCTCGCTGTACAACCACTGTTCAACTACTTTTTCCTTGTAATAGATTCATGCCAGAGCCTCTCTCATGAAAATTGGAAGTGCTCCACACTGTTTAATCTCACTGTAAAGATGCCGTAACAGTCATGCACTTCATCTGATATAGTTTCTCTGTCTGGCATAGGTGACTGTTGTGTCAACATCTGGGATAATGAGGCTGTTGTACAGATTATCCTTTGGAAACTCAAGTCTACCACCCCAGACAGCGTCACTCAAGCATAGCTCTGGCAACAAACTAAATATGTACTGTTCGTTTAAATCAAAGCAAGCCATATGAAAGAGGAGGCTGAAGTGCTAAAGAAAAAAATACAGTGGGTGTTACTGGAAGTATGTACCACAGGAGAATCTGCTGTCACAAACCTCATAAGAAATGCGGCAATGACTATAGAAGCTGGTATCTATTGCAGAATCTGAGTCTCTGTGTAACTGCACAAGTACTGGACTTTGCTGCTCAATAAAAAGTGTGCACCTACTTCACAAGCTGCACAGGAACTTAACAGTAGCCTCTGCTCCCATGCGTGTTTGCAGTAGGCTGTACTTAATTCTGGCACGCCATTTTTTTTCTTACACTGTTACATTTTTATCTAGTAATTATATTACAAAGGCATGCAGGGAAAGGAGAAGCACACAAAGCACACTCTCTTTCCATTTTCTTCCTCCCTGCACAAAATGGCAGGATTTGAGATGATCTATCTGACTGATTCTTACAATACCAAATTCTGCTTTCTTTTAGGTGCACCATGAAATTTTGCTTCACCAAAATATTTTAAGTCAGGCACAGCTGATTATGCCTCCTCAGCATTATAGCCTAGTGTAAAGAACTCTAGCCATACATACATACAGCAACTGAAAAAGCTTTATAAAGTTATTTCTTATAGTACCCCAAATAAAAAAAGGATGAAATCTCATCTTCATGTCAGTATGTCAGTAGTGCAGCTCCCACTGATTACAGTAAAAGCAGCATGTACATATAGGCATCCTGGGGTTTTTTGGTTGGTGGGGGGGGTTGGGGTTTTGGTTTGCTTCGTTTTTTGTTTTTTTCTTGGGGGGGCTTTGGGGGGGGTTGAATGGGCAAAAAAGCAAAATAGTTTGCATTCATGGCTTGCAGAAAGAATCAGGCTTGTTTTCTAGCTGAAGGAGGTGCTGTCATAAAGACTCAGAGCAAGACTGGGTTCAAAACAGAGACATCTAAACTCTGTCTCTGGAAAGGAGTTGATTACGGTATATCTGTGTGACATATTACTAAGGGTAGGAAGGGGATAAGTGTGGGACAAGAGTTCCTGTTTCTGCACAAATTCCCTGTGCAGCCACATGCCCATGCATGATCCATGCTGCAACATGTGCTTCCATGACATGGAAGAGGTGAAGCCTGATCTCCCAAAACCCCGTGAGAGAACTGCCCTAGATATGTCCTATGATGCACAATATGGACAGTGGGAGCACAGATCACGAAGAGTGCTGTGTTCTACGGCTCAGTCTCTGCACCATGTGCCTGTGCCTACAAACAGCCACATTAGTTATGGAGAAGTCTCACATCTTCTTTGCATTGCTTTCCCTGCAATAAACATATAGGAAAAGCTTGACTTGTCTAACTTCTGAGTGCGTAGCCATGGCTAGAGTATTTGTAGGAAATCACACCAGAAGTATTTCCCCTATATGTTAATAGCAATGACACCCATATTAGGTAGAATAAACCATCATGCTGATTTTGCTACATTCTCTGCCACTGATGCATTTAGGTCCTTAAAGGCTCATTATGACTGAAGTCAGTTCACTCCTGTCCTGCTAAATATATGGTTGCAAAAGTTAAATAAATGTCATTAGGAAAGCTATGATCTTCCCTCAGTCATCTCAGGTATTTGCTAAATCTGCCTTTTTCCATGGTGTTTTCTGTGATCATTTTGATGCCTGCAGCTCCAGTAGAGGTAGTAACAACAGGAGCACTTGTTTATACAAGCCATGAAGAGCTGTCTACATCTGAATATTGCTCCCTTTTGATCTCACACACACTTCAGTTTTACCTATTGAGTCCATTTTTTAAACTGTGGCCACTTTTCCCATCATTTCCAGAAATCTCAACTCATTGACATTAAAATCATATTTCTTCTGATAGACTGATTTTTTGTGCCAATGAATACAGAAGAAATTCACATTTCTAGTTTCATGTTTCTAATTAAATAATTACAATTTTATTAGTGCCACAGGCTTGTTTTAATAAAAATATTTTGTATGCAAAACCAAAATAATAATCTGGAGAGATCCTGTCCTGTTACACAAAAGTCTAAAAACAAGCCAAATTTTAAAGTGGATGCTGTGGAACCTAGGAAGATAAGAGGCAATATTTCTTTTTATTGATTTTTGCCAGAAATAAAGAATAAGAACTATTACTGTGTTTTCTCCTAGGCCTTGCATTAAACACAGAGGCTTATTCAAATTATAGCGAGCAGCAACCCCCATCCACTCTGAGGCATGACTCATGTTTTTTTCTTTTGAACTCCCAGTCCAAAAGCAGCATGCGTGGTAGAAGGCATGGGTTTATTTGCCAATGCATGACATTTTTCATGCTGTCACAACACATCTGGTGCCAGCTAATCTGCCGGCCAAGAGTGGCACCCACCAGCTGTGAAGGATGATCATCACCTCCATTCCCAGTTGGTGGGAAAATGCCATGTAGGGAAACATTTGGACACATGGAGAAATGCTGTTTCTAATAAGTTATTTGTCAAAAAGCAAACAAAAAACAAACCCTTATGACAACACTGTAAAATACAATAGAGCAGTGAAAAAGAGTCTTTCAGAAGCAATGCATTAAACTACAAATATTTATCACTTATAGATATTTAAATATTCTTATTTAAATAAGAATACTTAAATATGAATATTGAAATAGTCTTATGCAAGCTCTGGCATGAAAATACTGCAAAGTCTATATAACCAAAGCAAAAGGCTGTGAAAGATCCTGTACAACCTCAATTCCCCCTCACTATCCCTCTCAAATACTGAAATTGCCAGGGTTGCACAGAGGTTTTGAGATCATAGCATAGGGTCAGAGGATAACTGGTAAGGTCAGCTGGAAAAGAGGGAATGTAAACACTTGTTTTGAACCTTCATGAGTGGGACCCTCAGAATAGGAACTTCAGGCTGAAAGAAAAATGGGATAATCTGACTCCACTGCTCTCCAATACTGTACTTCTGGCTTAGGGTTGTCAGTGTCTTCTACACTAGTCAAAGTTGTTTTACATGCTGATTTTGTGAGTGTCACTCCAGAAAATGCAATGGTAAAGAGATAGAAATTCTAACCTAGCAAGAATAATTTTACATTAAGAAATAATAAAAATAAAAGATATCCTGGAGGTTTCAAGCAAAGGAAGGATTTTTCTTTTGTTCCATCGTAAGAGAGCAGCACACTCTACTGGTTGTTTCCTCGCAGTTTTCTAGATAAAGCCCTACACATTACTGTAAATCAGTATCTTTCACTGTTTCACTGATACAATCAGAGACAATATAGTGTAGCTGGAAAAAAACCCGCAAAGGACATGGATGGCAAGTCCTGCTACTGCCACCAACTCATGTTACTCAAGGCAAATGACTCGAGTTGCAGCATTGCAGTTTCCATGTTAAAAGAGCAAGGAGAATGAAACTAACCAGTGCAAAGCACACTGACACTCACAGTTTAAAGGCACAGACAGAGAGTATTAGCACTGTTACTCCTATATTAACAATAAAAATACAACGGTAAAGGTTTACATTTTGTCTTTCATACCAGCTCAGTCGTTCAAGATTCTCAGACACTGTAGCAGAGCACAGTCTCAGGAGAATGCACGTCTGTATACTTATCAAGATGTTTGTGGTTAAACTTCTTCTGTTCTTTTGTTTTGTGTCTCTGTTCAAATACACGACTTTGCATGGAAAGCTTGTAACGGATGAAACTGAAGACTGCTATTTTGCTGATTTTTCATGGAGTGCATTACAAAGAGATGTCATTCACCCTCACGAAAAGTCGGTCTAAGAGGCATATGCACTACATGCCAAGTTGTGTGTCTGACCACAAGAAACAGATAAACTGGTGCTCCAGTGTTGTGTGAGGTTTCTGCTGTTAGCACCCAGTACACAGAATCCAGTTTCATGTAACTGATTGGTTTAACGTGTTACTCCTTTCAATATACACCAATTCAGTACATTCCAAAAATGTTACAGTTAAAAAAACCAGCCTGCATACTTTAACATCCCTGAATGGCCTATACAGAGAACTAACTCTTCTTTCAGGTTTAAATAAATTATCTTATTTTAAAAAAAAAAAAGCCTAGCTCCTAGAGCAAAAACATTGGTTTCACAAACAACTATCAGTAGTCATTAGTGTACCTCAACAGTTTGAAACAAACCTGTAGTTTTAAATTTATGCAACTGTTCGTAGCATTTCACTACTACAAACATCTTTGTTTCCTTATGACAGCTCTGCACTAACTTCTTTAAAATTCAAAAGGACGTATCTTCATTCCCCAACTACAGTTTTGCATCCATGTAGACGACTTAGAACACTGTTAAAAGAAACTTCCTAACTAGAAGCATAAAATTAAGACAGAAAGAAAAAAACCCAGAAAAACAAAAAAGCCCAGATCCTACAAATAATTTTGTTCATATTTTTACAGCAATTTTAAAATTAATAACCTATTTCTTTACTTAGCATGATTTTTCCTTTTTTTTTATTTCAGATAAAGAAATATAACCAAACTCTTACAGAGTCTACAAAAGAGACAATATGATTGCAAGAGACTTCCAGCCTTTTATTTTACTGAGAAAGAGACAATTCTCTGGAGGTCACTGAAAGTCAAACTGGCTCTTAAGTGTAGCTGTACTTTTTCATTTATATGAAAACAAATCAATACCATCTCCACAAAACTCTGACTCCTTATAATAGCACCAAACTGAACTCACCTTTATCGAATTCTCAACAGAATTTCAAGTTTATTTTTCTATGTGTACAATAGATTACATCCAACCCATCATACCTATGAATAGAATATCCAGCTCTTTTGTCTGAAAAACTGGACAAGAGTTTGTTACATGAAACTACTTCACTTTTTACAAAAGAATATATGATCATATACAGTATCACAGGAAAATAGGTAAGATAGTTCTCAGAGAATGTCTTCTTTGGGGCAAATGGCATTTTTCACACACTTCTTTCTGTCTCACAGCTAAGGA
Organism: Sakesphorus luctuosus; assembly: GCA_013396695.1. Classification (NCBI taxonomy): domain Eukaryota; kingdom Metazoa; phylum Chordata; class Aves; order Passeriformes; family Thamnophilidae; genus Sakesphorus; species Sakesphorus luctuosus. The sequence continues at coordinate 1,035,267 of VWZD01001639.1, read as the reverse complement.
GGGATGAAATTTAACCCTGTAAAAGAAGCTAAATTCTTCTGGTATTATAATTCAGTCAGTCAGACTTCAATTCCTTCATCCTTAGGGCTTGATTCAAAACCTTTTGAAGTCAATAGAAAGACTTCCCCTGACTGCAGTAACTTTGGCTCAGATCCTAAACCGTGCTTTCACTCACCTCTATGCCTTCCCACCTTCCCAAACCTTGGAATCAGTGCGCATGTTTCATGGCTTTGAGGAGCCTCAGGGCTGCTCTAAATTATTTTTGCTAATATAATCTCCCAAAGAACTAACTGGGCGGGTTACAGCATCAATCTATTGTACCTTCTCTTCTGGTGTATCTCTGTAATGCCCTCAGAAGAATGGTTGGCTTGAGACAGCTAAGATTTTTAGTGTGCCAGAGGAATTCATATCCAGAAACTAATTCAGCTGTTTTTATTTAACTGGCAGAAAATAATGCCAGGTTCTGGCTGGAAACAACAGCAATCCATCTCAGAAAACAACTTTCTCCCAGCCTTGCATTCCTTCTCAGCAAAGAGGACCTACTCAGAGCTATGCTCTTGGAGCACTTGGCTGCAGAGGAGTTCATGGCATAAGGCTCTCCGCATCCCAATAGCGCCAATTAACAGAACAGACACTGACAATAGTAAGGGTCAGATGCACAAGGACTCTCCTTTTTTATGGCGATTACAATCACTCTGAATTTATAAAGGTAGGATTCACAGTTCCCATTACATGTGTTTTAAGTGTCTCTAAATCTGGCCAAGTCCTAGCAGGATGCCATCCAGAACCCTGGGTTCTTCTCAGAGAGGTACTGCCTTTCTCTTTTTTCTTCTATAATCTACATTTCCATGGTATTCTAGCAGACATGCATTATTCAGCAGAGCATTGAGTAGTGTGAGTGACATCTGTGGGTCCTTTTTCCCTTCATAGTCTCATCAGAAAGAATTATATTTCATTGTTATCAGGCCCAAGGTAATGGTCAGATGGTACAGACCGTTGGCAGAGCCACTTGCCGGAAACAGCTCTTCCATTGTCAAGTACGTATGTCGAAGTCATTTGACCATATAAGCACTTCCTGAAATCGCATTTCATATCACTGTTACTGAAATTAAGGTACATTCCAGAGGTCTGAATGAGCAACACAAAGGAGCTGGCTGCTGAACTCCATAAAAAGGCAGTCAGTACTATTATAATTGAGAGTCTAGCAACATCAAAACCAGGATAAAATAGTACAGAAGTTTTACTAAGAATAGGGATAGTGTGATAAGGATCAAATGTGTTCATTTGTACATCTAAGGAAAAATTAACTTCATCAATTTAATTATGTCTTTTTCATATCCAGAAGAAGGGTGTCATTTTCTGGTAACATAAGAAGTGCAGAACAGTTTAAATGCTAATTTTGCATGTAGTTAAGTACTGCAGAGTATACAATGTGCAAAATATCACAATCCAAAGCAGAATCAAAAGTACATTACACAGAAAATCAACCTACAAAGTTTTACAACCACCAAAGCCACAGCCTTTTTTTTTTTTTTTGCTCACTAATTTCCAACTTTTCTTCTAAGTGTAGTAATAAAGTTGCATGGATCCATTTTATTTAATTACCTCCTTTAAGATAATCTGACAGTCTACCAACCTGTGTGCATGCTTATAACTTTTCCATTCTAATTAATGTATTGTTTGAACCCCACAAAAATGAGAAGCTACATGCACTCTTCACTGTTTGTACCTTCTACTGTTTCTTTACCCAATTTGTTCATATAAATTTTTGTGTAATAACTGGGCAAAACTCTGGAATATTCACAGTCACAAAATTTCTCCTTAGGACTTTAAAGAACATGCCAATGTAGAGAAGAAATCTAATTATCATACCAGCTCATCATAAACACACATATTCTTCTAAAACAGACTGACTTACATGTTAATAAGTGTCTAAAATGCATGGAGTTATTTCTATCTTGTGACCTACTATTTTTTCAAAGCTTGATGAAACATAAGCACAGCAGAAGAGAAATGCTGCTACAACCTACAATTGCATGAAACAGGAAGTAATCAGAGTGCTGTCTAGCTTTAACTGCATTGTCTAAGTTGTTGGACAACTCTGACCACTGGAGAATGATTGCTAAGCTTATAGTCAGCTGCAAGGATATGTTCCTTCTCTTTCCAAAAGCATCTTTCAAACAGTTTGCCTGCTGCAGAGCCTGCCAGACAATGTACGACACATGACTCTGTTGGTGGGCCAATGACCACTACTGTGTTTTCCACAGTTGCTGCCTGCTGATTCAGGCTGCATTTGCTCCTGCCTGATTTTAATTCAGTTTAAGCAAGCTATCTGGACTCTCCATGTCGTCAACAGGCTGAAAAAGGCATCTCCTGAAGGCAGCTCCTCCCACCTTAGTTTCTTACGTTGTTGCTGTCTGGAGATGTCCATGACTATACAGGCAACTTCAGCAACTAACAGAAACAAGGAGCTCCATAGTGAGGTGGGTAAGACAAATGTGGTGTTCAGGGATCAGGCTGCAGCTGGGGTCTTAAAAGGGGCTGGCTCAAGGAACGATAAACACGGCACCTCTTAAAGTCCTTGTTGGATGCTTCTGGTGAAATATTATGACAGCCCCTTCCCCCAACTAACTACTGGCCTAGTGAACACTCCCTGCTGGGCATCAGCATTCTTGCTCTGTCCTTATGAGTGGCAGTTTTTGTCTCTTGCTACGTTTATCTACATGGATTCGATCCACTGGTGAATAAGAGAAAAGCTGGTAATATTTGGAGAGCCAGCTTATGATAAGGACATGTTTCAGTACTGATGTATCTACAACACAAAGCTGCTAAGCTGCACCTCGCAATTCCTATTGTGCTCTACAAGAACAAGAGAATAGTCCGTACAACCAAACAGCAGCAAATTCAAACTTGAAAGGAGGAAATAGGTTTTTCAAACAAGGGGTAATTGGACCTTAGAGCTCAATATGACAGGATGTTACTGGGGTTAGGGTCTTACAAGAGCATAGGTATGTACTGAAACAGTATTAATATCCAGGGTTGTAATAGTTAATGGTAAAAGGAAGAGTATGGGAACAAAAATGAAACCTTATGCTTCAGGATTTAAAGCAATCTCAATTTACTAAGAGAGATCTTTTCTGAGTGTGATGAAAAGAGAGAGGAATTATCCACCTCTGCCTGCTCTGAGTTGCTGAAACATTTCTTTGCAATACCTCATTATGGATGTTGTTGAAAATAAAAGTACTATACTGGATGGATTTCAGACTTGATCCAGGTTGGCATTTATGTTACTGAATATCTCCTGTATATTGCATTGTTGACTGTATACAACAGGATCTTACTGTATGTAAGGTATCTTCCTTTAAACACAGAACATTCAGACAGATTAATTAACTATTGTTTATTTGTTTACTTTAGTGTCAGAGATGTCTTTTCAAGCCACATGTATATTCATTTCACATAAAGTGCATTTAGACTTTGGAGCTCATAATCACATGATCTCCCTAGGGTATATGTATGTAACAAGAGATTTTGTATTTTTAGCTGTCTCTGAGGACCACAGAGATTACAGTTCAGGCAGGTTAGGCAAGGATATTCCTCTGGGAAAATGGTAGGATGTGAACAATTCCCACTGACACTGGCAGAGACAGTACATGCAAAATGAAGGTACACACAGCCCCCCCAAAAAAGGCTGCGGGCAACAAGGGTGGGTTGTACATACCCACAGAGGCTTCAGCCATGTCTAAAATAAGATGGGTTATTGTTCGTAAGAGGTGAGAAATTTTCCCCTCGTTAATTAATAGAAGGCCCGGAATACAGAACATGCTGACTTACGTATTTTGCTGGGGAAATAACTGAAAATATTTTCTAATGGAAAAGGAGACAAGTGGATTTAAAGCATATCATGTTTTTAGACGATCAAGTTTCCTCTGTATGGAAGAAGAAATATAAATAATGCATTTGAAAAATGTCATGTTGATAAAAAAAGCTACAGTTTCACCAGTATAAAATATGAATGTAAACAACATGTCTGTCAGACAGGGCTATAACATACTGCTTAACACTGCTAACTTATAATATGCACCTATTATTGTTAGTTCTCTTAATGAAAGAAAGACACTGCATAAATTCTTGAACACATGTTTCACTTTTCCAGCTGCCTTGTGCTGTAGAACATCATGCTAACAAGAAGTGATGCTAACAAGAAGCTAAAACCAGTATAGCAAATGGGGCATTTAAATATATGTAAACATACAGACATTCATATATAAATAGAAAGTGGCTATTTTGGGGAAATGAATGGATCCCTAGACAGACATATTTCAGTTTAATATTACCTATATTTTCCTACATGGTAACCATTAAAGTCCTGCTTAATCAGAAAAAAAAAATAAATTGCATGCTCACTGCTAAAATGGAAAGCCAATATTCAGCTATCATGTCTTTTAGGTTCAATATGAAATTTTGTCTGTCAAGGCCAGGGAGGAAAAAGAATATGACTTCTGACATTTTTCTTCAGTCACTTAAAATCGAGATTTGACACCTATACGTGTTAGCAAAAGGTGTGTGTGTTCATGCTCAGACCATTGCCATAGAGACTGGCAGAATGCAATGGCTGACAAAGTCAGAAACCCCAAATCCTTAACAATTGTAAGAAAGCATATTTTAATACCATCTCCAAATAAGCTGTATTTGTGTTGTCTCAAAGAGATTATTTTTGTTCTTTCCTGCACCAAACCCTGTATTTTCTGCTGTGATTTTCAATCTTGACTCATGTACAAAGCATTGACATCGTTATTTACTAAGAATTGCAGCTCAATATTGCAGGAGGGTGGCATACCTCTATTTAACCACCACATCATAAAAATGGTATTCTGTTTGCACTGTGCACTAAATACTGACTGCATGGTCATATGCAAGCATTAAGCTATACTCTTTCCTCTGAAACAGAAACAAAGAAACCTACAAAAAAAATCAAGAGAACAACATAAAACGGGTTGAGATGTTAAATACTTGATGATGATTACTAAGAGGTCTGTAGGCTTGAGTATCTGATTAAACAGAGAGCAAAAAATGACCCTTTGAACTTATAACCTACTGGGGGTGGTTTCTACTGCAATAACACCCCATTTAAACCCTATGGCTACAGTACATCTGTGGTTCACTGGCTGTAATTACAGCTTTAATACTGTAACTGTAGCAAACAAGTCCCATGGTGTATTAGAATAAACACACGAGGCATTTTGTCCTCTTGACTACAGTCTGTTTAATGGCATTTCAGGCTCCAGCACATAAGTCTGCTCTTGGCCATGCACTCCCAAGCAGTTAAAGTTGGCCTGAACTAGTTCCAGAGGAACACCGATCCAGCCCAACTGGGCATTGGGCAATTACTTGAGAATATCATTTCGGGTTGAAACTGATATTTATCTAGTGATTGAAATCAGTTGGGAACTCAGTTATTGTTGTGTCAGCACTATGTCTTTCCTGGAGCCTTCGGCACTGTTGGTTTGGCTTCTCCCTACACTGGGCATTTACAGCTGGGCTGACGTGGCAGCTAAAGAGGCAGCACACTGAGTGTATTTGTTTGTGTTTTTTATTATACTTCTCTCTTTATCCTGGCCCCTGTCCTCAAAAAAACCCCCCCACAAATACAACCTACATCAGAAGAACTGAACTCACTTTGACTATTCTTTTCCCTCCTTTTCAGAAGTCTGCTCATGCTCCCCCTTTGCCATGCATTGCAGGCAGGAGTCCAGCCCACAGCCTGTGATGCACTTTGAGCGTCTTTGTTGGATGTGTTGCAATGTGCAACCTCATCTCTCTAGCTTCCCAAAGGGAAATTGGTGGCTCCTTAGGATAAGTGACCTGCTGAAACTCTTTAAATGTGATGATTCCCTCTGCCTTGACCAGCTGTCCTGGCTTTAGCTCTGCTGTTAAGGACTGGCTAGCAGAGCTCCTGCTGCCTTGTCTCACAATGAAAATACATAGAGCCCCGTAATCCAACCTTTACTGAAAGGTTTCATCTATCCAGCCCTGCCGAGAAGACCAACTTTGAATAGCTTGAGTCTTACTTAAATTCTGCACTAAAATGAGTAATTAGCAGTCATACCCTTGTCCTGACCCTCAGAGTAGGAGCCAGGTTTTTTTTTCCAAGATTACACTTTTGTTTTCCTTAAGTAAATTACCATTTTTCCAGTTTTCCCATTATTTCACTTGGTGACTGAAACCTCATGGTCCTGTCAGTGCTCCTGTCTCCCACAGCTGGACATTTCTCCCACTGAATTTTTATCTTTCTTTTTTGCATCTTCTTTCAAACCCATTATTCACTATTTTCTCCTACATACCAAGTTTAGCTAAATGCAGAGTGACTCAGAATACAGAGAATTGACATTTTGTCTGTGAGCTGGAATAGACATCAGTCTTTAAAGCAAGCCCATTCTTTTCCTTCCCCACCATGCATCCTTGAACATCTGTTTCCCTGTAACCTGCTCTCTTCCACAGCTCCTCTTTTGTAACTGCCCTCTCCCATTGCCATGGAACACCTGCATCCCCATTCCCACTTCTTCAGCTGGAAAGTCCAGGAACATTATTCTATTCCTGTAGGCACTGCAGAGGCTTGAAGCAGTATGCTGTTTAATTGCCTCTGTGTAAAGCAAAACCCCTAAATTCCTGACCATAAAGAAAACACAGTGAATAAAAGACAAGTATATTCTTGCGGCAACTATTTGAAAAAAAAAATCTTATTTTTCTTGTTGTGGTTTTTTTGTTTATTCTGTTGTTGTTTCTTTGTTTTTATGTAGAATGAATGGTATACTGCATAAATATGCAACAGTAGCTTATACCACCAGCTAGGATCTAGTGGGAGCTGTTTCCACTAGCTGGAAGAGTGAAAATCACAGACGGACACTTAGATCTCATATCACAACTACCAACCAAAGCAGTCACAGTCATTTCCTTAAAATATAGGAAGAGTACTCTGCACTCAGTTTGGTCAAGGAAAGGAGAATGCACATTAATATTTATATTCCCACTATATCCTCAAGATAATATACGTTAGAACTTTAATAATAATAGTAATAGTTCACAGGGTTGTAAATACCTTTCAACCTAGGTTATTAGAACACTTTATAAAGGCAGTTAAGTAAGTATCATTATATCTCTTCTACTCTAAGGTGACAATGATTTTGTCAGTTATAACTGAAGAACAATCCAATACTTATCCATTATTCAACTTCCCAAAATAACCTGCAATTCTCTAAGCAACTCTAACAAGAAAATGAAGTTACAAATGGGGCAACTGAATGATTCACCTAACAGTGAATTTAACAGCTTATTCTTGTAATGGGGAGAGTTACCACTTCATTGCACTCACGTTGCAAATAATGACAACTTGAATCTACACAGCATCGTTCACCCTGCATGATCACAAAGCACTGGACAAACTCTCTGCCGTAACTGCTGAGGACTGCGTGTGGCAGCACAATGCAGCCACCTCTGGGAAGGAATGCAGATAGCATACTCAGGCAGAAAATTAAAGAAAAATTCCATATAAACATTAGCTTTTTAAAAGGAAATATGAAAAAGCATAAATTCTCCTCAGTGTGGAAACATAGCAGAGCTCTTTTTGGTAGGCAACATGAAAGTTACGGTGAGACAATCATGTGAAGAACTCTGTGGGATTTCTTAAATAAACAGAAAATCCAGGGCCCCAACAGGTGGCCAAGTTTGATATTCAAATCATTAACATTTTACATGTGGAGTTTTCATTAGGACAAGGTTACCACATGATGGACAATCTGTATATATTTGCAGATGTGGCATGTAGGGAAGTCAAACCTGGGCAAGGAGCATAATTCACAGCAATCTCTCTGCCTGAGAATAGCTGAAGGCAATGTCCAATCAAAGTACTGTCAGTGCAGTGCTCGGCGAATAAATGAGTTGCTTTGACAGGAAATTCCAACAGCAATTTTAATTCTGATCAGGCTTCAGGAAGTGGAAAGAATAAAAACACATCAATTATAGTGACAGGAAGTTTTAAATCACATGGTAAGCAGCTGCTGCCAAAGGACATGTCTGCCAGCTTTGTTAAGAAGTATGGTATTTTGGTGCAACCAAAATTTTACACCAAAGTTTTACAGGCTGACATCAGTCTCTAATTGTATGTTATCCCACTACAAGGGTAAAGAAAATGACACAGTGCAGGCAGCACATCGTCATTACAACAAATCAGAGACCGCGGGGTTTTTTAAATCCTGACCCAAAATGAGCATATTTATAACAACTCCAGAACACACCACCAACTAACGATATGAAACACATGCATATCTACCTCAATAAAGCAGGAGATCCCAGCAGCAAGATAAAGAGACTATCCTTTCCTGAGTCAGCCTCAGGCTGCGTAACAGTCAGCACTTAAATTATTTTACATGCATTGCCTTTTTTCATTAATCCATGTTGTAAATGGTGACCACTGTGATGAATCAGTGGGGCACTGGGAGCAAGCTTGAAGAGATGTTTGATATCCAGTTCTTATTGTGTGGTGCAGCTCAGAGTCTACCAAACAGTGGTAGGGTGGAGTGCTTTTCCATGTTCCCTGTGCAGTGCATGTCTCATGTGAACAAATTCTAGGCTAGATTTCTTATCACAGAATCACAGAATAGTGAGGGTTGGAAGAGAACTCTAAAGATCACCTAGTCCCAACCCCCTGACAATGCAGGGACACAGAGCAGATAGCACAGGAACACATCCAGGCAGAACCTAATTAAGCTGGCCTGGGACTGGGATGGTGGGGCTGGATTGGGCAGGGGGCAGAGGTCTCAGGCTACACTGCTGATTTGCCTCTATGGCATTATGATTCAAATGGCTATCACCTCAGATAAAATCATTCAAATGGATGCAAATTGTTCTGGCCTCCCTTCCAGGTACACTGATGCTGTCTTGTACAGCACTGGGACTGAAGAAGGGCATTAAAGCTAAAACAAATGTGCTTTATTATAGTCCGGCACAATGCTGTAAGTCAGGCCAGTTATACAGGGGATTTAGAATCCTAGAATAATATCTTGATCTCAGTTTTGTCAATGGAGATGTTGTAATTGACTTCATCAAGTACTTCTGTGCTAGAGTCCAAGAAGGGAATTGTTACCACTGGCTACATGTCACACACCTATAGCAGGCTAGTAGGATGTGGCAAGTCCCATTCAGTGCAAAGTGACCAGAGAAGTGTGTTGACCTGCCTGATGGACTCATATCCTACATGGATAACTAATTGACAACCTCCACAACTGAATTACATCCTCTGCTTTACAGCTCTCCGGCCATAATAACTTTTGCTGTCCCTTCACTGAAATCATCAAGAAAGTCAAAGGGCTCAGAGCTGAAGAATGTTTTTCAGAGCGGGCAAAGAAATTTGCCCTCAAAAAAGGAAGTGTTCATGAGCTTTGCTAATCACATGGTAGCACAGTACTTTATACAGTACTTTCTAAACTGCAAAAAGAAATAATCAAAAGTGACAGAAATATTTATGCAGATTTAGCAAAGGTCACCAAAAAGTGTGTAATTTTGACAATACTAGCAAGCTTTGTATAAAGTTTTGCTTTACAAAGTGAATATATTTCAATAAAAAGACTACTGGAGGAAAGTTTTAAACTGACTCTACTTAAAGTTTTTCATTATGTCTTTGGAGACAGTGTGAATACTGGAGTCCAAAACAAAGAAAAAAACTTGTCAAGATAAGACATGATACATCTTTTTATTTCTTTTTAACTTCTACTTAAATAGTAAATGAAGCTAAAACATAAAAGTGCTCATAGTTTTCTGCATAATTATCCACATTCACATCTCTCCTCAGGAGAGGTTCTGTGGGCTTTGATCCAGGAATTTTCAAGCATATAAGGGAGGTACAGGAGCCAAATCTCATATTTCTTCTGAAGAAAATGTGGTATAATTTTCTTATACTTTTAGGGACGTTCCACATATAGACAATCTGGCCTGAAGCCAAAGAAAAAATACAGGAAGACTTATTAAATGTCCATTATTTTTGTTTGTCTGTTTCTATTATTTTTTTATCTTAGTAAGATTCTCTTTATAATCGATAGAATCAGTGTTTCCAGTCCAAGAACACTTAAAGGATATCTATAGTGTATCTTACTAATTGTCCATGTTTTTCATGAAAATTACACTATTTCACCCTAAAATGACATCAGTCTATGTACATACATATCTTTCCCAATGATCATTCAATATTTCAACTGCAAATAATGAAATAATGCACCAAAAGTCATTTAACTCTCATCACATGCTACTGCCCTGCACAATATATATGGCATTTACAGTAAGCTTAGAGGAGCGTGTGAAACTCATCTTTCAAGAGAAGGACTGAGTCCTAAGACACTTTTAAAGTTAGCAAAGAAAATGAAATGGATATTTCAGGATAAGAGGAAATGGCCTCAAGATGTGCCAGGGGATATTTACATTAGATATTATCAGAAATTTATTCACAGAAACAGTTTTAAAGTATTGTAACAGGCTGTTCAGGGATGTGGTGGAGTCACCATCCCTGGAAGTGTTCAGAAAATAGGTGGATGTGGCACTTGAGGACACAGTTTATGGTGATCATGGTGGCGGTGCTGGGTTGACAGTCAAACTTAATGACCTTAGAGATCCTTTCCAATCTTAACAATTCCATGATTTTATGATTTGTATATACAAACAGTACCTCCAAATGACCACTCTGCCTCTAAATCACTTTGTGCTTCAATAAGTCCCTAAAATGGGTAAAAGAGTAAGGAGCACAGATGCCCTGTTTCTATTCCCCAGTATTGTCCCAACAAAAGTTATGAATGCATGTGCACAGTTTTGCCTCCATAACCCAGCAATGGCCCAAATTATGCAGAATTTTCCCCACTTAGGTCACCTAGAAGTGTACCTTGAAGGACAAGGTCCTGACATTGATGGGCACTCCTACTGCTGTTCCCTGGCTACCTTGACTACCCAGCACAACATTGTTAGCAGCATCCTGTTACAGAAGTGCCTTTATTCTGAGTAAGAGCTGCGGCAGGCAGTGTTGTACTGCATCCTTCAGCTGAAGTGAGAAAAGTTCCCTTTTTCAAGCTGAGTTCATTCTTCAGTCCTCTGTGTTTCTGTGGCAGTTTCATGTGTCAATAAAACCTGCTACAAATCAGACCCTCATGCATCCTCCTCTTTTTGTTAATTCGCCATTTCATACAGAATACCTACAAACCATGGAAATAAATCTTTGGTTTCAGTCATTTTACTTCTTCCTCTTGATTTCTTCTCTTTCTGTTTTTAACAGGAAGACTACAACCAGCACCTAGATTATTGCACTTTCTTATAGCCCTGCCTTTCTGCTTCAAAGGACCCACTGGTTCACTGTCAAGACTGTCAGTGTTCACAGGCTGATGAAATACTAACAGTGCATCATTGGCATATGCAGCTGAAACTCAAGCCTTGTAGCCCCAAGCCTTAGTCCTTCTCAGGTTTCTTCTACGTTGTTCCCAACACTGCTTGTCAAATGTAACTCCAGGAACAAAGGGTACTAGTTAAACATAACGTTATTTTACAGCTGGAGAGCAAAGGAACATAGATCAATGCCTCAAAGCTTGACCATTTGACAACATTAAGCAAAGAACGGCACTGATTTACCAGGTGGTGAGTCACGGAACCTTTGAGGTCCTGACTGATACTGTGTAGTGAAGTGCATCCCCCTACGTTGCCTGATGAAATAATTACATTATTACAGCTGTGTGATCTTCCCTTCCTGTGGCTCTGCCTGCCTCCAGAGAAACTTCCCACACCACGATGCATAGGGTGGCAGTTCTGAGACTGCCACCTTTACGCTCAGACTAAATTAAGGTTGCTCTCGTTTACAATGTGCAGAACCAAGTCTACCAGCTCACAACAGACCTCCAAAGACAGAACATGACACTCAACTGCCGGTACGTTTAGTCCAAGAGCTCCCTGTGTTAACTAGCAAAAGCCCTATCTTCTCTGAAGGCTACATTGCAGCTAATCAGACCAAATTTATTTCTCATTTACTCTAATGAGCAAAACTTCAGTGAAGACTGCAGTCAGAGCATCTGTAAACAGGAGAAATGTAACAAGAGGGCTCATTAGTCTGTGGTCAGCTTTCTTCCCATGCAGTATGGTCAGCTCCTCACATCCTTTCCTTCTGCCACCTCCACAAGCATCCTGTTAATTTCTGAGGAAAATACAAATATGTCTTTGTGGTTTTCAGGACTTCCTCCACTTTCTTTTAATTATTTCTTCATTCTTTACAAACTGTTATTCATCCACCTTCTTGTTCTGTTCATTTTGATTTCTATCACCACAAGTTATTCTTTAGCTTTTGATGCTCCTGCATCTCTCCAGCTTTGTTATTCCACCAAGTGCCAAATGCCATATTTTCCAACATTTTCTCCAAAGACTTCTTCTAATTTAGCTTATGACTGGTCTCCTCAAGTATTATTTTGTTTCATCAGTTGGGGATTAATATTACTGTTATTACTATTGGCCAAACCTCGGAAAACTGTGTTAAAGATCACAGGTGGATTCAGCAACTGAAATCCCTCCTCCCGAGAACACAGTCACCTCCAGATAACCACTGATTATTGGTTTTCCAGCCAATACACTGATACGCCTGGAAAGCCTCTTCTCTTAGTCACCTTCCAGTGAGACCATGTAAAAGGCTGTCTCCACCTTAGTGAGTTGGTCATTGATATAAAGGGTGGTACAGGGTGATTTTTTTTTACCAGCTTTCTATCCAGTTCCTCACAACTATTAGAATAAGAGAAATCATGAAGATGTCTTTCAACATTCATCTTAGTTCTCCAGTCTCTGCAAAACCACTGAACGTTTGTAGCCTCCATTACAGAGACTTCTCCAAGGATCCCTGTAGTGATGTGAGCTGTTCCTATGTGCTATTCCTTTGGTCCAAAACGTCTTGCTTCATTCATTCCTTCCTGGAGGAACTTGTTCAAGATTGTTGCACAATTGAGATCTCAGCATCCAAAGAACCACGACAATATAATTCCCTATTCCAGTTTGGCCAAACCCAGATTCAAGATTTTGAAAAGCAAGTGCTTAAAACAAAGGAAGAGCTTATCTCTTTAAGCAAGACCTTGCTTCTTGGCAGAAATACTGACTGAACACCGTTTGAAGGAAAGGAAGACAGGTCACTGCCCTTTTTAGAGACCCTGTGTGAAAGCCCCAACAGCACAAGGTATTCAGGGAACTACAATTCTACTAACTCTAACCAGCCATGGGAATGAGCCAGCTTCTTGCAGTGCATCAGCAAGTCTCATAAAATGCACTGAAACATTTGGTAACAGGGATATCTGCATGTTACTGTTCATTTTTAGTACAGCAGCACTACGAGTGCCCATCAATATCAGGACCTTGTGCCTGGTACAGATGTCAGCGTGTTAACCAAAGAACACATTATTCAACTTTCTACTCCCAATATAAGCACATAACAAGACCTTTTCATGTCAATGTGCCATTGGTACAGACAAATGCTCAGCAGCATGGGTCATACAAACTAGCCCACAAGGACTGTTTCTAGGGGGGGAAAAAAGATTCTTGAACTTATTTTAAGATTCATATCTATGCATTCATGCCTGTGCATTTAACCATATACATAATTCACTTAAGTTTAAGAGACCTGCTTTTAAATACTTCACCACTGTGTCATACCATGGAAACTACCTCAGGGCTACTAGGAAGGCGGTTCAAACATCCCTCATATAAAACACATCATTATGCATTAGAGGAAACTTCATTCAACAGGGAAGAATGGCACAGCAGCTGGAGGTGAATACCATAAACCACATAAAGTTTTAATTAAATTCGTTAAAAATTCTTTGTCTCTCACTGTGTTTGGAGGCAGATAGAACCCTTTAACAATGGCCAGCACATAATCAGGTTTGTCAAAACTAATAATAATACAAAAGCATTTGCCTACCCTGGGACATTTTGAAAAAGTTTGAGTAACTGTATTATTTTTAATATGGGACACCTATAAATCATTGCAAGATGTGGCTCGTTTTAGAGCAGAGTTGCTGGTTTTACTGTTCACTGGATTGATAAAAGGTGTTAATAATAAAATGCACATTTTTAGCAGTTGACAAAGTGAATACAGGAAAGAATCATATTTTCCCCTTAAAATATATATGTCTGTGATACATGTATTTAGTAGGGCCTGTTGCAATAGAGCAAGGGATAATGGCTTTAAACTAAAAGAGGGTAGATTCAGACTAACTACAAGGAAGTTCTATTACAATGAAGGTGGTGAAACACTAGAACACGTTTCCCAGAGAGGTGGTAGATGCCCCATCCCTGGAAAGATGCAATGTCAGGTTGCACAGGGTTCTAAGCAGCCTGATTTAGTTGAATATGTCCCTGCTCACTGCAGGGAATTTGGATTTTTTTAAAGGTCCCTTCCAACCCAAACTACTCTGTGATGCTATGATTTATAAACCCATTTTTCATGACCAATATTTCTTTACTGCATGTCTTGTATATTCCATACTGATGAGTATGAAAAACAAATACATTTCCTGCCCTTCAGAGCTTGCAGTCCATCAGCAAAGCAGGATACAACAAATTAATATTACAGCACCAGATCCTCTCCTGTAAACACACACATGTCTGATGTCAGAGAATCAAATATGTCAGGGGACTAATTGTGAGCACAGAGCATGCATAAATGTTTGCAGGAGTAAGCCTACGAACCCGGGTAGGGTTAGTGGTTGCCTAGCTCTTATGTAAATGACTTTGTTTTTCAAAGCTGGAAAGCCTTGCAAAATACTTTTGTGTTTAATGAAATCCAAATAAAATGATTCTAAAATGTACTGAAGGGCTTCACATGATGAGTCAGTGACCATGTCAGCCATTTCGACTCATGGCAAGCACTTAACTTTGGTACCAGTCCAGGTCCCATTTTAGTCAGTGGGAGTCCTTTCCCTGATTGCAACATGAGCCTTTGTTACTAAATTATCTCAAGCTGATGAACTGTGAAACAGAAAAGGTACTTTTACCAACCATTCCTAACCTAGATTTGTTAAAGATAATTGTAAACTAGCACTAACTAACTTAGTAATTACATCTGAAAACATACTCACTGCATAGCTAATACATAAGGGTTGAGTATTCATTTTGCTTACTTCATCAAGACACTCTGATACAAAAAATATCACAGGTCAAATGAGCAGTCCCACAACCTATGTAATATAGTTGAAAATCGGGAAAGAGCAGACAAAAGTGTATATTCCCCATACTGCACCTTAGCAAACCAAGCTGTTTTTTCTATCATCCATTTCACAGTCCACTTGATACTCTTTGGGGCAAGGAATTTGATGGGTTTTACTGTAAGGCATGTGCCTTGAGCAAAATGTGACAGAAACATGCATTTGAGGAACTATACAACACAAAAACTAGATTGATGTATCAAAATAAATGTTAGCACATACACTGTAGTATTGAGTCTACACAACAGAGTACTCTGACTAGTATGAAAACACAATTTAATTGAAGTAATAATAAAGCAAAGTAATTTTTCTATTTTTTCTCTATCCTATTGCCCTTATCAGCTATGAAAGTGCTGTCCTCAATTACATAGGTTTCAAAAGAAAACAAGATGCCTGCTTTTTCACTTTGCTTTCACACAGACACAAGAAGCAACTTCAAAGGAGAATAGCTGAGATGAAGGAGCTGAAGTAAAGAAATGGCAATAACAATAACCCCAGAATAGTTGCATGAGCTGACTGAAAAACGCTGCATAACACACTTGTCCATAGTCCCATCACAAAATGGTGGGAATTATCTAGTCTCGATCATTTAAAAATGAAAGTTATAATTTGAATGTATTGCTTAAGTCCTGTAGGCAATGGAGAAAGCCACAAATGGAAAGTAATTCTTCCAGTGTTATGATAAATACAGCAGATAGGGTAACTTTTCCTCTGGAAGGGTCTGGAGAGGACCACACCAGAACACGTATCCACACAGGAGCTCATGGAGGACCTCATTCTGAAGCATGTGGATATGTGCAGAAGCAACATAGTGGTTCATGTTGAGCCCATGCTGGAGCAGGTTTGTCCTGAAGGACTGCAGCCCATGGGGAAAACCCACGCAGGAAAGTGTGAGTAGGTAGGATTGGCAGAAAGGAGCCCTGAACCACTCACAAGCCCCCAGACCCATCCCTCCAAGTTCCTTGCAGTGGAGGGGAGACAAAGAAGCTGAAAATGAAAGAATGAATCTGAGCGTGGGAAAGAGGAGAGGGGAAAGGTATTTCAATTTTGTCTTTGTTTCTCACAATCCAAATCTATTTTAATTGACAATAAATGAAATTAATTTTCCCCAAGCCAAGTCTGTTTTGCCCATAATGGTAAATGATAAGTGAGCCCCTATCATTATTTAAACTGATGAGCTTTATCGTCTTATTTTCTCCCTCATTCTATTCAGTAAGGGGGAGTAAGAGAGTGGCTGAATGGCCAGCCCAAGTCAACCCACCACAATGCCTATGTTTCCCAGCTTCCCTTTGCTAAGATAACAGATCAAAGCAATTTTGAGATTCCGCTCTGGAACATTTGTTTGAGCCATGTTTTCAACCTGCACATTATCTGTGATGCAATATCGGCACACAGAGAATTCTTCATGCAAAATCTTCAGTGCTTTCTGTGTTTCATAGCAGATGAGTGGTTGTTTTGAGCATATTGTTGCTGAGTAACTGGTGCCTAGGAGAGGGAGAGTGAACATCTGAGTGGAGATGACAAAAAGAAAATGTGAAGCAACCATGATTAAAGGCTAAAATTTCAAAAATCCTCCAGCTCTCCAGCTGGGGCAAGACCTTCAGAGAAGTTCAGCTCCAAACCAAGTTGCGAGATCTGAAGGAGTCCTCAAAACTCAGCAGCTGCTACTGAGATCAGTGGGACTATTCATAAGTGCAGGGATCTGCTTGTGCCAATCATTGAGGAATTGAACCCATCCTGAACTTGAATGTAGCAAACTTTACAAGACAACTGGGGTCAGGGGAAAAAAAAGAAAAGTATCCAGAGCAACAACATGCAATTATAAACTTTTAAGTGCAAAACTTTGTGGCTCTAGAGCAATGCATTTTAGAAAAATAATAATTATGCTTTCACCTCCTGTGTGAGACACTTACCACTGCCTTAAGCAGGGCATTAACTTGCAGGAAGAGCAAGCACTGGTTTGGAGGTTTGTGGCTAGGACATACATCTGAACTAATTGTGGCTCAGAGTGAATTTATGCGAAGTTTATTTAAAATAAGATAGATGGGCAAGTGACAGCCAGGGTCTGGTTGAAAAGTAACATTATTTGTGAAGACAGTCTATTGTATTGCAGCAAAAGAGAATTCCATCTTCTATTCATAGTGCCCAGTGGGAATTCATGCTGGGACTTTTACTTTACTGACATATCCATTTCATTAAGTTCCTTCATCCAGATCCTTTCTTTAGTTTTCGTAGTAACTCTTAGTGTGTGTGAGTGAGCAAAACAATTCTCTGGAAAGGATCCAGCTACTACTGATTTTGAGGAGGGATTCTCAAGTACTACAGGTGATATCTACAGCTTGTCATTATAATAAAGATATCATGTCTTTCAATGACCTTGATGCAGCTCTTGGGAGGACGAAGGGGCGCGCAGGTTGCCACTGGAGGGCTCTGCCCAGGTGCTTGTCAGAAGGTGAGGACACACATCATGAACAAAGACACAGCCTGGGGTGCATCCTAATTCATCTTCATGCCAGGCAACAACATGGGGTGTGGCAAACGCTCTTCACTCTACCCAGGCCAGCCACTTGGCTCCCTCTCCGGTTAGTCTGAGGGCAAGCAGCTGATACTCCTCTATCCAAGGCAGGTGGCCTCTACTATGGAAATAAGCCAATTAAAGGAGACTACAGAGGGGCATAATTGGCCAGCTTCTTAAGCAGTGACTCATCTACAGAATTGAAGATAAGAGAGGTGATGAACAGGAGAATTTTCAGCTGCATAATTTTTGACCCAGTACATTAGTAGCATGGGGTAAAACAGAGAAGGGGATTTTGGCATGTGAATCTTTTTTCTTCTTTGAGTTGCAACTGCTAAGGATCAAATTGGGAAGTGTGAAGTAACGGAGCAGGTTTCTGTACATCTTTTTAACACTACTAATGAAAGGCTTTCCACATTATGGCCTGTGTCTATTTCAGCCCTGATTTTGTATCTACTTAGAGGATTAGAAAGATTAAGTGCTAATTAGACCACTGCAGATTAATAACTGCTACTTCTGCAATGCACATTTTTCTTAATCTTGCCTTTAATTCTAGTGGAGATTGGTTCATGTTACAAAGCCAGGATTTGCCAAAGGTTACCAGACACGTAATAGAAGAGGCTGGGTATTAGTTGTCTTGTATGCACTGAATAGGCATCACCCATTAGACTAAAGAAGGAATTACAGGGATGCTTTGTTTCTGAAGAAAACAAAAAGTCATGTCTTCATTGTTCTGCTGGAAGCACTGGGGTTTTGGTTTGGTTTTTTTTTTAATGTTTCACTTTTTAAAAATATTTTACATTTTCAGATCTTTAACTTCTAATTTGAGCATTGCAAATATGTATACACATTGCTAATTCAAAGTATATTCAAACACTACTGAAATGATATGTAGAGTGTTAACTAAGAACATGTGAAAACAGCAAATATAGAAAAATTAGCCACTCTTCACTGACTGTTGACTGGGGAAATCATAGTGCTGTTCATTAATGGGATAGTTTCCTTGTTCTCAGGTTAAAACTCAGTTGCAATATACTGATAGTCATGTATTTGCAAATAAGGTTAGAACTATTTGGTTACTTGAGGGGAACATTTCACAAATCAGCACAATAAGGCAGTTGTTCACATGTAAAACTGGCCATGATCTTCTCCAGAGAAGAAAGACTTGGAGGTAAGTTTTCATTTACAGCCAACAAAGAATTCAATTTGCATACAGGTGTTACAGGGCTTTCTCTGAATCATGGTTCACTGCCTGTTTCAGATGTCAGGACACAAGGATGGGTCAAAGGCACTGTGAGATGATTTGCAGCTAGCTAAAGGAGTCTGACGTCAAGGCTGCTAACATCATCTCTCTTGTTTTGCACCAAGTGACACCAGATGTACCAGGATCACATTCAATTACATTATTTCCCACTGCAACTAAAGGAGCAGGTTGGTTTCTGCACAAGGAGGCTGACTATAATACTTTTTTGTTTATTCTAGCATAGGGTAGCCTCGCCTCTCTTGGGTGGAGGATGAGATCCACTTGCTTAAAAGCATAGAGCAAGGATCATCCATTGGGATCAAGCAGGTGCAAGGAGGGGTGGTAGAGCATGGTCCTTCTCCATGATGTCTGCAGAGGCTTTGAAGCACTGTTGCTTCTATGCACAGAATGACAGGTGCACAACAGTCCCTCCAGGGCAGCCACAGCCCAAGAGCTGATTCCTCATTTCACTGAGAAGGCAGTCAAGCTTTCTGGTTTGTTCCTCATCTTCTGGGACCTGAATGGCTTAGAGAAGGCATAGGTACAGCTGTGACAAGTCTCTTGTTCTCGCTCCAGTCTTGTAAAGAATTATCAGATACATTTTCTGGGCTTGCATTTAATGCAGAGGTACCTCCCACAAAAGAAACCACAGTCTGCAGAAGGCCAGGCTCACTTTGGAGCAGAAAATTCCTGTGTGCTCCTAGTATTCAGAAGATATTGTGTATGTGTATGGCCAAACTTCGCAAACGAAGATTTTGGAAGGGCTCTCCCCACGTGGCTGTGCCCTTCCAGCCTGCGCAGTGGATTTTTTAGGTGAGGCACAGCGTGCGCAGAACTGGCCCCACCGTTTAAATCCTAAGGTTCATTTGCCACGGCCGAGCGAGCTTGGATGGTGACAGTGAAGCCCTCAGGACTGTCTAAGGACCCTGCTTAGCTTCCAAGATCTGACAGGATCGGATGGCAGCAGGGAGGCGTTTAACTGCCAGGGGATGGTTCCCTCTATCAAGACTCAAACTCACGACCTTGGGATTCAGAGTCCAGAGTGCTTTCCATTACACCATGGGACTACCCCAAGAAGAATATTGTAGAGAAGCTGCAAAGAGTCAAATGTATAATGAAATGATCAGGGACAAAGTCTGAGATCTCTAAAGTTTTCCTTCCTTAGACCTCCTGCTGTGTGTGACCAGAGGCAATCTTCTCTCTGTTAAATTAGTTCTTACCAGATAATACTCTTGAGAATTCCTGATGCTTAATAAATTGTCAGATCTGCCTGTTCAAAACAGTTGAGAATTAAGAGGGCTCTATACAGAAGACTATCTGAAAACCATCTTGAGTATAAGAAAAGCCCTCCTCCAGAAGTCTTTATAGAGGACCTGGGAGAAGAAACAGAAAACAAAAGCAAATACTGCAGCAATGATTGCTGATAAATACACTGTCAGGCCACCTTTTAGAAATGGTGTGGGACTGTCTTACAAAAATCCTATTCTGGCCCATGTCCAGTACACGTTTTATGAGATTAGACATTTGATGTCCCTTTCTGCACTCAAACACCAAACTGTGTATGACCACAGACCATGGCCTCTTCATTCATCCTCCAAGAAGAAACCCTTGCAAGATTCAAACACATTTTTCTGCACATCAGAAATCACAGAAACACATTTCTAAAGCCAATTCCTTATCCTAACTCTGTAGCGCACAAAATTATCATGAGCCAGCCCGTCAAGAAAGCCTTTATCGGCATACAACCAATGTCTGTAGCTGCTAGGAGGGGAACACAGACCCACCACACCTGGTAGCTGCCTGCTGTGGCTGTCCTGGAGAATATGAATTTTAACAAACTATACTTTACCAACCGTACTTCAAGAAGGGATTGGCAAGAACAAGGGATTGTAACTGATTTCACTAGTGACATACTGCCCTGGATTTTTGTCATGATACCTATAACTGATTCTTAAGATTTTTTTTTTTTAACATTTCTAAATAATCTATTTTCACCTTAATTTTTATGTAATACCTTGGTCTCTTCTCACACTTCTTTCATTAGCACCTGCATTCATACAGCTTTTTAGTCATACAACTAAAGCATCTTTTTTTAAGTATAATTCTTGCCTCGGACAACAGACCAGGTAAGAGTTTTTCCACACATCACACCAGCATCCCTGCATCCCTCCCCGACAGCATCCCTAAGGCAGTCCACCGCTTCACCACCAGAGGGCGCTGCCTGAACGCCTTAGAAATATTTTTATTCTAACTTTAAATAAGTAAATACAATTTTAAAATTCCACCGTTGTAATCCTGTTATTTAGAAAAGGCGATGCAGTTGTGACAGAAATAAAAGGGAATTATTTAAATTCTGTTACATAGGACAATGTGTCAAATCTTCATTCTAGTCTCATCCAATCTTGTACAGTCCGGTACAACAGTACAAATTAAACTCTGTTTATTTAATCAAACAAAGTGGTCTGGAATTAGGGTGTTTATGCTAGCTACTGAGATCCACAATATAGATCTGATGGCAAGCAGTTCAAGAAGAAAAGGCAAACTGGATTTTACAGCCAACTAAAATCAGCCAGTGATACATGATACTGCCATAGTATTGCTTACAAAATTAGTGTCCGTTAGTACTAAGGCTATGTCTCTTTAAAAACAGAAATTCTGCTTTAACACTGATTCATCTTTAAGTTGTCTTCTCTTTTTTACAGTAATTTCTATCCCAGATCTGATGTTTTCCAACACCACTTTCTGTACACAACAGTAGGTCTCTGTTTTCCCCCATGTCCAATGCCTTTCTATCAAACATATGTTCATATATTCCAACACATATGTTGCATGAATGTAAATGCACAAATATGCATCTCTATTTCCCACTAAATGAGGGGTTCAAAGCTATTCTTAGGTCCAGACTTGTCCTCTTCAGACTGGAGCTGAGCTTAAGATTCTCTGGAAGGAAAAAGCCAAAGTAAGCTCTTTAGCTTAAATCCCAGCTTCTGATCCATGAGCTCTAGCTAGATTGGGCATGGGAAAGTTCAAGTATGATCTTGCTTAGTTCTGAGACTGGCTTTTCTTAAGTACAGCACGCACTAACAAAGCCAGAGCTGAATTACAGACAGGCATATGACCGCATGAAAAGTCTGGGGCAGAATTGGCTGTGCTAGAAGTCTTCTGCATAGATCTCCACACTGAATAAACCTGGAAGTCTCAGACCCTAACAATCAAAGTATAAATGGTTTTATCTATGGATTTTATAAAAGTAATTATAAAATTTCAGAGGTCTGACTTGCTTTCATAGCGTTCAGGCTTGTCAGTCCTGGTCACAGATCATCCAATAACCAAAACTCAAAGTAGGACATATGCATTTTAGTCAATATTACATTAATATATCTACATGAAGTGCTTTGTTATCAAGTTAGTCAGTGAAGAACAGTCAATGTGATCAGGAGCACTTAGAGAGTTTTGGTTCACCCTACAGCAGGCACTTACATTTGGTATCACACAGAGATACCTAAACTCATATGTCTTGGTCTCATGAGTCTGACTGTGAGCAGAATTCCTCTCCCCTCCCTCAGTGCTTTAAAAAGGATAACTTTCAGGATCCTTAGTTCAGAGAATTGCACTGTCAGAGACATGTGCAACCCAACCAAGCCTCTGCAGCTCCACCTCCATTTGCCACTTCATTCCAGTCTGCTTCCAGATGGAGTAGAGAGGTTATTTTTTCTCTTTCAAAATATCCTCAGTGTTTGAATATGGCAGATAAGCAGATGGATCACAGGTCTCAGTTGTGTTCTTCACCAGAACTGGCCCACATTTGTGATGCAGAACGAGGTTATCCTGCTCAGGACGTGAGTATGGCCTATCATTTGTTTTCCCCACATGAACATCTGTTGAAGATCAAAAACAGATGAAGGACATAGGACCTCCCATTTTTCAAGCAAGACATATCTTCTCCTCTTGTATATGGGACCTATTTTTTTAGAAATGCATTTCTGACTAACCTACAGTGACAGTTTGGCAAGCCAGAAGGTGCGAACACCTCATTTTATTGATGAAGGAGTTTCTACCTCACAAAATAACGTTACTCCTGACACTGGTCAGCAAAGCCAGACTGCTCACAGACATTCACCTTCTTGCTGCCCACTAGTTTCTGAGGGGAGCCAGATCAGAGGATTATTTCCCTTCTCCGTGCAGGGACAGCGTGATGTTTTCCTCACTAAAATTTTACCTCCAGGCCCAATAAACAGCACAACCGTAAGATGGAGCTGAGGTGGGCATCTAGAAGAGCTTGAAGGTCCAGGCTGTTTTCCTGTCTGAAAGGTGGTTTGCAGGCAGACATACAGACCTCCTTCCACTGCTGTATGCCAGTGAGGCATTCATCCTGGGCACAGGCCAGGCCATGGCTTTTCTGTTGCTGCTTTCTTCTAGGTGTGCCTTCAGCTAACAGTTGGTCTGCAGTGCTTTGGAGGGTCCAACCACAAAGGCTACATGGGGCTGCCACTCTGGGGTGATGTGAGAGTCCCTGCACAGTGAAGGAATGTGTCCCAGAGACCTCTCAGAAAACATTTGGCATAGACTAGGTCTTAATCAAGTCCAGAATGGAAAAAGCAGCACAAGTGAAATGTCTCTCAATGCCTACAAATACCTAAATTCAAGTTCAATTATAGAAGGAAGAGGGAAAAAGTAATGTTTTTTTCTCTCAGGCCCCAGAGCCAAGATCTGTGTGTTTTTGAAGTCATCCTGCAAGAAAGAAAAGAAAAGGCTGCAGCTTACTGTGACCTAAATAAAGCAAAAGAATTAGGTACTTGTGATCAAAGGGTTGAATGATGCATATACACATCTCCCTAAATAACAGAGAGTCGTTGGGGGAAATGACATGTCATTATTCCTCTGAAATAAAGCAAATTACCTGTTCTGAAAAGAGGAATTAATCTGTTTTTATACAGTGAAGAATAATGCCACATTATTTCTTCTAAAATTAGCAGCTGACAAGCTGAGACTTCAGTGCACATGGCATCTGGCTCTCTGGCACCACATGTACTTATCAGAGTGAACCAGCTTTATAAGGTTTGGTGGGCAATAGCCATTAGCACAAGGGCCTACATCCACTAAGTTCCAGAACAGCAATAAGTTTAAAGTATCTCAGAGCTTCTTTCTTTCTCTCTACAGAAGCAATACGTAAATAGCCTGACACTGACATTTCAAAAGGCTGAAGAAATTTGAATGGATTCTCTTTTCTCCTTTCTTTCCAACTCGTTGTACCCTTCATCAGTTTGTCTTCCAAACAGGAAGAAAGCGTGTGACAATCTCATCAGAAAATTCTGCATTTTGATGTTTCCAGAATTCAAGGTAGGCAGCAAAGGAATGAATTCTGAAAACTGAAGTCAGACTCATCCCAGTAAATACGAAGTTTCTTGTTTTCTATTCTCAAACTCTAAGGCTTCAGATGCTGAAGAACCAAGCCCATAACCACAGTAATGGCCTAACAATTTATCTTGAAAAGATAATGGCTATATTTTATCACATGAATGCACAGAAACAGTGTGAAGACTTATCAAAACTGCTCTCCCAACGAATTCCCCTCTGTTTGCTATTCATGTTTAGAGTAAGAGTATGAAGGGCTCAGCATTCATAAAGGGGCTTGGGACATTGAAAACATGAGAATTCATTTCCATCAGACTTGGGAGACCAAAATCACAGTGCTTATTTACTCCCTAGAGACTTTTCAATTAAATACCC
Organism: Sakesphorus luctuosus; assembly: GCA_013396695.1. Lineage (NCBI taxonomy): Eukaryota > Metazoa > Chordata > Aves > Passeriformes > Thamnophilidae > Sakesphorus > Sakesphorus luctuosus. The sequence goes on along the minus strand of VWZD01001639.1, from coordinate 1,010,516 downwards.
TTTCAATGGAATAACCAAACTTTCCTAACTGTCTTCTACTGATGCACAGCCATAGTCACATCCAAGCTATGTGCAAAAAATTCCCTAGCAGCAGATTTGAAAGGAAATCAAAGTTAAACTTTCTCTCCAACACGCATCTGAGGGAAGTAACTGGGTGGTATTTTCTCTGTGTTTAAATATGTAAAACCTACTATCGTTGATGCTTGGCTGTTGATTCCTTGGCTGTGATGACACAGAGAATACGAAAGATAACAAATCCAGTCACCAATACCACATATCCCCATCTGACCTTTTCCATCATAGTTTTAGCCTAGGCAGTTTCAAGTCTATGACTTCTTATGTTTGCACTCATCTTTCATACAAATGAGGAATAAGAAGTTTTCTTGTGCTGGTAGGACCAAGACAAACCACACTGCCCTCTCTGCTTGGTGTCCTGACTGCCAGGCTCCACAACATCACACTGTTGTTTGGGTTTTTTCCTTGAAGGGTAGGAGATTGTTCTCTTGTCTAGCCAAGAAAAGAATTTTGTAATAGTTGAAGAGCTCCTTGGGGAAAAAAAAAAGCAAGAAGACCTTACTGGAAGAAGATGCTTCCTCAAGAGAGGTTGGCCTGCTCAGAAAGGTAGGTCAGCTAATGAGTGCTGGAGTTGGAGGTCTGAGGCAGGCAAACACATCAAACCATGTCTTAAATTTCCCGTATCCACAGGTTATTGACTGGATAAAGGCCACATGTCAAGGAGGAAAGGCACTCTATCCATCTGACCTAATGATGTCTCCATGATAATGCTCCAGGGTTGAGCACCAATTGGCCTTAAACCAAGGAAGACAAGGGGGCAATCCCCATCTTCTAAAGGCTTCAGTAACCTGCAGAGAAACAATAAGAGATGAGCTGCATTGAGCTAGGGAGGTTTCTGAAACAGCCTCTCCCTATGAGCAGGGAAAGCTCTCTGGACACGCTGCTCAAGGAGCATCACCCAAGCAACAGGGTTGTCTATGTCTGAAGGACTATTTCAGTCCACAGATGACCAGAGTAAACATGTGGTCCAAGACAGGAGAATGTGAGCATCTGGCTCAGCAGTTTCTATTTCTGGTTCCTAAGGCAGACCTTGTAACCCAGTTTCTGGTCCCAGAAAAAAACAGGTAGCTATGTTTATCACTCTATTTTTCCTGACAATAACTTATATTTAGAGAGATTTACCACCAGCACCTCCTTCTCCTGGTGAAGTTCTACACTATCTGCTGCAGGAAAGCACCCAGTTGTTGAACTTTCCTTGATCACTCGTTATTAACCACAAAAATTGGTCAAGACTGTCTTCAGTTTTTCTTCTTCGACCTGCTTTGTAATAGAGGATAGAATACATCAAGCTAAGGTACAGTTTTGCATCCCATTTAAATGGCAATCAGCATTCTGCAGTACAACACTGGCACGTGTGTAGTCTAAGGAACAGACAGATCAGCTACTCCAGATACCTGCTCCATGTATTTACTTATCAGTGGGAAAGCCAAACAGCTGACAAACAACTCCAGGAGTACAGATGTCAGCATGATGTCACCAGAGGGAAAGTAGGACTGTCCATATCAAAGTATGCAAACCTTGTTTTTCAGTACATGGAGCTAAGCCACAACTTCTCCTAAGCTTCACCTGCTACAAGGAAACACAGACCAAACAACTGAGGGCAACTTTCCAAGACTGCCTTTTTACAAAGCATAGAATGAATAACTTCCTTGAGAAAGCAAAAAAAGAACTGAATAAAGCACTATTTTAATTATAATCATATTGATTTATTTGAAAATATGTTCCCATTAAACTGTTATCTAAGCACAACCCATTGTAAGTCAGAAGCAGCTTGGTTCCACCTGCATTTAAAGTCATTATTATAATTATTTTCACCAGAACAGCCATTAATCTCATAAACAATACCTGGCTTGCAAAAAATACATGATAGTCAGTTATGTTATGGTTAACTATTATTTTTATTACATTCTTTAACTCTCACAAAACCACTAATTTTCTATTAAAATGTTTTTTGGAAAAAAAACCCCAACAACTTACCTTCAGATTGATGCGTTGCAAGAGGTGTCTGTGTCTCCTTGGAGTATGATACCACCTCCCGGGGTAAGAAATCAACCTGGGTAATCTTTGACACCCCTAGTTTGTGCAGTCTGCGTCTAGGGTGAAATACATGACATCAAAAGGTTAGTTATATTAAATGTACATCAGCAGCAGGAATAAAAGTGTTTGCTTTTATGAACAGGATAAAAAAATACTTCAGTGTTTGTTAACATGAAACACAATACAGTATGCATGGTAAGTACCCAACTGCAGTGAAGAAAATTAGCCTGAGAACTATTTGCCGTAATACAGTTACTGAACCTGTAGATACTGCTGCTGAGAGGGACTGTAAATGGGAGAGAGAAATTACCTGCTTGCGCCCCTTTTAACATGCAACAAAATTCTCTTTCATACCATCACTACTACAACATTCTGTCAGTTCAAAAGAGTTCATCCTCAGCCTGGGATACATAATAATGGAAAGGGCACACTGGGTGTAAACCATGCTGGATTAGGACTGATAGATGTTCAGGTGACAGCAATAAGAGCTTTTAATTGGCAAGTTGGATGATTTCCATAAAGAAGGAGATTTTCCCTTCCACAGGAGCCATTAGTAATGGAATTGATGTAAGTTTATAATTAGTAGAGTCCTAATTCAAGGGCTGGAGAAGAGCTAAAACACAACTCGAACAGAGTAAGTATAGCCTTCTTTTTGGCTACTTCTCTTACTTTAAATAAACCACGTGAAATAAATCAGTGAAGCCAACTAACTTTAAGTGGGTAAGGGAAAGAAAAGAGTGACAGCTGAGCATGGCCATGAACATTTTTAGTGGTACACAATTCACTGAAAAGTGGGGGAAAGAAAAATCAGTTTATTTACTGACTATTATTTTTCTGTCTGTGGGAAGTGAAGAATATACAAATGGTTATTTGCAAGTGTTTGGAAAAAAACATCAACTTTTAGCAGAGAAAAGAATGTAAACATAATAAACAAATCAACTAAGTAAGTCTGGTAAATCAGCAAGTGTGAGCATGCCTGTGCATTTATGGGAAATAAATTCATAGACACAGTGCTTCACAACTGTCATGTTATTAGAGAAAAGAAGTTTGAAAAGCAGAAAATTCATACACATTATCCATATCCTCTTCATTTTCCAGGTTGTCAGAAGAACAGAGGGTCAAAGGGGTTTTGATCTAATTAATTTACAATGGTATAGGTATTCAATTAAGATAGATGGCTATGAAAAGAAATGGAGGTCTCAAAAAGAAACTGTCATCATTGGATAGCACTCACTGAACTTTTCAGCTGGTTAATGCTACATCAGCTATATTTTTTTCTGATCTATCTTACTGGCTGAGTTATTGTTAAGCTGAATGCAATTAGATTTATCAGTAGTAATCAGCTGCACAGCATAACAAACCACTAGAGCACAAACAGTTGTTATAGCTCTGAGTCTTTTCTCTCTTCAAAGATGAAAAATTAAGAAGTCTCCCTCCTTACAACCATCTGTGACTTTGCCAATATAAACAAAAGCTGTAATTGTCCAAAAATCTTACAGAAAAACTTCTACCTTATTACTGGGGGCAGAAAAGCTTCTTCAGCTCCAAGTTTTAATAGTTTTACGTTTTTTTAGCTGCTTTAACTGAGGATCTGTGTGAACTCAAGGTTTAATAAATATCTCACCTCAGCAGAATCTTCTGTGCTTTTCCCTACTTCAGCACCAGATGTACAATCTAACTTGGTCAGTTAGACTTTCCTATGTAACCAGGCCCCTGCTGCCCCTGGCTACTCTTTCCCTGAGATTCTTAAGCCTTCTGCATTGAAAGTGTCTCTTGACAGCAGTCTTGGTTAAGTGTAATCCCTAATTAATTATGTGTCTAATCTGGACATAATTAGAACCTCACCTAATTCTAACAACAGTTTCACATGAGGTTATTCCAAATCTCCTCAACTGCCTGAGTATGGGGAACATGGCCCTAATGGAGAGCTGGATTGCACAGCCAGGTGGTTTAACCTATTTGGACACTGCTATCCAAGAAGTCAGCTTAATCCCAGAGTAGTGTGCTGAGACGTGCAATTTTTCACCTAAAACATTTACAATTCAGACATTGCTGGAGCCTTGTGCAACCCATATCCTACTGGTGAAGATAGGGTAGTCTTTCTTCATATGAAGGAACATGATCTCTTGATTATTTTTTGCCTCTGTTAAGCACCCTATAATGTTTCTTGTGTAACTAGAAGTTGGCCTAACCCTTGGCCCCAAAAATTTAGAGACAAGTGGTGCATCCTTTCAGCATCTGGACTCTACCAAATATGGACTGTAATGTTCTAGTCTCTAGTTCTTTTGGGGCAACACTAAACCATCTATTATTTTCCCATCCCCATTTTTCATGTGACCTGCTGATAATTCTTATAAATTCACTGAATATTCATCTTAGAGCAAATAAACTTTGAAGAATTCCTTTCAAAACTGCCAATGGTACATCAGGAGAAGGATAGTAACTAAAGTTCATGCATTAAAATTGATTCTTCTCTCTACAGGTAGCAGAAGAAAGATGTGTCTGCTAAAAGTGTTTTGCTACATGCATCGTTTATTTGCCGACTCCAGGATTTCTTTTGCATTGGGTTTTGGCTCAGGAGGGGGTTTATCTAGTCTCATGACACTAGAGGAAAGTTTAACTCTGCCTTGTTTTTGAAGAGAGTTTTCTAGCAAGAGGGGCAGGACCTCCATCAAAGTGTATACTGTGGATTTGCATTTTGGCATGCTTCCTTTTTGTCTTTGCATTGATCACCCATAAATGATTGAAGTCTTGTAGCTATATACAGGGTTATCTTTTCATGAGCCAAATAAAGGAACTGGCCTTGCACAACTGTTTGAGGAATCTTGCTCCTAGGAGTAGTCAACTTTTAATCCAAACTTCTGGAAAAAAGAGCAGCTGAGATTTTTAAAAGGTTTCTGTATAGTAAAACACCTCAAAAAACCTATCTTTCTGGTAAAGTCCAGGTAGAAGCTGGACCTATTTGAAGCCACACTCATGTGAAAACTCTGAACATTCCTAGCAGTTCTGGATATGGAGAAACCCTGTCTGAAAAACTCTCTGGATACTTTCCTTCTGATCTTTCCTGGTGAATAGCCCTAACATCCCTAACTGCATTTGGGAGCACTGTCAATCAGCAGTTAAAGGGAAATTGCTGTTTTTCTTATAGAGCGGTGAACGAACTAGTAAAAGTACAAGACACTTGCCTAGGCACTCAGACAGGCAAGCCTGTAAGTTCATAGGCAGAGCAAATTTTTCAACAGTGATTTAGTTTTGCCTATGACTCAAGCTCTGAAGAAATGGAGGTACTGATACCTATGCTTTTAGAGGAACAGTTCAGTTTATCCTAAAGATCTCTGCAGGTAAACATTTCTAAATTACTTAAATGAACTCGCTTTTTTCACGTGCTTGGGGTAGAGGAAGTTCCATCCCAAACTAGAAAATACTAATCTAAGCTCTAGTACAATTAAAAAAAAGCTTGATAGGCTTGAACTCAACTAAGATGGCAGTTACTCTTGGACTGTGATCACATTTAAGTGCACAATTATAAGCACATACACGGCTCTTAATGAAAAAGGGAAAATTGTCTCTGCATGTGGAAAACAGCATAACTATAGCAGACAGAAAAGGAGGGGAAAAAGTACCTTGCAAATGATTCAGAGCAAATAGTCTGAATCAACAGGCACAAACAAGATGTAAATGTATATGCACATATGTGCCACAATAATAACATTTCATCTGTAATGAAATAGTTATTTGTATTGTGTTTCGAGCAACAGAAATAGCAACTTATTTTTTCATGAGCTTATTTAAATAGTTGGGTTTTTTTTGCAAAGATGCCTTTGCTGAGGCTTCTTATTTGTAAAACTAAAAGGAAACTTAAACAATAGTCTTTTTGAGTCAACAAAGCAAATAAAAATCACACAGAGAACCAGTTCAACTAGGAAGCATTTTCAACATAATTCTTGCAAAGAAATGATCAACTAATAACAAAAAGAACTGACATATACCCAAGTTCAGAGTCAGACTGGAGTTGCAGCACTGAGGGGTCTGTGTCCCATTGCAAGGTCCTAGGGTGGTAATCAGCCGTGCAGCACAAAGGGGGAGGGAAAAAAAGAACACACAATTAACTAAAAGGATGAACAAACCCCCATCTCATTAGTTACATATTCTATGTAGTACATTCAGCTTCCAAGTGCAAACAACAGCCACCATATGTCAAACAAGGTTTGTATGTTAAACTGTTTTATTGGTAAACAAAGGGAAGAAGCTGGATTTCCTGTCAGATATTGATTAATTAAACATGGCATTTGGGTTTTTTTATCTTTTCCTGAAAGATTTCTACCTCTTTAACTCTGGTTGATGCAACCACAATAATCCATAAAATCTGCAGGCACAATTTATTTGTGTTTTTATGACAAGGTAGACTGAACACTTGCCATGAACTCCACTGGAGAGTCTATCCCTTCACACACTCCTGGACATGGATGGTCCAAGTCTATCCCTTCACACATCCTGACATGGATGGTCAGCCATCCTGTGCAAATGTGCTCTGTGCATGAACACCATGTAGTGCATATGACAAGAAATGGCACATTGAACACCAGCTCTGACGTACTCTGGGGGCACCTGGGACAAACACAGAAATTCTTTTCCTCCAGATAAAATTCCTCGGGAAGAGGGGAATGATATGCCTGAGAAAATGAGATCTATGACAGTCTCTAAATGGACCGTTGTCATATGAGGCTATCACCAAATGTACAAATGCTCCAGAGGTGAAGTGAAGAAGTTGCTCCTTGCATTGCAGTGCAACTTGCCATACTACCACCTCTAAAACACCTTGCAAACACTCACAGAGCCATTCCAGAGTCCTGTGAAATACTTTCTAAATCCTCCAATTTAGAAATATAAAACTTGACATATTGAGGCCAACATTTTCAAAGTGCCTGCTCATTCCCTGATTCTTAATTTTACTTTATTTTTCCACCCTCAGGAAGCCACATTTTATACACAAGAAAACTGCCAGAATCCATGACAGAATCAGGAACACACTTTTGGCTCCTGAGCACCTTTTCCTGTAGTATGAATACTAGATTATGCACTGCTCTCACTAGAAGAGGCTAAAGCAAAGGGAAGTGCTCCTTCACTAAAGTAAGCAAGTCATGCAGACTCCCTGGATAATGATAGTTGTCAAAATTAAAAGCTCCCCTCATTTCTTCTGAATACAAATTTTGAGGATACAGAGAACATAATATTACCGGGTACAGCCAAAACCAGCCATATAAAGAACCATGCTCAATTTACATAGGCCTTTCTGCAACAATAGCAACTTCTGCCAGTGAAGCACTCATATAAACTAACAAGCTGTTGAAATAGGTTAGAAATAGATCTCTTAAAACCAAATAATTATTCTACCTTCTGTACTTAGTAAACTCACCCATTCTATTACCAATGTTAACTCACTCTTCTAGAAAGACAGACAAGGGCACACACTGCACTCTGTCACCTCAGAATGAAAGAGAAGCAATCTCAACATCCTGTGCATTCAAAAAGAATGAAAAACTGTAATGCAAAGCTGCTTTCTCATGCAACATAAGGGCACTTATTTCCCTCAACTTCTTAAGATACATAGTGATGTCTATTGGGATAAAAGACTTTACATCAACAGAGAAAGCCTTCTCCAAAATAAAACCATATTACAAAAGGTTCAGAGATGAAGTAATACAACAATAAAGCACAGATTTTTTCCTTGTAACTTGACTGCAGCACAGTACAGTGGAAGGTGAACACAGGATCTAAATGCCTGATGCAAAGCAAAGGCATCAGTGTCTGATGCATTATAGATACTTCATTAAAAATGCTATCTGTGTGGAGATTACTCTTGTAATGTCAGTAAGGTTGGTGGCATATATTAGGACTTGGTATGTAAGTGCCAGTTTCTAATCTTCTTGCTGCCAAAGGGCTACTTATACATGCACATCCAGGTTTTCCAAACTCTTAAAAGAAAATATACATAACTCATTTCAGTTTCTTCCCCCCAACATTCACTTTCAAACCTACAAAATTTCCCAAGGGATAAAGGCTATTTCATCAGAAAAAGCATTATCATTTGATTAAAACAAGAGCTTGCAACAGGTCTCTAAAGAGGTACAGTCCCTGTGTTCTACCTCTAAGAATCCAGGCCATGTCTCAAGAGGGGACACCTTTACCCAGTATCCAGATGAATGACTAAATGAAATACAGATCTCCCATGCTCAAGACAGCACTCAAATCCCCAAAATATGAGAACAGTAACACCTATGGTTCACGCTATCATTTGTTCATGCAGACGTGTAGTAGAGACGTGTTCTTCTATTAAGTACTTCATTATCTGGATTCTGACACAGAGCCTTCAGCACTCTAGACACTTTTAACAGCAATTCTCCTTGACTACTGAATATATCCGTTTTCAACAGTTTTAGTGCATCTGCAAAACGCTTCCTTGATTTGTGCTTCAAATGGTAACTTCTCTCTGCATCACTGTGTTACCTCTGGCAAAGGCTTGAGAAATACATTAAGGAAGCAATCTGCTGAATTGTCCTCTGAAGCTTGGCTGAGCAATATTATCACAGAAAATGAAGTTGCAGGTAGCAGATCTTCAGGTTTCAAGTTTCTTGCCCTAGGAGACAGAACATAAGTGGCCACACTCACATAGTGGAGGCTGGAGAGCACAGGGCATGACTCTGTGTTTCAAGGAATAATATTGACTTGTTCTTTGACTCTTCCTGGCACCTGAATAAAGTCTGCAGATCAAAATGAAAGTGAGTGAACAGTAAAGATGTAATTTGGACCTGCAATTTAGCCAGTTTCCATGGCAATAACATCAAAAAAGAAATAAATAGATTCTTTGAGGATTAGCAACCCAAAGATAACGTTGAGTAGCCTGTGCAGTCATCTGGACTAGAAATTAAAGCTAATCTGTTCGTGATGAGCAGACATAGCATATGACATTCCCTGATCATGTGAATGAGCACTGTAATTATGCCTGTTCTCCTGTGGACAGTTCTTGGTGGAGATTGTGAAATGCCACTGGTTTTCAGCAAAAAAGCAGTTGCCAATCTTTTTCAAATCTAGTGCATGAGTTCTTCCTCCACAGACTTCATCATGAGGAAAAGGATTATGTGCTGTTCCCCTCCTTTCTTTCTTCTTCATACAAGAAAACTGAAATAGCTTTGACACTTCAAGTCATCCAAAGACAGAGGCAGAGAGGTAACATCACAGATCCTGAAGACAAGAGCATGGCCTAGGAGAGCTGCTCGGTCAGCAGTCAGGTGGAGGTGCTTCCACTGTGGACCCCTTCAGAGAGTACACGTTAGTCAAAGTTCCCCTAAATGGATTCAAAGAATTTTGGCACAGATCCATGTAGAAAAGCTAGAAAACATTTTACCTGAACATTTTAATGGGAAGAAGAAAGGAGCATTAGACTAAGCATGTAAAAGTAATGCTGTATTGCAGCCTCCAGTCCTTGCACAAATCTCCTGCAGACTTCTCCCAGGGATGAAGCGAGTGACATCAGCGTGGGAAGGGCCCCTGGAAATTCACTGAGCAGCAGAGTCAGGACTAAGCCAGATCAGCCTGTTTCCACCACCCAGACAGAACAGACAACATTTTAATCGGAACTACCAAACATTGTTTCAGAATTGGTTGCTGTATCAGTCTCCCACATACTTGCAAACAATAGCCCTGTGTCATGGTTTAAGCACCCTGCTATCCATCTTCCTTTTACATGTTCGATGCACCACAGCTGTCCCTGGCTGACTGTCCAATAAAAAGCTGTAAGTATTACCAAATAACAGATTGTTCTAAAGCAGCACAAAGAGAATGAGGACTTTTAGATGTTGCACTAAGTAGATAGTGTGCAAGTGTTCTTATCTTCTCTTTACACTGATCTGCTTTCACTCTCTTCCTTTAGATAGGCATATTTGAGTATTCTCTATTTTCTCTGTGTTTTTACCTCAATAACCTAATTTTTTTTCCCTCAAAGTTAGGATAGTATTAATGCTGGTGATGTTTTAGCCCTTAGTACTAAAAAATTACCAGATAGTTTTGATACATCTTCTTTTCCCCCAATTGGTGGGAGAATAACTTGTAGAAAGAAACCAACAGGAAGAAGAGACTCAGGTGTCATACATTTACTAAAGGATTGGATGGCAAAGCAACTCATTGCCTTTATCTATCCTGAATTCATGTCCAAAGTATTAGGAAGATATTCAGAGCATAGTTCTAACAGAGGTCTCTAACAGAGATCATTGCAAAATTTAAGGTGGGAGGTAAATGGAACTTGAACAGAACCATTCCCTTTTCTATATTATTATTACTGTGGAAAAACAGGCACTCTGCCGTCTGTTACAATGCTCTGCGTAACCTTACTGAGTGATTGCAAAATGTCAATTATGTAGATTAAAAATGTGGAAAAGACTAAATTAAATAAACTAAAGATATAATAAAACATTTGAAACCTTTTGAAAAGTTCCCAACCTCAGAATGCATTAATGAAGCACAAACTAACATCTAAAACTGACTGGAATCCATGAGAATTTCTCAGCTGATTTAAGCAACACTGGGTCTGGCCTCAGCAGTAGTATATGAAACATAAGACATCAGTGCCAATACATCTACTTATTAAATGGCCATCATAAAATTCTATTTATTATCTGGAATGATAGTAATATTGCAATAGAACTTGGCTCTAGTTAAATGCCCAAAGCCAACACTTTCCATTCAAATAGGATACAACATACTGACAGCTTAGTTCTGACTCTGCTTCCCTGCAGCCAAAATCAAATCCTCCCTCATCTGTTGCTGATGCTGCAGAACATGTGTTCTGCAGGACTTCTTTTCTCCTCCCACTCCCCTTTCCCAGGTCAAGAGCAACCAGGCCTAAAAGTTCATGCTTTTGAAAATAAGAATATTCACAGGAATAAAAGCAAACTCTGCTTTCCCAGGGGGCCTCTTGCAGGGCAGAAACCTCTTTGCAGAATTGTAAATCACACCTTCAAGCAGAAATGGAGGAAAGCAAAACGCCATATACTGGCATCTTCTGTCACCAAGAGCTGTTGTGATCTCCAGACCAGGATAAAACTTCACTGACAGCATACTAAGCATACCATATGTGTCCCTAACGAAACACCAGTAGACCTGGCAAGTCCCAAACCAAGCATCTCCCTTTGCAGCAACAACAACAATGTCCTAAAATGACCCTTTGTGAGGGAAATAGCAGTGCCCTCCTAACCCTAAAATACAGTGATGGACTCCATAGATTAAGCTGTGTTAGGGTTTTCAGAGATCAAAGGCAAATCCTATTAAGCAGAGTGCAGACTGTCTCTAAAGTAAAGCAAAGAGACCAGAAATGAAAGTGGGACTCACCCACAGCATATGGAGTCACCCACAGCATATGAAGTCTCCAGACACCTTTGCTTACCAGAGTAAAGTTTCTAAAATGATGTGAACGTGACTAATCTCATTGTGCCCATCTGTGGTAGTAGGGGATCTTGATGTTGCAGTAGGTATTTATACTATCTTCAGGCACCTAAATGAAGTGCTCCACCAGTGAAACATGTCACCATGGACACTTTGCATACAAACAGAAAGATAGAAGATTGTTCCATGCAGCAGTTCCAAGGCCTCAGCTTAGACTCCAGTTACAAGTAGGTATTAGAGGTGGTTGACCACAAAGAATTTAAGAGGTACAGTCAACTAACTTGGGTGAGTGACTTGAGAGGGTCAGTAAAGCAGATGGAACCAGACTCTTCTCGGTAGTGCCCAGTGACAGGACAAGAGGCAGTGGCCAAAACCTGAGAAAAGGAAATTCCACTTAAACATAAGAAAAATCTTCTTTACTATGAGGGTAGTTGTTCCAGGGAGGGCTCCGAATGATTCCGAAAGTGAGACTAAAACACTATTGAGAGCTTCGCAAAACAGTATTTTATTACAAGAGATGGCCAAGTAATCAGGAACCTGAGAAAGAGAGAGAGAGAGAGAACGAGGGAAAATAAGCCCTACATGTAACACCTCCACTCACCCAGGGGTTACTCAAGAGGTTCTCTTACCGACCAGAATGCTTAGACTCCCCAGAAGCAGAGGCTGCATTCTCTAGGTGTCGGCTGACTTACAAGAACAGCGGGTGTCCCCACCAAAAGGCAAAGTTGTCCTTCATGTGAAGCAAGCAAGCCTGGAGCATGAGCCATCTGTCTCCTATCCAATCTGCCAATGATACTTGGGCAGGCATGGCCAGGACTGCCCAGCCAGAGGCCCTTGATCCCACCTCCTGTTATGTAAGTGGTATTTCTTCTGCGCATGTGTGTGGGCATTGGAATTTCCCTGCGCTTGTGTGTTATGATCCAGAAGGTCTTTATCAAATGGGTCTGGGGGCTTACTTCATCCTCCTCATCTTCACTTTCTCCTTCAAATGCCCCCCTAGGGCTGTCAGCCAGTGATGAAAGTCCAATTAATTTTAGTTTATACAAAATGTTGTCTCCAAGGACAAAGCTTTCATTTATCAGTGCCTGTTTGCCATATCTTGGCAGGCAAAGAATAAACTTTCCACAGGTGGCTGGCCAAAGCACAGCCCAAAAGTATTAGCATCTAATTAATCCAGAATACAGTAGTCAAACACTTGAAGAGGTTGACAAGAGAGTTTGTGGAGTCTCTATCCTTTCAAAGCCCAACTGGACACCTGCTCTAGATAACCTCACTCTGAACAGGGGGAATCAACTGCATGATCTCCATGGGTGCCCTCCCACCTCAGCCACTCCTGATTGTGTGATTTCGTGCTCTCCCTTGCATCTCACTGCTAGCACCCAATGAAGAGCCAAGGGGCTACCGGCACTGACAGGAAAGCTACTTGAGAGCCCACAGCTTCAGTCTGCTTCATGTTTTCTTTTTTTCTAACTTCAAATGCCACTAGCAAAAGAAGTGAATTAGGGAAAAAAAACTAACCAAAAAGCACAAGACTGCAGAGAATAATACAATTCTTGCTTTTGACTTTGATGTAAGAAGGAGCCTCATGTTTAAAGTTACACTTTTAACCCTGCATTAAAATATCCAAAAGAATCAAAATTGCTTACATTAAGAACTATGCACCTGCACATGGATGACATACTAAAAACTGGGTTTCACCCAATCCATGTAATTTTAAAAATACTGGATTCGAGAACTGTGAGTTATGAGACCTATTTTAAAATCACCAACAGAATAAAACACTAAGATGTGTTTGAATGCATTTTTTCAACATGGTATTGGCAAATATTGCAACAATATTGCTAACAAATTACAATTCAGTATTATTTGCAATTTCAATATGTCATCTACCATGTATTTAGACTTTTTTAATGTCTGAACATTGAAAGAATGAATTAAATGCTGTATAATTATATAGCTACAAAATTTTGGAGTTCTACCTACTTTGTTGGGTCAGTTTCTCCAAAGTTCCTAATTTGCTGCTGGTTAAAAGAAAATCTGAACTAAGAAACTGTCAATGAGACATTACTGCAGATGTTTAAAAATATATGTGTGTATAGATAAGCTGTTTGGTTTTATTCCTTTCACCGTATATTTTTATAACTTTAATTTTCTTCACTATAATTTTCACTTTCTGGTATTTTTCATACATTTAAAATGCATCTCCAAAACAAACGACATCAAAAAAAGAACACTGAAAGCTACTACTCAGAGATGGAAAAATACCACTTGCCTCAATGGATACTTTGCATTTAAGCCACTATTCTGCTGCCATCTGTGCTCTGTTTTGCGGATCTGTTCCACTTTGAAAGGATTGGCAAAAAGAAAATACCTTCCTTGTGCTACTTCTTTTCTGAAGTACATTATAAGCAAGATGGCTATCAGCAGTTAGGGAGGATTGCTGCCTCTCAACAAGACACTCACTGGTGCTTCTAGAGCAGAAGTCTGCTCTGACTTCACTGTGTGTTCTTGTGTTCAGAGCAGGACTGCTAATCATAAAATAAAATGCCATAATACATTCAGAGAACAGGACTTTGGCACCACTACTGGAGCACAGCCAGAGGCTTGGGTTTGCATTTACACTGCCAAGCAGGCTGATACCTCTGACTTCCAGTCTTCACCAATAAAAAGAGCAACCCTGACCTCCCTGAGTGCACAGTGCTATCTTTCAGCTGCCTGGCAACCATAACAGCCCTTCTCAGAGTGACATGATTTTAAAATACTCTATTTATTTATTTATATGATATATTTACGAAAAATCATGGAAGAGTAATATTTAAAACACACGTGTATTTCAAAATTATTTTAAAATCAAGGCTATGGTGCTAAATGGATTTAATAGTTTTCAAAAAACACTCAACTTTTAAATCAGAATGTACAATTCTGGCATGCTTGTAATTGTGAGGACATATCACAGGACCAACACCTTGGTGATTCTTATTTCACAGCATTCCACTAATTAAATCAGCAGTTAAATTCATCCACTGTGCTGAACTTATCTACTATATTTAAAGTCTGTCCTTTGATTCTGATCTGCATTAAAGAATATAGTCTCCTGGCAACATAATGAACCTTGTCATTCTCACAATTTATATGCTATACCTACATAAATCTTCTGTAAATTTATACAGGTTTACCAGGATGGTCACTGTGATCAGCAGGCTGGATCTGCAAGGTCAAACAGTTAGAACTGACACAGATTTACTCTAAGTGCCAGATATCATGAACAGTCATTTTGAAAGTGCAGTAATAAAAAAACATGTTCAGGAGGAGAAAGGCACGAGTTGTTTTGTTCCTACAGCAAACCCTGAAAATCCTTTTTTAAAACACCATTTTTGTCTTGGTTTTTATACCAAGACTATATGAAACAAGACAGTACTCAAGTGATCACAAATGTAAAGGAAGAACTTGGCATGAGAAGTTCTATATGCTACCTGCTCCATGAGATGCTTGAAAGAAACTGCAGTACTCACATTAGGACGCTTTGATCCAGACTTCATTAATATGCACATAAGGAAAGTTTTCTCATAAACATTAAGGGACTTTGGGCACAATTACAGAGAAGACAAAATCACATTTAATACTCAGATCTAGGAAAGGCCATCATAACCTTTCCTAAAAGTAACACAAGGTAGCAAAAGGGCTGGAAACTACAATTTGTAGGTCTGGTACTGTTCAGCTGAAAGTGGTGAACGATGTCAACAAATTTTCAATTTTGCTTCAGTACTAAAATCCAGTAACTACTATCTGAAAGAAGTATTAGTGTTTCCCATCCTTTATACAATTTATTTTGCGCTAAAACCAGCAAAATCATTCCAGCAGGGGATGAGATTTTTTGCTACAACTAGGGTTGAAACAGGTGCTCACTGTATGAGTTAACAAAAATTTTTCACATTAATGGTCAAAATGTCAAAAGTTGTCATGTCTCAATGACTTGACTTTTAATAGACCAACTCAGAAATTATTTTCTGAGTTTGAGTTACTGAAGTAAATAAGTACAACTAAAATTTCTGAATTAAAACCAGTTTTAAATGGAAAATCATTCATTTTCACAACTTCTGCTGATGAAAAATTTAATATGGAATGCTTAGACTGTTTCAAAACTCCTCGGAAAAAAAAGGGAAAAACAGAGATTTAGCAATATCTTGCCAGTGGCAGCAATTCCCATTTGAAGAAAATTCCTAAATATCAAGTTAACGAAATAGCTAGTCAAAGCCTCTTTTTATTTTTCCAGATAAAAAATAAAATTGTGAATGGGAATTTTCTAAGGGTCTTTTTAATAAGCTAGGGAAGGAGAAAAAAAATCAACATGCACAAATTGTACCCGTTTAACTATGTTAAATGATTTAACATAGGAGGCAATCTTACTCAATTTAATTAAATCAAGATGAAATTCTGTGCAAGAGAATTGCTTAAACTGAGCTGGCCTTAGCAAGTAAGTTGTTTTATTTTAAGAGGATCAGTGTTTTAGTCCCTAAAATCGACTGATTGTCTGACTAAATATATGATGATATGCCTGGTAAAGAGAAGCAACTACAGCTGGGCTGATAAGCTAAATGGTTAGTGGGGCTTCATACATTGTTTTCTTCTGGAGGCAGCTGGGGCTCAGGTTTCCAAGGCATTTTATGAAGCACCTTGGGAATGGCAATCTTTCCTTCTCCTTTAATTTACAGCATGGAGATGCTTGCTAATGAGAAAAATAATCAAAGATCTGGAGGACTGAACTCTATCCATCATTTAGGAATGAAAGCATGAAAATCTTTAATGATGCCACAGGCTCACACACTAAAAGGATTGCAGATGATTCTAATTAATATGGACCATTCTGAATCTGTAACTGGCACACACCAAAAAAACCTCTCCCTACTTTCTAGGTCAGATATACAGACACATGAAAGCAACTGCCAAATATCAGTCCCTAAGGTGTCTGGTTCTGTTCATAGCCTAAATAAATAAATAAATAGGAAGGGAGAGGGTTTAGGGCTAAATATACATTAAATACAAAGGAGAACAACTGTGGTTTTTCTTGTGCAGGGACAAAAGGCAGGAGAACAACACAAGAAATCTGCCATCCTCCAGCCTTGTATATTAACCTAAGCAGGGCAAGCCATGATGTGCAAACAGCTTGACTCGTGCTGTGCTCATGGAAGGAGGACTGGCTACCCCTGTTACTATTCTGTAAATAGGCTGATGTTGGGAAGCATGAGAAATTTGCAGCATTGCTTTAAAATGCAGCAGAGTTCCTAAGGCAAAGACAGCAGAGACAGCCAGTGTTAGCCTAGGCAAGGGAAGGAGGCTGACACTGTCACTGCTTCACAGATGTCATCACCATTCAGGTCAAGAAGGCTTAAGGAATTATTTGGCCCCTAAGACTGCAAAACGAAATGTGTGTGCCAAGAGATCCTGATGATTGTGTCATGGTAAATTAAATGGGAAAAAAATTAACAGCTGGGTGGTATTAATTTTTGTCTTACCATGTAATGGTAAACATGCCAAACCAAGCCCAAACTCACCAAAACAGAGTGGCAACACCAGCATCCCATGGGCTGTCCTATTTATCTCTACCCACCACGCAGATTCTCTTGACTCCCCACTGTGAAAGACTACACAACAATCCCTAGGGTTACAATCCTTTCTCTGAATAAAACACCATTCAAGTGAAGTTTGCCATAGTCATTTTCCCTCAGTCTTTCCTGTAGTTCCCTCAGAGTTTTACATTGTTCTTTGCTTCCCTTTGGCTCAGCACATTTATGAAATAAGTATGCCACTAAAGAACCCATTTAAAAGCCATTTTGTACATATAAATTGATCCTAAAAAAAAAACACCATAAAGAAAATTATCCACTGCTAACAACTGTTAAGGCTGCTACTCCTGAGGCTATACAGCACAGACTCACTTGTCCTGGCACAACTGAAGAAGGATCTCTGTCATTTCTGAATGTGGTGACACAATGAAATGTGAGTAATGCAAAGCTGAGTGGCAGCAATGAAACGGCGTCATTGCACAGAACCTGTCAAATGCATTTACTTAATGATTAAGCAGCCAAGCCCTAGGCAATACTGTTCTTTAGCAGTGGTTTTAGCAGATCATACAGGAAAGTGACTTTGTTAATGTCTACGGGAGATGTTTTCTACGCTAAAAACAACATAGAAAATACACTGAATGGACTGTAAAAGATAATTCACTACAATAATCCAACCTTCCTGTATAAATGAAATAGAGACCAAGACCCACCTTCTTCCTTTGCCTTCTTTATCTGTCTAATTAAACAGCAAAGCAGACATTTAAAAGGGAAAATGGCATTCTGATACCTTTTCTTCAGCTTGTCGTTGTGTTATATTTCTGTTCTAGGGAAGGAGCTGTTTAAAAATAAAACAGTGAATATAAAAGCTGAGTTGCCAATTCTGATTTTTCAGGCAAAAAGCCTAAAAAGCACAGAACCTAAAGACTTTCATGACATTTAGATGCACTCATGAGAGATCAGCAAACAAAAAATATCCTTCTGATTTTAAATGCTAAGAACACACTGGAATAGAGACACCTTTTTTTTTTTACTTGAGTTATGGTGAGCAACATTAAATAAAAAATTGTAAAACAATTACATGCTTTGACTCACTCAGCACCCAGATACTCTAGAGCTACCTCTTCACTTTTGATTGTGTATCTGAGAAGCAGGAAATGTTTGTATTTGACAGTTAGACATGAATTAACACAAGACTCGTGTGTTGTTTAGATATTGCATTATAAAGCAGAACATCTAATAACGATACAAAAATGAGTAAATAATGTGCTGCAGAGAAAAAGGACTGGAATTACATTTGTTTCTCCCTACATTGGGTCAAACGAACATCAACACAGTGAAATAAAACATATCTACTGTATTTCTTTTTATAACTAAATGGTTCATAGTGACCAGGGTAGATGGCAGCAACTCAGAATCACATCTGATGAAAACATACATGAATGAAGACTAATACTGTCAGCAGACTTCAAAATAGAATGGGAGGGAAGAACACATGCTCTCAGCTCCCTATCAGTTAGGACATCTAACCTAATGTGACAGCTGCTACTATGTTCCCTGGAAAACAACTGGGAACATTCAGAGGTCACAGTAACTGCAAGATGAACCGACATAGTGGACAAAAAATTATGCCAAGAGCCATAGCCAAAGGCAATACTGCTCCTCAGAGAAAAGTCCTCCAGCATTACAGACAACTGTTCTATTTCTAGGATTGCTCATGTAATGTATTTTATGTCAAATTAGAAAGCTAGTGAAGATGAGACAATCAGGATTCCGGAGTGATCTAACTTATCCAGCATATTACTGCTACAAAATCACTTTGAGAAATCCCATTTCCCTTTTTTATTTTGTTCCCTTTGCTACCTAATGGTACAGTCAAACTCATATTCACAGGAACTTTTGTTAAATATTTGCAGTTTTATCCAAAGAAGGACTAACCCTGCTTCACTGTAAATAAATTTCATACACTGAGGGAAGCTAATGGATATCAGTGCATAAAATGCAACTCAAAAACTGTGATACCAACGAAAGATAACATAATTCAGGTAAGAACTATTTAAACTAAATATTACATAATTTCTAATCCAAATAACAATAATAATTATAGAATGAGTAGCTGTAGCCAGACAAACCCAAACAATCCAATGGACTGTGAGAGACGTAATACAAAATAATACACCTTATATTATTTTACAGCAGGTAAAATACCTAGCTGAAATAACCATCCTCTGAAAGAAGCCACCAGAAGATGAAAAGTGTTTCCTTTGTCTTTATGGGAGCCCACAAAATACTCAGGTACATACACATATGAGCAGCAAAATACAGAGTTAGAAAGCAAAAGAGCACAGATGAAACTGTCGCAGAAATATAGGCAACCATTAGCCTTTACATGTCCAAGACTGCTCAGTCTGGTGCAGTTCACTGAGCAGATGGAAAGTGGGAAACCTTACATGCAGCCTAATGGGACTCTCATGTTCCACAACACACAGTGGGAAGTGCTGCACACATGGGACAACACTGCACACATGCACACACAATCCAGCTCAACAATAAATGGGATGCTATCATGCAAACATACCATGGCAGGATGGTGAAGCTAGCTGGGAACATGTAGGATGTCCCCAGCTAGGAACATATAGGAGCAGTGAAGGATGTAAGGCAAAATGGGCCACGCAGATAAATCACACCTTGGTCCACAAATGGAACTCCTTCAAGTGTGCAACATGCCAGGGTGAATGCAGAACACCCTGCAGGTAATACAGGAATACATACCAGCGCAGGCTTCTTTTAGCACTGAAAGCTACTCAGCCACAGCAGCGCATTCTTCTGGCACAGGTGTATTTCTGCCACCTTTCTTGAGCTGATATGCAAAGCACAGACCAACCCTAGTGCTCTGGCCCTAGCTGTACCAGGGTATCTTTTCCAGTGAGCTACTCAGCCCACAATACCTAGTATTGTGCTGCTTGGCTCTGAGGCACTGTACAACATTTGCCCTTGCGCACTTCCTCAGTCAACACAAACCTGGAGTTCATGGCTGGGAGTGGAGAGAAGATGAGATTTACAAATGCTGTTGAGCAGTGCAGTGTGCCTTTACATGGGCACTGTTTCCTGACAGCTCTAATATAATAGCTATATGATAGCTGGCATACTGGCATATTACAGTAGCAAAAGTTCAGAGCATCAGCTAGATCGATGCATATAGTTATCACAAAGAAGTTCCATATTAATAGTCCTGAAGAGTCAAATTTGTGTTTCACACCATGCTACAGGACAGGAGCTCTCAGCAAATGCCTTTACCTCAGCCCTTTTCTTCACACATATTCCAGTATACATTTTAGTTGGCGTGTCTGTAAGAGATGACTATCAGCAATAGGACACTGGGAATCATCAAAATGCTTATAAACTATTAAACAAAGCAAAATACTTATCCTGAAAGAGCCAAACATAGTGTGTTCCAATGAGAGTCTTCATGGGATCCTGCAACATTGTCTTGTGGAAAATGAGAGTTGTGTTTGAATAACAGAAAGCCCAGTGAACCAATAACCCATGTATTCAGAGACAGGTATCTGGTCAGGCTATGATGTAATTTTCCTGTCTTATCTGTGTAGCATAAAAAACACAGGCATCAGAAAAGCAAAGTACAATGTGCAAAGCAATGTGGAGATAGGCAAGTTGCTCTCTGAGCAATAACTGGGTTCCAATGAATTGCTCAGTGCAGCCTGATAACTAAAAGCAACACAAGAATCAAAGTATAACACACCTCTACCTACTCAGAAACGATCCCTAAGACTACATGAAAAAAAAAGTTGGCTCTGCTATTCAACTGAAAGCATTCAGTCAGCAGTTTCTACAACCATTGAACCACTATTCATCCAACATCCGCTTATTCTTACAGTTACTGTGATGGCTCAGAAAAAAGTTGGAATGCTGCTGAAACCTAGGGCTATGCCCTGTGAAAAGGTTATGACAAATTGTTGCAGTTTGGAATGATAATGTAAATTCCCTCCCTGCCACGAACCCCCATGCCATTAGTTAACAAAAGAAGTAGTAAACTGCTACCAATTCCTTCTTGATCATTTTGGGTGGGGGCAGACTGGGGGAAGGTGTGGCAAAGAATGGGTTTGCACTGTCTGTTTTGTTTTTCGGGACATCTCACAGCTCTGGGGGTAGGTTGCAGCTGTATGTGTTGTCTGTTGGAGAGAAACTGTTCGGCTGCTCCTCGCTGCTCCTGTGGAGTAAGCTAGTTCCTTCTTGCCACTGCTGTTTCTACTGGTTTTGGCACTGGGGCCCCAGCCACTGCTCCGGCCTCACTGTCTCTGGCAGTGTCACGGCTGCCCACCCCACTGCGGCAGCAATCTGGGGGAGAAGAGTCACAGTTGCTTTCCGGGACACACTGCGGCTCTCCACTCCCAGGTTTTCCTTCTTTATTTGGGACAAAGGACACAGAGAGAGAGACAGAATTCATCTGAGTGCTCACCACTCCTCTCTGTCTTGCTGCAAAAAGACTGAGAACTCACCCTGCAGCCAGCCAAGGTGTGACACTGACTCTGTCCAGAAATATAACTTTCTCCAGAAGGAACCTACTGGTTTGGGGGTTGTTCTCTTTTGGTTTTTTTTCACTTGTGGTGTTGGGGAAGCAGTTTGCTCTGGTCTGTCTACAGTTATAGCTATACCTANCAATCCTCTCCTCTGCTTTTTGGTAAACATTTTGGTTTTTCCCCTCAAACCAAGACACAAATAGCAAAGGAGTACTAAACATTAAGCAGAAAAAAAAACCAACACAAAAACCACAAAAAAACCCCAAAACAAACAAAAAACCCCCACAGAAACCTGGGCTGCACAAGACAGAAATGGTTCCATGATTTAGTGATATCACACAGTCTGCTTCATACCTTCCCCTAGGAAGCTGAATGGCACCAGGGAAAAGACAACACTGCTCTCGCTATTGTGCCGGAGATAATGAACAATGGTCCTGCAGGATAGCAGCACTACTAGTCTACAGGTCACATGGCAGAAGGGATCATTGTGATCATGCAGCTTTTTCTCCTGTGCAACAAAAGAGCTGTACGACTTTTATGAATGAATTATTGTTTTACTTATTATCTGCCTCTTTGGCAGGCACATTATCCTGAATGAGCAAGGGCCAGTGACAGAAGATCTAACAGTCTTTAGGTAAAGTGCTTCAGCAATTAATTTGTCTTACTCTTACATTCTACAGTGTTTTCCTGGGTTTATATTTGTCCAGCTTCAATACCAAACACATTGCTGCTCTGACAGCTTGCCTGCTCCCTATATAACTATTACATTTGGTCAGCAAGTTACCAGTCAGTTTTCATCTTGCAAAGTTAAGGCTGAGTGAGGTCTGTGGCTCCAGGACTACAACTACTTAACACTGTTCAAACTCTCCAGTTTGTCAATTGTCCTTCCTGAAAAGCAGATGTCAGAAACCTGGGTTTCTGGCTGAACTATATTTACTGTTACATAAGGAATCACAGGTGCTTGGTGATCAAAGTATACTTCAGGTATACTTGGTGATATTGGGACTGACAGACTGAGTCTGCCAATTACCAGAAGTACCAACAACAAGAAAGGAAGAACACAACTTAGTTCTGCAACTGAACCTGCTTCCTCATATGGCAACGTATGAAGATCTCTTGTATTCTTCAAAGCTTTCAACAGAGCCTCTCTCCTGTAGTAAGCCAAAATCTGTGACTTCACAGCTTTTTTTTTTTTTAATATCCGTATCTTCCTCTGGGGAACACTTCAGCAATGAGTAATCAGATTGCAAGCAGGATTTCTGCCAGGCTGTGTGAACTCGTCATTTCTGCAGCAGTGTTAGCAGCAACAATGACAGACAAGCTGTGATTGCAGAGATTGGGGCATTAACAGCTTTGAAACTAATCTGCTCTCCTCTAAATCCTGAGCTCAGCCTAGTGCAGAAAATTTGTAGCAGAAAGAGGAAAAGATCTAAAAAGCATGACGGCATGACAGGGGATCCAGAAAAAGTTCCCTAACTACCACAGAGAGTGAAATAGAAGAACACACTAAAATAAAGCAGGACAACTTTGTTTATACAGATAATCGGGCATTAATACATGCAGTAGTCAAAATAAGTCAAAAGAGCAATCTAAGCATCTTTCAGAGTAAACAGCTGAGATGGTTTCATCCTGTGTACCTGCTGTGATGACAGGTCTACAAACATCTTCTCTAAGTTTGACTACTCTGTCATAAATGCAGGTTTGAGTGCACTTGTTCATACAAACACTAAGCACATCTACCTGCAGCCAGTGACATTAATTTTACTAATTGTCACCCAATACCATCCACTGAATTCCTAGCACAACCACAACAAGCCAAAAAATGGATCCAAAATGAAACCCCACAATGCAGTATGCCATAAGCTCTGAAGAAGAGGACAAATTCCATTCTCCTCTGAAAGGACATTTGGTCATGTAATTTCATTGCTTGTTGCTGACAAAAGTGCCCAAGTACTAGCATAGGTCACAGCAAAATGAATTCTTCCAAGAGTGTTTCACTCTTGGTAAAACAGTTTCACCATTAAAAGTCAGAGGAAAAACAGGAATTTAGAAGTCTCAGCCCAGCTTTTTCATAACTTCACACAGAACTGTGGGAAATAACTTGATCCCAAACAGCAGGCTATACTTCATGTTAAAATAATTTTTGTTCTATTCAAAGTACTTTGACCTGCTTAAGTCTACTGCATTTACTTATGAAGGCAGCATTATGCTATTTTTTGTGTTTTCAACTGCTACATCTTACAGGCTAGGGCTTTTCCACTTAACAACCTCCATTTCTTCTAGAGGGTAGACCTAGGACCTGAGTCTATTTTAGTAGCACATGTGCAGCCTCCACAACACAATAGATGGTGTCTGCATCTGGCTGAAGGGGACAGCACATACTTTTAGCTTAGAAAAGTGTGGGTTTTCTAAGCGGAAGTCTGGTGTGGCATGAAATCTGGTGACCTGAAGTTCTGTCACATTACAGTTTATGTCTGTGAAGGTATGAGATCTACTGAGTACTGTTAGCTACAGAAAGCAATCACTGCGTTTTCAAGCCATCAACAGAGTCTTGGACCACAGATTTGGATGCGCTCTCAGCTCAGCTCTATGTTGAATTAGTTTGATACAAAAAGAGCTATTAGGACGCGTGTTTCATATTTCTCAAAATATAGAGTAGAGCTGCTTGCACTTCTTGAACTTGAACTTGAATATATGCTCCTTTAGGAGCAGCATCTTCCTTTCTTTTCTGCTCCAGGTTAGGAACTATTTTGGGATTGCCACTTCATTTTCTATTTAAGCCAGGCAGACATAGATAGGAAGATTGCTCTTGTTCTCATCCCTCATACACACACCACTGTCTCTTCACAAGAAGAGAGATGCTTCCCTCCCATTCTGCATGAAACTCTCCAATATTCAGAGTTTCCAAAGCAGAATTGCCAGTGGATCCTGGGATGTTACAGCCTGTTGCTGTCCAAGCGCTTCCCTGCCACTGTCAGTGGCACACACTGCAATGAGCTGCCACAGGAACCTGAGGCAACCTGGTGATACATGGGGGATGACTTCCAAGGGAACTGGTCATCTGAACAAAGATAACTCAACATGAATAACAGGTTCTACCTCTAGGCACTTCCCCCTGCTTTTAGCGCATTTCTACACAGAAAGAGAGTTTTCTGTGGGCCATTTTGAAGTGTAAATTGAGCTTTTGCTTCCACTGTGAGGTTTTCTTAAGATCTGCTTGCTGCATGCATTTATTTATCTCATTTCTGAGACCAGTCTTCCTGGATGGTAACACACAGTTGAAAATGCAGAAACCAAAGTACACATTTCATACAGCATGCTCTTATTTGCAGAAGAAAAGGGGAAAAGGGGAAATAAGGGCAAAGTGAAGAAAACCCACATTTATTCAATTCTATTGACTCTGTGTCTTACCTTCCTATGGGTCCCAGATCCCCTGAGTCCTGGCTGCCTGCGTCACTGGGTGTGCTCACTGATTTCGAAGAGGGAGACATAGGGGTTGGGACTAAATAATGAAAATAACAGGTATCCCATGTTAACACATGCAGCGACTGCACTGATGAAGAGCAGTGTCAGACAAATCAAAACCAATGGACCAAAATGATAGTGGATGAATGAGTATGAGAGTTTGAAATGGTGAAAGCAAATAAGGAAGGAAAGAAAAAGAAAAGGAAGAGAGTCAAGTGAATTTTAAGTCTCCTGGAAGTGTTAAACTGACATGTATTTAGACAGGACTGAAAGCCCAATGGAAATCTACAGCTAATCAATGGAGAAGATACCTGTGGAAATAAAATCACATTTGTTTTCTTGGGTCTGATTTGAAGGTGACTTGCAGAAGATTTTAAAAGTATGAAGAAATATCAGGTGCTTGTCTTGTCAAAAAACTAAGTGAACTCTTCTGGTGAAGTCAAGTTAACAAAACAAGCATATTTTTCAAATTCTGAATTTAAATCAAAACCCGACATTCACTAGATACGCTCTAAGGCTGCAGTGTGGAAATGACATAAAAATAAAAGCTAAATAAAGAAATCCACGTAAGTTAAAATCATTTCCCAAAGATGGTGAGACCATATATTAGTTTGCTTAGCAATTGTGTTTTCTTAAGTAAAGTAGGTCATATAAGGTTTCCATTTTGGGTGGGACATGATTTCAACACTCAAGGAAGAGTTTCCCTTGGTTTAGACACTATTTCCCTAGGCTCTTAAAATGATTTTCTCTTTGGCTTGCCAGGGTTTTTGAAGCACATTTCATGCAAAGGCAGTTTTGTTTCCTGAAACAGGAAAGGAAGTTCATAGCTCAAGGTCAGCCCAAGTTAAAGCTCCTCAGCAAGGAAATAATAAATAAAAGAGTAAAAATATACCGATTTCTTTTAAAATGGTTTCTCAAAAACATTAAAATGCAGAGATGGCTTCAGTCAAGACTTAATGCAAGTATTCTTCAAAGCAGCCACATTGAATAAAACACAAAAAGGGGTTTTAATGCAAAAGCAGAGTTTCCCATTTGGTTTAAATCATGTGCATTTCCTTTCATAGATTTAACAGAGTAAAATTTTAAACTAATTTGTTATGCTTCATGATATATAATGCCAGACTTGTCAAGAGATTTGGATTTTCCATGTGGTCAAACATTTAATGCAGATTCTCACTAGAGACTGTCACAGAAATGACTGCAGCACGAAAAGTGAATTCATCTTCATGACAACCCTTTGGCAGGTTACAGGTATGCCTGGTTGTTTCCATATTCCATATACACAGTGAGACCTGGTATCATATGTGAAGGTAGAACTAAAGCCTCCTTTGTATATTAATTAATATATATAATTAATATAATAAACAGAGAATAAAGGACAACAAAATACTACTTTTACCTAAAAGGAATCATCTTACGTGTGAATTCTCATGTTCTTTTGACAGGATCAAACACAAGATAATCAACTAAGATAAGAATTGATAATTTTCAACATGACTGTATGTGTTTAGGAAATAAAATTATAAGGACATATATACTCATCCTTAGATAAAAAATTAGTATTTTAAATGCTAGACATTAAAAATGTATCTGATTTTATAATATCATGATATAATTGAAAAAACCTTACTTTCTTATACACAAAATTAACCTAACAATTACTTGATACCGTATGTATTTTTAAATTGAGGACTCTGGGTTCTAGAAATGAAACATCAAAACCAAAAAGCATGTCAAGCACATGAAACCAGAGCTCAAATCTACAACAGTGTTTTGTTGATAAGCATTTTGCTATTTGTGTTTTGGTTTTTTTTTATTTCCCTTCTTCAGTTTTGCTTGATTTTTAAAAGAAAATCAGTGAAGTTCCCACATGACTAAGCTCGTCCTTCCTTACAAATTATTAATCTGAATTTTTGAAACAAAACTTAGGGCTAAGGAAGTACAGTATTTATCATAATATTTTGGGTCATCAGATAGATGTGAGAGAAGATAAAACAGTCCATCAGAAAAGAAATCAATGCCGGTATGCAAAACCAACCTGCATTATGTTCACAAAAATTTCTTGAAGAAATGAAACAGATGTTTTTGGCAATGACAAGCACTCAAAATGCCATGAGCTTGTATATGTGAATGGTATGGCAGGCATTCAAACAGAAGAGTTCACTTCACTGATACAGCCAAAAATCAAAAAAGCCAAGCATGCTTTAGTAGAAAGAATGCATTCATTATGGCAGAGCTAAATGCTTTACAGTGTACTTCTCTTAAATACCTAGAGGTGGTTCTGGGGATATACCGATGCTCTGTAACAAAGCTTCTGTCTCTCTTCTTTTACGGTCTAGGTCTGAATCTTCCTGAGCTGGCTCCTTCTTTTGCTGTAGATCAGCCTGAATTAAAACAGAAGAAAACAGAAAAGTTCATTTCACATATAATCAGCTCTAGCAATTATATGTACAGAAAATATTTGTATGCACCATTGCTTAGGTACACTTTGAAATTAATTTTTATACATTTAGGTAATATATACCTTAAAAAATTTATACTATGTATATCAGTAACAGCATTTTTTCCTGAATGAATGCTAAAATTGATCTTTGTAAGGATTTTTACAGGATGCTGATGGAAATTTTCTGTCTCTTGGTCATCAGATGCAACTTATTCAGCTAATATAAAATAACCATAGAATAACAGATGTCATTACCCTGAATAAATTTTTCCCCTTCCTACTTAATACAGGACCGAAAGTAAAATTTCATTGGACTTCAGTGGTGTAGGTTAAGGTCCTACATTTGGTCCCAAGCACTTGGGGAAAAAAGTACTGTCTCATAAACCTCAGCATCGAATAGGAGCAAAGGAAAGAACTAACATCTCCAAACTAGGACTTTGGCAGCCCTTGGCACCAACAGCCAAAATTAAAGGTCCATAAGACCCCTCCCTCTCTGCTTAGATATCTATACCTCCTTGGAGCTTCCACACATTAGCCTTCTCCCCCTCTGATCTACTGGCATCTAACAACAGGAGGAGCAACTGCATTAGCCAGAATTGCACAAAGAGGTTTTCCTTTCTGCTGAAACCGGAGTGTGGGACAAAGTGCCTCAGACTAGTGTTGATGTCGGTGCAAGTACAGGAAAAAACCTTGACGTTCAGAAGAAGCCTCACATTCTCCAGTTTGGACACAGCTAGAAAGCACATTGCGTTTACAAAGTTCAGGCACATTCCTGTGCTCAGCTCTTCATGTGAACTATCTCACAGTATGCAGGGCTGTAGACAACTCTACTGCACCAGTGTGCATGGCTAAGCAACTCAGTGAGTGTTAGCCTTCCCTCCTGGATGCCAGCCGGCATCACAGTGCAGCCCATTTACAGCTCCACAATTATGCACTGTAGCATTATTTGCAGAGCTGAGTGTTCCAAGCTGAGCTGAATCTGCCTATCGGGGCCAGTGGAAAGTTCCAACCACTACAAGATCTCCATGAGGCATAAAATCAGAGTCAGGGGAGAAAGGAAAGGACTTAATAGCTCCCTCGAGCCATTAGCTTGGCTCTCTTCCCTCTAATTCATTAGTAATGAACACTGAAAATGTTACCATTTGAAGTTCTGTTTATGGACGACTCCCCCAGTGACTCCAGGAGCCTCACTGGGGCATGTGCTAGTAACTGCACAAACGTGGCTCAAATGAAAAAAGATTAAAAAGACAGCCAAAAGTGGAACACTGATTTCTTGGATCACATCATATTTCCACCATAATTCCATGAAATTCATGTACAATATTAAAGTGTCAGTTTAAAAGGAAACCAGTTATTAGTAAAGGATAACAGGTGCTTTAAACTATAGTAAGTGTTGACATTTGAAGGAAAGGAAGCATAATCACTTAATGCTTCTCTGACTTTGCATGAAAATGAATATCCACTCCCTGTCAATTGTCACCTCTGTTCCACTAAGTGACTGAATAAAAAGAAATACAAATCCCTTAATGAAAAACCTAATGCATATTGTCAAGGACAAATAAACTAATATGTCAATCAAACTTTAACTGAACTGAGAGATGCAACCATGCCAGAAGACAAAAATGCAATTGTAATTATGTTTTACTTTACAGCAGAATAATAATTGTAAATCTGTTACCTTAGCTAGTAATCAAACTAGTCTTCAGAGTACAAAAATACATATTTAGATTGTAATGGTTTGAAAAAATATGAGGCCTCTTTCTGTCTTTCCCCACTTTCCACTCCCCTTCCACTGAAGGAGAACCAAGGAAAAAGCATTGTGGCAAATCAATTTTTCTTTCTACACACATATACACATCATGTTGTCTAAACTGTTGTCATCTGACAACAAGTGCCATGGTTTTAAAAGCAATTCCCTCACCCCAACATTCTTCACTAAAAATGAGCATTTTGATTTTAAGGTGAGTCTGTTGTGGGTTTGAGGATCTCATTCCACATGACACATACCTTGGGGTATACAATACTTAGATGTCAAAACCTCAGCAAGCCTCTTCTTCAAGCATGATCAATCTAAAAGCTGTTTCTGCAAATTTACCTCTTTCTTCTTCCGTTCTTCCTCCTTCCGTTTCTTTTCTTCTCTTATCTGAGCCAAACGTTGCTTTTTGCGCTCAAGTTCTGCTTTTAAATCACTTTTGTCTGACATTTTGACTCTGCTGGAAACAAAAGTATGGAAATCATTATTAAATGGTTTCCCTATTTACTGAAAAAAACCCAACTTAGTTACATTTAAAATGGCACTCCTAAAATTGCTAAAAATATATTTCTGTATAAACTCTGGTCCTTGGACTACAATGACATTGTAGAAACTGGAATATTTATTCAAAATTTTTATTTCAAGAAATTAGACCAGAATATCACCAAATGTGGAATATATTTTCAAATTATCTTTACAAGAAAACTACCTTTGTGCTGCAAACCCATTGCTGTTCAAAATAATGTTTTATTGCTTTTACACACTGAAGCTCAAGTATTTTGATTTTCATCATCTTCAGCAGCTCTGCTGGACTGCAGAACTTAGGATAAACAAATAGATTTCAATTTTAAGGATGGGAACAAGATCTGCCCCAAACAGCCCCACACATTTTAGACAATAATTTTACTTGCAACAAGTGGAAATGTGATAGCTTTTGCTTCTGCAGGTTCCTTGCATGGCTGCCATGGAGGATCTTCCATTCCACCAGTACAGTCCCACACAGACCATCAGCTCAGGTGCAGTATCCTTCACATATTCCTCCCTCCGATGAGCACCATCACAAAGCTGTGGGCCATCCTGCACAGGAATCTCCTTCACCCTTCCCAGGGAAAGCTGGGCCATTCCCTCAAGCAGCTACAGACAAGGCACAAAACCAGGCAACCCAACAGACCCAAGCATCTCTTTAATGAAGCACCACATTGCTCTGCCAACAGTCTCGTGTTCAGATCACCTTTTGAAGAGGCAGGAGACATGCCGAACACTCCTGATTCGACTTCAACTATATCAACCTGGCAAAAACATTTCTTCTGAGATACTGACAGGCCTCTTCCACCATTTAAACCTATTTCTACTTAGGATGGTGATGTGATACTCTGTTTTAAATCTCTGTCAGCCTATGCTGCTGTACATGAGCCTTGGAAATGAAGGGTAAAGAGATAAAAAGTCACACTATGCAGACACAGTCAGATCTTTAAAGAAGATATGATACCAATCTTTTCCTACAGTTTTAAAAATTCCATCAGCTTTGCACAAATCTGTAACTTAAGTCACAGATAACTTAGTTTTTTTCTAACAACAAAGTCATTATGAACTGTAATCTGACTGTATCAATCCTGCTTTTCTTATTAGAACTTTATTTCAAAGACAGTTTTGACCAACATAGACATTCCTGAAAGGAGTTAACTCTGCCTTTCCTATTCACACATCACTGACCACATCCACCACTGCAACTGAAAATCAATCCAATCAATGGCGGTGCCACATATATGCAATTGAAGTCTATTGTTCACTTGATCCGTGGGAAATTTCAAAGGCAACTCTCCATCAATATAATGAGAACTCCACTCATATATGTCTGGGTGGGTGGATGACCAGAGAGGAAAACTACATGCTAAAAATTACATGGCACTTTCACCCATAAGGAATTTCTCTGCAGTCACCAGCTTCCTCCTCAAAATGACAAACGTATAGTTAGCCCAAGACATAGAGGATATTGCCAACAAAATGTCACCTATACATGAAGTGCAATCTTGGCCCCAAATGCTCTCTTGTCTTTGCAAGCACTTTCCAGGGCTTTTGAAGCATATTTCATGCAATGAAGGAACAGAGTAACATTTGGAATCAGAGAAGGAAACCATTCAATGAAAAAGACAGATGTAAGAGCAGCAGGAGTGATGCCAGAGGGGTCAGCACAGCTGGATCGGTGTGTGGACCATACCACAGATGCTAACATTTCCCAGCCAAACTCCCACCAACAGGAGTGAAACCCGTCCAGCCCAAACTCCAGGTCACACTGTCACAGATTCTGCACTTCAGCAGAGCTGCCTAGGCTGGCAAAGCACCCTGCAGTCCTTTCAAGGCTCAGGGACCCCCAGTTCAACCCACAAAAACTGACAGTAAATGTTATAGCTAAGAAGGACATTCAGATGCCAAGAAACAGGACCATTGGGTGCACTGGCTGTATGTGGAGGACGATGATCTCTTTATTCCTCCATCATTTTCATCCTATTCACAGTAGCATTGATTTCAATTTGAGAAAATCAAAACTGTCAGAAAAATACAGCATTTTATATCATAAGAATTAAGCAGTAGCACCTTAAACAACATTAACGTGTGATCAGTTCATGTCAGTGAGCTATTTTTTACATGAGAAATGCCCAGAGAAGAAAACAAGCTTTTTAATGATAGTGCAGGTAGTGTTTTGCCTACCAATCTGTTCAGGATTTCTGTATCTCTCTTAGATATGGTTGAAATCCCACTTGAAGTCAATTTCCTAATCTGCTGCACACATTTGAATTCTGATTATAAGTTCCTCCTGAGAGCCCTTCGGACTAGATAGTTTTTTGCATCCTTTTAGTTCTGCAGTTTGGCAACGGAGAGAGCGCTCCTGTTTCTATGCAAAAAATATGCAAATGTGTTTTAAGGCTCCTGACAGAAACCCTGAGGGTTTGGCATCCCTTTCAAGCTGTTTGTCAGTTATCAATGAATAGCTTTCTAAAAATTCATTCCCATAATGTCAGGGAAGCTAACTAGCTTTTCTCCTGATTTGAGCATCAATGGTTTAGTGCCTGGCCCCTTCTTCACAATGCTCCAGTCAGGGTGATGAAATCCTATTATAACTTTGCTCTATTTTTCACAAAACAGATCTTAACATACAACAAAGACGATGTATTAAATTTCCTTCAAAGAATGGTGCCAGAGCTGAGTTATATACTTTCATCCTGCATATATTACAGTCATGCCTTAGCCCCCCAGACATTTTATCAACCTTCAAACCGACGCTTTACAATCTTAGCACAAAATGAACACCAAGAGTATGTGACCACCTTTCTCAGAAGCCAGCAAGTCAGCAGCAAGCAAAATGGCAAACATACTTGTCACCCTGCTTGGCATTAACCTTGGAGTTAACACTGCATTCATTACTGGGAGGAAATTTCTAATAATTGACATTCTGGGTGCCAAAAGGCACAGCACACCAAGAGAGATAAAGGCAAACAATAAAAAATATTCACTTCTAACATTCTCTGCAGTGCAGAATGACAGCCCAAGGCTTATGTACGACCTAATCTCCAGCCCAGGAGAAGGTACTGGTCACAGGAAAACACTAAGGAGCGCATTTGTCATCATCATCATGGCTTGGCTTCGCAAACAAAGATTTGGGAAGGGCTCTACCCACATGGGTGTGCCCTTCCAGCCTGTGCAGTGGATTTTTTAGGTGAGGCACAGCGTGTGCGGAACTGGCCCCACCCTTTAACTCCTGAGGTTCATCTACCATGGCCAAGAGAGCTTGGGCGGTGACAGTGAAGTCCTCAGGACTAGAACCTACAGGCCACGGTATTGCGAGGAGGTCTCCCATCCAAGTACTAACTGGGGCTGACCCTGCTGAGCTTCTGAGATCTGACGGGATCGGGTGTCAGGGTGGCATTTAACTGCTTTTGCACATTTTGTAGTTAAGCAATTAAATCCTCTTTGTGGAAGAAGGAACCTATAGGAACAAACACACTGAATACTGCATTAAGGATAGAAATAATTCTTATAGCAGGGCAACAGCCTGGGGCTCCCCTCTTCAAAGGAGATGCATAATGTTAGATCAATTTTTATTTATTTGGCCCAGTTTACTGTCAAGTGACATGGTTTTAAAAGGGGAGAGTTCTCCCCCTCCAGAAGAGCTTATTACACATGCTAAAATAGGTTCTTGTGATGTGACAGAACTTTGCACGGGGAGCACCTGCTTGCGCTACTAATATGCTGAGAAAATTCTCCTTCCTTTGAGATACTGAAGAAAGGAGCCAGCTACTCATGGCATGACTTTTAATGAAATGGACTGTTCTATTTCAGGATGCCAGTTTTCCTCATATGTATTAAATATGCCTCAGAGTCCCCTCTTAGGCTTGGAGATACAGCCAATTCCACTTACACATCCAACACTTACACACCAGACCCATCAGGAGGGCATATGCCCAGGCATATGCAAATGCAGCGCTGGCTTCTTAGGACTTCACCATCTACTGGCCTTAGCTCACAAAGCCTAGATGCCCAAAATGTACATGCAGAGCCATCCCTATCATCAGTACAGGTAAAATCAACAGTCTGGGTATCCTAAGATGTGATTCCACTTGTCTTAAAGCAGTTGTTTCAAAGCAGTTAAAATTAAGCATGTCCCAAAGTCACCATTTCCTCTCTAATGATGAGAATGGGCCCTGGGTGATCTACAGAAGTTCTAGAAATTTCCATTGTAAATGTCTCAGACTGTATGAGAAGAATCTTGTCCTTAATATTCTCCCAGCAGTTCCTTTTAACTTATCAGTGTATGAAACAAGATATTTGAAAGACCATTTACATTAATCTTAAAATAATAATGATGTTTGCACAAACTCCTCTTCTGTACAGAACATATGCCAAACTAATCCACTAAGCTTATCATGCAGGCAGTAACATCTCACAACCACTTCATTAGTGGCAGCAGTAATAATATAAGCATGAAGATGCAAAAAAAGAATATTTAACCCTCAACTGAGCTAAAAGCCATGCAAGTACTTGTACAGGTACAAGCCAATCAAGTTATAGTTTACTAATATGCAACAAGGTCTTTATCAATGACCAGTATCACAGTATTTGAGCAGATACTTTTTCAAAGCATTTACATGAGCACTTACCAGCACAAACAGTCACAGGCATTGAGAGGTTTACTAGAATTTCAGCACTAATAGATACTTCCTGGAGTAAAATACCAGAATTACAGGTATAAAGAGTGGCAAGACATGTACACAGGGTGGACTAAATATAGGAAAAATAAGCCTAGAATGCCCTATGTATAATGAATAAAATAAGACAACAGAGAAAATTATGAACATGCACACTTGTTAAGTAGAAAAGGAAAATAATATATAATATCTCCCTCTTCTTCAAGCCCATTCTTTATATTTCCAGGAATAGCATCTTGTCTGTGTGCTATCACCAAGCTCATCTAAAAAGAAACCTAAGTTTCCAAATCTGATAGGAGACAAAAAACATCTACAGATTTTACTGCTTTTTGGTGTCTGGGGGACTTTTACTAGATGTTCATTCAGTAGTCTGTACTAAAGTAGAAATTTTCACCACTTCATGAACCTCAAAGTCTTCTCTGTTCTGTGACTTACCTGTGCTGTCCTTTTCGTTATAATCTCCACTGCAATTACTGAAGGCGTTCATTTAGTACTGTTACATATGGCATTAGCCTTCCTATGTAACTAATTATAAATAATTGATTCATTAATATACTTCTCTAAAATAGATAGCATCTAGTATTTGTAGATGCTGTACATGTATTATTCATATGCTTTCATAAAGAGCCAGTTACTTGAGTCCAAAACTGCAAAATGTCACAGATGCTGCACAATAAAATACATTCCTCAGTGATTTTTGGTTTTAAAGAATGAGTTTATAGAATGGGAGTACTATTACTATTGAAACTATTACATAGGAAGTGTTCTACTGGAAAAAAACAATTCATTTCTATAATGTACCATAAAAAATAAACACTTTTACTTGGTACAAATGAGCAACCTTCCTACAGCTAGGATTATACATTTTTTCAACAGATAAAAATTCCCTTGAGATCTACCAATGAATTTTAGAACTGTAAAGTGTGCATGCAAAGTATGAAATTGTACAAAGCAGACAAACATCTTTGGTCTACAAGAAACCAGAGGGAGTTGCTACCCTAGCATAAATACATTCTAATCCACCATATTCATTTGAAAATAATGTTTGAAACACACTTCAAATGGGCAAGAGGAGCTAGAATTATCTTCTCAACAGCAATTTTTAAATAAACACGAGTGCCTCTTTTCATCATGCATCAGAATTTGTACTTGAGTTCAGTCAAATAACATAAATAATTTTGCTAAATGGGCATATTAATGTATACAAGACCACAACAATGGGCAAATATTTACATCTGGAAAAACACAGCATTTGCAGTATTTAAAGGAACATCCTGCGTGATGAATTCAGGAAAATACTAAGCATTTTTTCTACATAACCTTGAGGCAAAACAGTCAGGCTTTTTACACTGCATCTGTGTATTTATCTATAAATAAAAATGGTTGTCAAGTGTTAGATTTCAGGGACTGTACCATTTTTATCCTTCAGCTTTCTGAATATTTGTAGCAGATGGGCAAAGGTCTTATACTTTGTTCGGTAAAGGTTTACAAATCACAAGCATCCAGAGATTTGGTTCTGTGCTTCCTCCTAGTTGCTATGCAACAGGTCAGCACATCTCTAGCCTATTATTTTGCTATTGACAGGGTGTAAGATATGCATACACAACTGCTCCATTATACATCCCTTACAATCTATTACCATTTAATCTTTTCATTCCTGTTCTTCCATAATGGCCCTACTACAAAATTAACTCAGTTACAGCAGAATTACAGGGTCCCCACAAAGCAGCATAGGAGCCAAGCTCTACTGCTTGCCCATTCTTCCAGCACCAGGAGTAGTGTCAATAAAGCAATACCTTCTCATCATACCACTCTTTCATGACCCCTTAGTCTCTTAAATTTACCATTATCTTTTCAATTCCAACAAACATAGTGCCATGGAAGAGCTATCAAGGTTGAAGTGGACAAGCTGCTGGCAAGGACTCACTGGAGATGAAAAAGAAACACACAACATTCCAGCTTGCAAAATGTTGAACTTAACAACTACACACCAACGGGTCACTCCAGCAAAACTGCTGCCTATCTGTCTCCACATATGGTCCTTTTATATTGTGTTCCATAGAGCTGATTGCATGTATCATCTCAAAGAAAACTGGACTTTAAACAGGTCTTTTCAAGTGTCTTGGACTTTCCCTCCATAAGCATTAATAAGCACAGTTATAACTGCACAATGATCTCAGATGTGCCGCTACGAGACGATCCTCAGTGATGCAGCCAATATCACTTTGTATTTACCAGGGATCAGTCTGAGGAATCGAGCCCATTATGAAGAGAGGTTGTTTATGACAAAACAACCAATTGCATGCCTGAAAACATATAGAAGACTTCTAAGTATTCTTGGTCACTTCCGTCTCTCTCAGTTTCTGTTACCAAAATTCCGAATCACTGGGACTCTACACTCCCCACACTTTAATTATTCTTTCTCATTGCACTATATTATCTTCTGTGAATTTCCCAGCTTGCTTGGGGGTGCTGGTGGATGACAGGTTGGACATGAGCAAGCAATGTGCCTCTGAAGGCCACAAAGCCAATTGTACCCTAGGCTGCATCACCAGCAGCATGGGCAGCAGGACACGGGAGGAGGTTCTGCCCCTCTGTATCTCTCCAGTGAGCCCCACCTGGAGTGCTGCATCCAGCTCTGGGGCCCCCAGCACAGGAAGGATATGGACTTGTTGGACCAAATCCAGAGGAAGGCAATCAAATTGATTAGAGGGATGGAGCACTTCTCCTGTGAGAAAAGACTGAGAGAATTGGGATTGTTTAGCCTGGAAAAGAGAAGGTTTTGAGGTGGCCTAATTGCAGCCCTCCAGTACCTGAAGGGAGCCTACAAGAAAGATGGAGAGGGACTTTTTACAAGAGCATGAAGTGACAGGACAAGTGGGAATGGATTCAAACTGAAAGTGAGTAGGTTTAGATTAGATATTGGGAGGAAATGATTTACTCTTAGGATGGTGAGGCACCGGAACAGGTTGTGCAGAGAACTTGTAGATGCCCCATCCCTGGAAGTGTTTAAGGCCAGGCTGGATGGAACTCTGAGTGAAAGGTGTCTGTCCAGGCAGGGCGGTTAGAATCACATGATCTCTAAGGTCCCTTCCAACTTCAGCTATTCTATGATTCCATGACCTAGCAGGATAGCTTAAAAATGTTTTCTGACATTAAAGGACAAGAAAATTCAAACTGTAAATTGATAAGATTTTCAAGATGGAAAATATAAGAGAGATGACAATCTAATCCTCAAGCTGCAGGTCACTTATCTAGAAAGAAAAGAGCACTTGTATTTCATGGGTTTGATTTCAATTTCTTTTGTATGTACTTCTTATGTAATGCTCAGATTTTGATGATATCTTCTGCTATCATTGACATGACCATTCCTTTAAAATCTATACAAAATATCTGGTTCATCTTAACAGTTGCAAAGTGCCTCTCAGGAGTATATGTAATGACTGACTTAAACCTATCATAGAATTTTGCTTCAAGACGTCTGCTAGTCTCTCCTGAAGTGGAACAAAGACTCATTTTCTCCATCCTGCAAACATTTCAGACATTAAAACGTGTACTT
Source organism: Sakesphorus luctuosus (assembly GCA_013396695.1). Lineage (NCBI taxonomy): Eukaryota > Metazoa > Chordata > Aves > Passeriformes > Thamnophilidae > Sakesphorus > Sakesphorus luctuosus. The sequence continues at coordinate 972,443 of VWZD01001639.1, read as the reverse complement.
TCACTCCTTACGGGGGGTAAAAGTGACCCTTCTGACTTTTCCTCCCTCCTCCTGAGATAACCCTAGTGGTACATGGCTACCAAACAGATACTTAAAGCCATTTACCCAAACATGAAAAATGCATGCTCTAGTGTCTGCTTCTTAACCCACTTATGACAACTGCCAGAGAGACATCAAAGAGCAAGCTATGCTGCTGCCACACAGGTTTTGCTGGTAGACTTACCCAGATATGTTTCTTTTTTTACAACAAAATATGCTTTGCTTTGCCACTGATGTTTCTCAGGATGTAATTAGGTTAAAAATATTACATATTTATTTCATCTCCAAAGTCAATACACCTGAAGATTTAGAAAGCAGAGAAGAGCATTGGATATAAGAAATATGCAGAGAGTTCTGAAAAAGTAGAATAAACAACTCTACCATTCCCTTTGTACTTCCCAGGGTTTATGTGGCTGCACTAACAAAGATGAATGCTCAGAGCCTGCCTTAGCCAACCATTGATGTTGATCTACAGAAGAGAAAAAAGATATGCCCAGATAAAAAGGCAAGATGATAAATGCAGCTGTCTAACAGCATAATCTAAAGGACATCTGCAAAGAATCTGAATATGAGAGAGGACTGAGAACCAAGAAGTCTGTATCTTCCATTTGTCTCTTCCGTGGTTAAAGTATTCCAACCAAAAAGGATAAACATGTTTTGTGGATTTTTTGTTTGTTTATGGTGTGTTTTGGTTTGGGTTTTTCTGGGGAGGGATTGTCTTGAGAAGATTGAAACCCACATCCCTAGGGTGGCTGTTGGCTAATGGATGAGAAATACTGGAAGAATGGAGATTGCATTCTTAACCATTGAAGCTAGTTTCTATTAATTTCTTTTCTGCAAAGATTCATTGGACCAGAAGAAGCAGATGCAAGGGAGCGAACACTGGTCCCTAGCAGAGGCCCCTGGGTTCTAGCCTTTGTTTCAGGGTTAGTTTATATTATATACAGTGACTGTTTAGTTTACAATACAATGCTGTTATTTAGTATCTGGAGCCAAGGACTCCTCTTTCTTTGTGAGTTGGAAGCAAGGTGCTGAAGAGTCCTTTCTCTTTCTCCCACATGCTCTGTTGCACCTAAAACAACTTTAATACTTTAGACTTATGTGGAGCAGCTTAAATGGGGAAGACTGGGAAGGTACCTACTGCAGAGGACAAATAGCTTACTGGTTAGAGTGCAGATGAAAGGAAATACCTCTTTAAACAAAATCAAAAATTACCTGAGACTCCTTTGCCTTAGGTGGGTCCCGTTAAACTCAGGGTGCCATAAAAGCAGAAGCAGATGTTGTCAGCTGCAGCTCAGCATGGAGCATATACAGTCTGACAGATGGGCTTAAGGAATGTGAACTAGATGAAGCAGCCTAGGAGAGACAGACAGCAGACACCCAGGCTGTTGAGTCTGAGGGTTCAAGGGTAAGAACACATCAAAAGCAGAACTTCTAGGTGAAAAAGGAGCTTTTAGAGACTGCCTATGCTTCAAGAGCTAGGTGACACCCAAGATGATTTTTGGGGAATGCAAACTAGGTTTCTGTTTCTATAGCATTTTGTCAGTCTAGAGGTAGGTGAGCTTCCCAGGCAACATAAGAACTTCCAGTTTGGGGAATTCAGGTATGTGTCCCAGGTTCAAGATGTGGGCACACTTTGTACCTTAAGCACGGCCTCCTACCAAGGCAAGGCTTGCTGCACATGAGCTCTTTTCTCCCACACATGCACATACCTCTCAATTGCCCTGGCTTCAGCTGAGAAAAAACTTGGCAAATGGGCTGACTGAGGGCAGACGCAAACAAGTCCCCAGCCTAAATGGTGGAGCAATCGCGTCTCTGGAGCACACAGCAGGACTCCTCCAGAGGTAAGCCTCAGTGCACCAGGACCTTGGCTCCAGAACTTGAGACCAGGACACTAACTAGAGGTCACCAGTTCTCTTCAAATGAGGAACACAATGCTATAGATACTTTTGGGAAATAAATCAAGATTTACTAGTTGGTCTCAAAACATTGGTCCACTGAAGGTCCACAAGACACAGAAATGGTCCATATCTGGTTTCTAGCCACATCAAACTGTAAAATGTATGGGCTTACTGGTTCCAATAGGTAGTCTTGAGGACTAAGAAGAGAAAATAGTTATGAAAAAGTCTACAAATCATCTCAACATCACAAGAGAGAACTAAGGAGAACACAGGCAGATAAATAGCAAAAATGGACATTATATGATACAAGCAAGCACAGTAGTGTCATTGCTTTATATATATATATATAGTGCCTTAAGCTAAATAACACAAAAAATGGGAGCTTAGCCCTAATTCATAATTTAGGGAGATCAAAAACTTTCTTAGGAAAAACTTGATTAAACTTAATTAACGTTTACTGAATCAACACTGAGGAGGCATGATCTTCATTTAAAGTCTTCAAAATCAATACTTGCATTGACTAACATTAACACTGCATTCTATTAAAATTTTGTTAGAAAAGACTCATATGTGGTAGTCTAGAGTTTTTTACTTCCCTGTCCTGAATGATTGATAAGTAAATAATACAATCCAAAAAGTGTTATGTACAGAAAGGAAGAGCTGCTTTTAAAGGTGGGGAGAATATAGTAGTAAGGCTGCACATGGATATTTTTCCATCTTAGCCCCTTCTAGACACTGTAATTTACTGTCATCTTTTGAGTTCTACGCTTTAAACATATGAGGGGAAATCCTAAAGCTCTTCGATTTATCAGGTAAAATAGCAATGAATTTTCACAGGGTGTTTTTACTATATTTGCAGAGGCCCTTAAAGGCTGAGAAAGTAGACTTTCTTGCATTTTCTTGCTATTCCGCTTTCTGTGAAAAAGAAAATATTGTGGGAAATAATGGAATAGTTTTCCCACGGGCTCTCTCAGTACAAAGGGAGAATGGCATCACTGTTTTTTTTTTATTTTGTCTCCAGTACAATACCCTCCTATTCCATCAGCACAATTTTTGTTGTATTATTAGCACTACTATGGAGATAGTGAAAGGCAAGAATACAACATTCACAGGCTTTGCCAAGTGCAGCAGATTTCGTACATGAATAGCTAACTGCACACTAGGGGGTATGATTTAGGTCAGATTTCTTGTTTCATTCCAAAAGGTTATAGATTTTTAAGCCATTCATTGTTTAATGCACCACACAGTTTACAGTCATAGGTATATGTAAAATGAACTACTTTTTTCTGGTTTTTGTAGAATTTGTGCTCTGAGGCAATGAAGACTGGCAAAAGTTGATAACCTGTAACAAACTGCTAACAGTGTGTAACAAAGCTTTCCGAGCAGTTAGAGATAAAATCGACACAGGAAATAGAATTTATTTACAAACAGATCTGAAATACTTCAGGATTACGATATAAACAACCTTCTGGTTCAGCAATCGCTCAAAATGTAACGATACAAACTGATAAAAAAACAACATTATATGACTTTGAATAGTGTGATTAATGAAAATGGTGAATCTTTTATATTATTTAAAGAGAAGATAAACATGTATTATGAAACAAATCACAGGAGTTTATATAGTCCCATAACTTCGGGCTGTGAGAATCTGGGAAGAAATTCTTTTAAATGCTCAGTGTCAGTGGAACAGTCCTTAAACTAGGACAGATAGGTTCAAATATAAGGATTCATATTAGAAGCAGTCTGGGTTGGTTTGGGTTTTTGTAATGTGACCCTGTTTTGTTAAATATTTTAATTTCTGAAAATATATAATAAAAATAATTTGAAATGTCTTTGCCCCAATTACCAAGTGACCTGGTAACCACTCTGATCCTAACAGTGGTGGCCTAACGTGCAAAACATGAAACAAGGGCATGCCTTGAATAACAGGGATTTAATACCACTGTCTATGCCCTTTAAAAGCTAAGATCTGTGTTAATGGATACAGAACGGAAGGGCTGCACAGTTCAAAGCAAGAGAAATCCATATTTTCCCTGCATGTGGTCTAAGACCTACAGCAATTAACTTTCAATACTACCATAGCATAGTTTCAATACTAACATAGCATAGATTTTTCTGTCAAATTCAGCCTGAAAATATTATAGGCAAGCAAGGCTTGTATATAGTGATATAAACAGAAAAAAAATCCTCCACTTTTTTTATTTCATCATACCAGGCAGTTTTATGTCTTTGCCATACTATAACTCCCCATTGTTAGAACAAAACACACTGCATCTTTCTGTGGGCTGAAGTGAAAAATTAATAACTGAGGAGCAGGATTTCAAATTATTTGTACAACACCACAGGTGGACGGAGAAAAGAGCAAGGAACTAAAATCAGTTCTATGCCAGGGAGATAAGATGAAGGGCCAAGGAACACCAGAGAAGAAGGAATGTGATGGTAAGACAAGTATTGAGGAAGAGAAAAAAGGAATGATTATAAGAGGGAAAAGAAATGTGAAGAAAAGAGATCAATGAAAACAAAAAGTTATGTCCTTAAAAATTCCCTCTGTAATTGTTTTCTGCTGAGTTACAGTAAATGAGCCTTCTCCCTCTGCCGAAATACTCATTAATTTTTATAGGGCCAAGCAGGGACAGTCAGACAGCACCTTGAGAACACACAGGGTAGAAATGCACTGCTCCAAAAGGGCTCCTAGGAGGTTTGCTCCTCAGGTTGATGTGACCTGTCTCTCCAGATCAGGCAAGCTGATCCACATGTATGGGAGGAGTGTTAAATATAAAAAATAGGATAACATATACTTTTACTGTAAGATTAACAGCCAAGAATCACAAGAGCCATCTAAGCAGAGACTATTCATCAGGTAACAGATATCTGCACATAGGTCAATGCAAAAGTTGTACAGGACCTCATCCAAAATCCGTTACATCAATGCAAAGACTCTCATTGCCTTCAATAGAGTTTGAACATGCATTGTGGCTCTCAAACAATGTACACAGCTGACTTCTGCCATCACTCTAGAGTCTAAGATTCACCACCAGAGAAGGCTCAGAAAAACTCCTGTCACTGTCAGCAGTGATATGGTGAGCCCTCTGCCCTTAAAACTTCACCATGGAGTTACGGTGTGCTGCCCACAAAAGGCTTCAAGAACTGTCATTCCCAATCCATGCCTTCTCCATGCAGCACTGCACTCCCAAATATTCATCAGAATGCTTTTGCCTCAAAAGGGAAGACAAAAAGTGCTGATAAAGCACAGTTAAAAAAAAAAAAGAAAGAAAAAAGGAAAAAAAAGAGGGCCTTCTGTTTTAAGCTTAGGAGGAGTTGGTACATCACCTGTCACAGATTATCAGAAGTGTCTTCTATCTATAAGATCTGATGGCTCACACATCAGTCTGCTTCACAGCTTCCTGCAGCTCCTGCCATCTGCCTCAAAGTAGCCATTGCCCAGAAAAGTTGGCAAGATGATGCCACATAAAATGAACAGTATTGGTGGAGCAAGCTCATATATACTGCCTTATTTTGAGTGCTTGCAGATGGCCAAGTGAACAAGAGCTCCCAATGTCATCTCTAACTAAAAAGAGCTAGCACAGTTTTGGATGGATAATCACCAAGTACCTGAAGCGACATACTGCATCTATCTGAGACTTAGACTGAGTCAGGGTCTCAGGCTGCCACTACAGCTTTTCAGACACTTTTTTCACATTTTTTCAAATTTTCTGTTTGTTAAGCAGTGGCATTCTTACATTTCCATTTTTGCCTGCTTACATAGGTCAGCTGAGGGGAAGACCATTCAATCCCTCACCTGAAAAGCAAGCCCCCTTATGGACACATAAATGTGTGCTCACCCGTATGACTTGTGTTGTTCAGGTGACAAAAATAATCTGCACTGGCAAAACCACAGTTTTACTAACACAAGTTGCATCTGTACTAAGGGCACTTTGCCAGTATACTCTATTGGTATTTTGTCTGGAAAAATGTCCCTTTTACATGCAGATTACATCTACAGTCACTATGATTTGTTTCATTTAAAGTTTTTAAAATAAAAGTCTGAAAGTATCAGATGAGCATTGCACTGAGAGACTGGGATGTCTGGCTATGACTGCAGAAAGCCTGAGGCCATATCTCTGCAGATATGAATTTCCCCATGCAGCTCAGAGAGGATTTCAGGGTTACCTCCTTCCAACTTCCCTGAAAATGAAAGTCCATAGCTAAGACCAGAAGGATCATTCTGTTAACATCCCACCACCATCTCCAAGTAGCAAAACATTTTGGCATTAGGCATCAGTGACTCTGAAAGATCCCTAATTACTACTTCTGCTGTTGGTCAAACCAAGCCTAAGGAGCTCAACAAGGTGCAGCCCTGGTTAGTAAGCCCAAGTAGTCCTAGAGAGTGACCATGAGCATATTTTAAACCTCTATCAGCACAAGTTAAGTTTGAGGAGCTGAAAGATACCACATGATAACCTGAATCATTAGCAGGAGTTGGTGAAGCTCTGAAAAACGACAATGCCTTTCTATGCCCTTATGTTCTTCTTAGATCCCTTATCTTTTTCCCTTCCAGCCCATTTCACATCATTGTCCAATATCCTGCAATGGTGGGACCTGTAACGTAACCCACTGCGCGCAGCTCTACCTAGTATTTCCCCTCTCTCTTCTTGCAGGTTGGAAAACAGATGGCAGCAAGGAATGATTCTTGAAACCTGTCTTACAAAAGAAGAAGACCAAGAGACTTGATCTGTTAATTTATTTGAAAATAAAGCATGTAAGTTCTTGCTGCATCATTTAGAGTACCTACACTGAAGACAGCTGTTAAAGCAAGGCTTTTATCAATGAGAGGCATAACAAGAACCAGGAACCTGAAGTTGGAAAAATACAGTGGAAAACAAATGCATTTCGATAATGAAAAAAATAGGCACTGAAAGGCACCACAAAGGAGGGCAGCTCACTGCCCTTCCTCCTATAGAAAGAGCTGGAAGGTCAGTTTCTTAATTTAAGATCTTCAGGGTACATAAGAATATTTCCCTGACTATTCTTTGAGTAGCCAGGTTTCCAAATTCCATGTAATCACTCCATGCGCAGGGTGTGGTTTATTGTTGCTCCTTTAAAGATTCCTCTCTTAAAGGAATAAGGTAAGGCAGTACTGCAGTTAGAACATTTTTAGGGTAGGCTAACTTGAGACAGAAATGCTTAGAGCTAAAAGAAATGTAGCTAATCCAACTCTAAACAATCTATTGGAACTCCACATAGCTGGCCCTCAGAAGCCTTACACATGTGAAGGAACACAATAGCAAGTTCTAATCCTCAAAATAGTCCGTCCACAAAAAATGTACAGAAAGGGCAATGCATTTTGTATTTTCATGATCTATAAATGGATGATTTGGGGGAAAAATAAGGCAGAGAATGGTTACCAGAGTGAGCACTCCCATGGGGAGAAAACCTGGATGCAGCCACAAGGTTTGTGCTGAAGAAACCCCTTCCTGTAGAAAAATACTACAGAGAAATTACAGAAGGAATTTTATCTGCCTTTCTTAAGTGTGGAGAAGCCCTCTCAAATGGAAAGAAAGTTAAAAAAAAACAACAAAAAACCCCCAACACAACAAAAAACCAGAGCTTTAAAGCATTAGGATAGAAAGATAGAAAACATGTAACTTTCCCCTATTAACTTAGCAAGAACAAATGAGACACTTCAACAAAGCACTTTGGTAGTAACATAAACTAAATTCCTCAGTGGCTCTAATAACACATCTATTAGGAGACAGACGATCGTGGGATTTGGATTTCCATTCTGAAATGTTTGGCAGTCCTGTGCTTCATGATGTTTAGAGCCATTTCAGATGTAACTTAATGCCCTCATGCAGAACCGAAGCACTGACAAAACCCTGTATGTCAGAATAAATTACCAGGTGCAACTGCCAAAGTCACATGCCAACTTCTTATCAGGTCTTTCCATCTCATCGCTCCTATAACTAGCAGGTTAGATTGCTTGGTCTGCCAAGAATCCTTGTTTTATAAACACTTATAGTTGAAATTTGCACTTTCTGTCAATGGCAATATACAAAACATACAAACTTTGCTCCAGTCTGTAAAGCAAGGGCTTTGCCTAGGCAATATCTGGGGCCTTATGCTCTGTGCTGACCCTGAGGGATTCCCGGGATGATGTAACTGTAATAACATCCTTTTGAAAATCTATTTCAATGGATTACCAGTGAAAAAAAGGCCTCTGATTGAAGCCCTCCTTCTCTCACCTTTTGAGACGATCTATTTACTGTTGTGGACTTGAGTAAACCCGCTACTGCTCACGCTGTGCAAAAGAAGATTATAAAACTTTTACCACCTCCCTTTTGCCTTAAGCTGCTCGGCGCAGAGACACCAGCCGGGAGCCTGCGGTAGCCACCCGCGGCCGGGGCTGGGAGGCGCCCCAGGGACCGGAGCAGGTGCTGCCGAGGCCGGCGGGGCTCGCTCCCCGCAGCTTTCCCCGCAGCTCTCCCGCAGACCGACAGATCCCACCCGCGGCGAGGGCCGGCCGGTCCCTGCGGGCAGCCAGAGATGCCGCTCGCCCCGCCGGGCCGCCCGCCAGGCTCCGCGGCCGCTGCTCATCCCGAGGAGGGATCCCCCGCCCCGGCTCCTCCGCGGCCCCCGCCGGGCCCCGCGGGCAACCCCCGCTCGCTCCTCCGCCGCGGTCCAGCCGCGTCCCGGCCCCGCCGCGCCTGCGGGCGCCTCACCTCCGCCAGCGCCCGAAGATGCGGAGGGGCTCCCGGTGCCGTGCAGCCCTTACCGAGCTCTCGCCGCCGGGGGAGCCGAGGGATGCCCCGCTGGCTGAACGGCTGAGGCCGGCAGCTGCGCCCTGCCGTGCCGAGCCGAGCAGAGCCGCGCCGACCGCCGCTGCTGCAGGACCGCCGCCACCGGCTGAATGTGCTGTCTCACGCTGGACAGGCTCCTCCCGAGAGCTGCTGCTGCCGCCTTCCTCCTCCCGCCTCCTCCTCCTCTTCCTCCGCCCGCGCCCCCGGCAGAGACACCCCCGCCACCCCCGGCTGGACCGGGGCGGGGCCGCGGGGGGCGCGGGCAGGTGGCGGCCGAGGGGCCCTGGGAGCGACGGTCCCCGCGCCCACCCCAAGCAGCTCCGGCCTGAGGTGGGCTCAGTCGGCTCTGTCCCCTCGCTGTCACTCCCACAGTGGCGCAGGCTTTCTCCTGGTAGCAGCCGAGCCGGCAGCTGCACGGCAGCACGGCTGTCAGTCCAACACCCGCATCATGGTCAGCCTGCGACAGCCGAGGCAGCATCCACCGCCACCAACACCGCATCTCTGCCATTATTCTCATGGCAGCAGCAGCTGACAGCCCCACAACGGCTTAGCCATCATCCCCCAAAGCTGTCGAGCATATTCCCCCCCAGTGCCAGCCTCACCATCACTGCCACAGCAGCTTCATCATCACCGTCAAGGCAGTCTCGCTCACCATCACTCCCACGGCAGCCTGGCCATCAATTTTATCATGATGGCCTGGCCATCAGCCCCATAAGCAGCCTGGTCAACTGTCATGAGGGCTGCAGGCTCCTGCTTAGTCTTGTCCTTTTGTGAAAGAGCAGGGAGAGCTCCAGAACAGGTGAATGAGACCCAGCTTTCATGGTTAAATGAGGGCAAGGCTGCCAAAACCCAGAGGTTTTTGTCCCTGTTCCCTCACACCACTCCTATGGGGACAGGTACCAGACAGGAGAGCCAGACTTCTAGCATAGCACCTGCTTCTCTCCCCATCTCTTGGGGGAGAGGGGCCAAGCATGGGTTGTTGGAGACAGTCCACGCTCTTGCAAATAAATCTGTCTCTGGTGTAGATAACTAGCTTCCCTCTCCCTCTCATTGCACACAGGTATATAGTCCCACAGAAGAGGAAAACACATATCCTTTGGTGCCATGGTTTTTCCTTTAGAAATGTGATGTCCTGGATATATTAGTTGCTGTTCTTCATCCCTATGGTCAAAGAGAACAGGAAAAGTACCCTTCTGAAACATGTTCCTGGAGTCCAATCCCTTGGTTTGCTTTGGTAGGAAGCACTAATTCTGGGCACTGTCATTCTAGGTCCAGCTTGTACTACGAAGTGTGAGGTATATCCAGCCCACTGAAAAGCCATCAGAAATTCACCTCACCTCCAGTACCTGCCACACCCAACTGGACTGCACCTGGCCAGGACACAAAGAACCCTGAAGAGGAAGAAAAGCAGCCACTGCTGGTGAAGACATCATAATGAAATAACAAGTTCTCGATTTAATTGGAGTTGAAAGTGGAAAGAATCACATCTTGCTCTCCTGTCAAAGTCCTTAAAGAGCAACATCTTCTGCTTCTGCTGTCTGGAGCATATGAGAAAAAAAAAAGCCTATGAATTTAAATGCACGATTTGAAAAGTTTTGAATTTGGGGCCCTTGGTTTGCAACTCTTTATTAAAGTAAGACCCTTTCAAAGTCAGACGCTCAAAACTGAGCTTCAGAAACTGCTGTTTCCTTTGGAAGCATTGGCCTTACTCTCAGATTTAGCATAAATCCCACAAGGTTTGTTTAGGTTCCTTTGTATTGTGCATCATGTGCATCATTTGCAAATTCCCTGCAAACTCAGTAGATTTCTTTAAACTGTTTCTGACCTATGAGGCTCTTGGGGTCATTTAGTATTCCTGAATCAACAGGTGAGACTGGTTCTCCGGCGTGCTCAAGGAGGTTCTGCTACTGTTAACATGCTATCATATCCATACAATCATGATGCTATGGTATCATATACACACAACATGGTATCATGGACATATCATGCCATCACATTGTATGACAACCTCAGGCACAGTCATATATGTCATAAATAGGTATTCAAAGCTTGTTAAGTCCTACAATTTTTGTTACAAAGTAATGGTATTTTGTGTTCTACCAATAACTACATAGGATGGGCTTTTTTAAAAAAAAAACTTGTAAACCCCAGTTCAATGGGACACAATTTTGATATTTGTTATATTTGCCAGAGGTGATTTGGTCTTTTGAAAGTAAAAAAAAAATAAAGCACGGAAATGGAAATGTCAAGGAAAAATTGTTTAAAAATCCTCATGAAACATGATGACAGATCTGGTAAAACTACTGTTGAATAATGAGGAATCCCATACAGAAGAGTTCAGAAAGAACTTCAGTGGCCAGGGAAGGATAAAAAAATACACAATTTCTCCTCAGAATCAGTTATTGTAAGGAAATTTGGAGAGAAGAGATCCTAGGTAGGATAAGATAGGATAGTTAATCCTAGGAGCAACAAACTTTGGGAACACAAGAAAAATACACAACCAGCCCAGTTAACAGGTTCTCTGAAGGAATAATTAATTTCCCTACAAGTGATGTTCTCACCATTGTCTTCTCTAATCCTCCAAGGCAAATGCTCTCACCATTTTTGTGGATTTCTTGTTCTAGGGATGCAAATTTTACTGTCACTAATTTTACAAGACAGAGATAAAATCTTTATACTCCAAGAAGATATGATTATATTCATTTTTCAAAACCAAAAATCATTGTGATCAATATATTTGTAACAGTTTTAATGAAAAAGATACAGTCATTTCAGCATACCCCCAGAACACTAATTTTATGTTTTCCCATTAAACACAAATCTATAATATCCAAGTACATATATTCTGCTAGTAGGCATTGTCTGATTATGTATGTCTTAATCACCAGCTGAATGTGCAGTAGGAAAGAGTTAAGATTATTTTCAAAACCTTTAAGTTCTCAGTTAAATTCAGAAGGTAGAAATTGTAGACTCAGATTGCTTTACTAGAACAACAGAGGACAAACTAGTCAGCAGTTACACATACCTGACAAGTTGCCTTCTCTGCAGCAGAGAGCAGTTGTACATGGACACACAGCCACCATGCTATCCTCTAAAGAGAAGTCAAAGATTAAGGCAAAGTTTGGGGTTAATCATAGTCCATGGATTGTGTGAGAAAAAGGCTATTGATAAAACCACATTCATGGTTTACCTATCTCCCCTCTTCTATTGTACAAACATGTAAAATGTAGAGGTTTCCTTGGAGATGAATAAGTGCAGTATGTAGTTAATTATTAGACTGGAAAAGTTCAAGGCAAAACAATTTGACATATTTTCTTTTTGAAGTTACTTTATACAGAGTTGTTCACATTTAAGTTATTAATGAAGATTGGCATAAGTTGCTCTGGCAAACCAATAACCATTTGTGATGCAGCATGAGACAAATAATTAGTAGTGCATTGCATTTCACTGCCTTAGGAAATGAGCAAACCCTCTTGGAAGTTTGTGATGCTAGAAGATTAAAAATTAATTTCAAAGCAGATATTTCTAAAGCTTAATGACAATGGCAGCACATTTTAGACACTTTGCATAGTAGGCATAACCTGGATTTGGCAAAAACAGAGGATGTTACAAAAAGCCTTCCAGCTTTTTAAAGGCAAAAATTTAAATAAAGAATCAAAAGGAGGAATGAAAAATGAAAGCAAGCCATCGAAAAAGTGTGGAATATCACAAATGAACCAGTGAGTTATCATGGAAGAAAGATATAGATGGTTACTTGGTTATGAAAAAAGTTAAGCAGAAAGTATTGGAGAGCTTTTCTTATTGTTTGCTAAAAACAGTTAGTTCTCCAGGCAGATCACTGAGCTGAAATTTCTGAATACCCACAATACATGCAAGAATACAAATGAAGATTTTAAATATAACTGGTACACAGTTACTAATAATTCCTCTGACAACTGATTTCCTCTTGGTAGATTGCCAGCTCAAGGATATTTGCTCAAACACATGTACAAAGCTAAAAAAAGCACTTATCTTAAAAAAAAAGAATTTATTTATCATAAAGAAACCTCAAAAATAAGAGATGATGTATACAAACAAAGTAAAGGGAGATCTTGGCAGATGGGTGAGTTCCATATTGTTCTGGGTTTGGGTTACTCTTCAAATGTATTGCAACTGTGTGCTCTTAGAAACAATTATTTTAGTATCAGGCTCTTTTCTAAGCCTCTTTCCTTGCTTTGTTCCTCATTTTCCTACAACATTGTCAGCAAAAGAATTACTTAGAAGGTCAGGAAATAATAATTTACCCAAAGCTCATGGGAGCATGGGTAGGTAACTGAGGGACTTAGAAGACGTAAGGTACTGGTTTCAGGATTTGCAAATCAGCACAATTGCAGTGGCCCACAAAGATGCTTGCAGTTTCCAGGAGGAAGTAGCAGCAGTGAATTTTAATTTTGCTGCTATTCAGGCAACAGAAAAGGAATTTAAGGGGGGCCAAGAACACACTGGTATTTGCAAGACAGGAAAACATGTCCATATGCAAACAGAGCAGCTTTTGACACAACCATTTGGATCTAGTGGTTTGGGTTTTTTTCCAGAAAACCTCGGCTCAATCCCTGTCGGTCATACAACTAGCACCCTATAGCCCTGACTTATCTCCCAATAGGTTCACTTCACTTTGAAAACTCTCTCAGCTTTTTTGGCTTGAGTAGATACAAAGTTGATGCGACAATGTATAGCTAGTTACTCTAAAGAGAAACTCTAGTATGGGTTAAGGAAAAGAGGAATAGCAGTATACATTTGTATTTTCAATAATTCATCCTACTTTCAAAAAATAAAAAAGCTATGCCAAGTATACACTGAGACTGATGTTGGTATTTATATGAGACAATAAATTCTTCAATCTACCTATACAGTAGTTAGTAGATGATTGTGTCAGCTGTGATTGAAAAAGCTTGATGAACTGTAGTATAAATGTTTAGTGATAATCACAAGAACCAACTAAAACAGTAATTAGCTGGGAGTTAGAGCTACATTTCTACAAATTCATCAAACCTTAGCAAAGCAACATTTAGCAGGATGACTGTGGATTCAACCTGGTTCCTAGGGTAGAAGTCGTTCCATGGAATCCTGGTCTTTCCACAAAAGACAAGCATTGTTCTCTAAGAAACTTTCTTTTTCATGTTGTACTAAAACTCAACAGTTCTGTACATCTGAAATAGGAATCAGGAATTTGACTTCACATTTGAGACTCATTAAAAACATCATTGGCCTCTGGGTTTACACTTGTAACTGAGGTACAGAAATGGCATGCATGAAAGAAAGGCTTCGGAAGTTTTGTTACTTCTGGGTTTTTCTGTGCCTGGCTATCATGTTCATGTTCTGAGTTACTGAGGAAGCTGCAAAATGAGAGCTCCACAGACCAAATGGCAGTGCCTGGAAGAGAAATGAGCTTGGGGCAATTGCATGCAGCCTGACACACCTGGCCCTAGCTGTGGCTTCCATTTTTTAACCATGCTTTTCTCATACATGCCGACTGCTTATTGACAAATACGTCAGTTTTTTTTTTCTCTCTCACCCTCATTTTTCCTGACTTAAAGTCTCCAGAAGAGGATAAGCAGCTATGCTTGCCTGGAGGCCTGGATGACACTCAGAGAGAGGAGATGAAAGCAGCAGCAGAGAAATACAATAGTTTAATCTTCTTACAAGTGGGTAGCTGATAACGCAGTTACGAGGTGGGCCAGTTCCACTGCTTCAAAGTGCTGCTTGGTTAAGGGAATTTATTGTTTCAGTGTCTAAGCAAGATTAATTCAGCATTGCTTCTGATCCCAAATAGCTGTCACTGCCTAGGGTTGTAGATGGGTATGATTTTTCTCATCAAAATCTATTAATAAATAGTGGAGGAGTTGGGGAAAATTTCTACTGAATGCTATGAGACACAGCAATCATCTTAGCAAGGAAGCCTAAGGGAAAATCATGGCAGCACAGACTGTTCACCAAGACAAGGCAAATTAAAATTCAGAAAACAAGGGTTTTGGAAAATCAAATCAATTATACATTACTGTCCAGAGGTAGGAGGCTGCTTCTACTCAGCCAAAGTGACTTAACAGGGCTATCGGTCCTCCCTTCACAGCAGAACAGGTGCCATATGTCTGTGACATATAGAAGGTACGGTGATTTGGGATCCCTCAACTCATAAAACACTGTGACTTGGGACTGAAAGCAGGCAGGCATCCAGTGTCATTTTAGACATTGTGGTGCATGACGAAGATTTACTTTGACTACTTCCCCACAATTTTTAGCACACCCATGTCCTGCATGGGGATGTCTGTGCTTGGAAGGCAGCACAGTTCCGACATCTTTGCTTCGAGGGATGCCTATGTCACCATCATGTACATACAACTGACACATCTCCACTAAGCCATCCCCTGTTATGGAGGCATTTCATGCCCTGTGCCATTCTCAAGGACTGCCTGCCTGCTCTTTCCAGACATGACAGAACTATGTCTGCACCAACAAGGCATTTCTTGAATGAGGTGCCAGGGATAAGAATGAATCTGGTCCATTAGAAATAGTATCTTTTGGGTTAGGGTTAGGGTTGGTTAGGACATCTTTTGCCCCAGTCTGCTTAGCCTAGAGGCTAGTAAAACCTGCAGAAGAAATAGAAGATGAAGGCTTATTTAGAAAATTATACACTAGTTGTGTACAAAGCCAGTGACAATTAGAATAAATAGGGATTAAGGAGAGTTAAGGCCTGAGATGAACTTTATATCTGGACAGGGTAACGACAAGCAGCTCTGCAAGATACAGTCAAGGGTCTATAGCCCTAAAGAGTTGTGAAGGTCTGAAAGGGATCACTGCACCTGACTTGTCTGCTTTAATTGTGGTGGACAAACTCACCCCTAAGCCTTCTGAGGAGGAAGGGTCTGTCAGAAAGCGCAGGGCTGAGGTGACAGTAGCTCCAGGGGTGGTTCTCTGTGAATAAATGAAAGCAGTCATTCCCTGAGTGGTGAAGGGAGAGATGGTGAATATCAAAGACATTGCTGCTGTGATGTCAAGTTTAGATGTTGCACTTGCACAGCCTGGATGATGTTGAAGACAGTGATGGGAGGAGGAAAGAACCTATGTCTGTGTCTCCACACAAGAAAAAGGAGGCATCTGCCTGAAATTCATGGCCCCAAGCAGTGCCAACTTGTCTCACCCCTGGGGATGTGATCATCAAGTGCAGCAGAGGGTCAACTGGGTACTGCCTTTCCTTCTGCACACTAGCTTGACAGAGTTAATTATTTAGGAGGTGCTGGGACAGTAATTGACAGTGTGAAATGTATCTATGAGGGATCATACAGTTGTAATAGTGTTCTGCAATGCCAAAGTGCCTCAGCACTTTGTCATAGAATATTTGCTGGCCTCTTTTTCCTGGAGCACACTGGACATCATTAGAAAACAGCCCAAAATCTGAGATGCTGTTTGAGAGGATAAGACCAAGGTCATGTTAGAACAAGAGTTCTCTTGCTGGAAAGCTGTACACAGAAAGTGATGAGCTACAGTGGCAACTGCAGACAGGACAGGAGTATTGGAGAGGTCAAAGTTGGTGTATGAAAGGCTTTCTTACCTCTTGGATTGTAAAAAGTGGCCAGATCCTGTGGTAGCCAAATCATGTAAGTGCCCGTCCGCAGACCATATTCCCATGTAGCTTGTGAGACATCTGGCAATGGTATGCAGAAAGAAAGGAAAAACCATAGCACACTCTTGTCAGAAGAGAAGTACTGTGCATTGGCTTGGTGGTGTCTGAGTGATGAGAGATCAGTGGTATGGTGTCATTAATAGACACCTCATGTCTGCATTTATATCATACTGGCAGTCATGCTGGAAGCAAACAGCTGTATTCAATTATTTGTTTCTGGCACTATGAACCTACTGCCTAACTGCAGCAATGCAGTCACATCCTGGACCTCTGCCTTTATGTAAGGCAGCTGAAGAGCAGAATATCAGTCAGGTGCCACAGCAGGAAACTCATAGACCCACATTCCTTGTGGGACTATGTGAGCACAGTGTAGGGCATGTGACAATGCCCAAACTGTCTGTCTGTTCAAGATGCTCAATGTGAAGGAGGAAGGGGAGTTCTTGCCAGAGTTTTGTCATCTCAGAGGCCCCATACCACCCTGTTGTCCTCCTGGAAATGGTTGTTTCCTTGTGGAGGAGGGAGAAGCCATGCTTTGGAGTAGCTAAGATAAGAAATGATTTCACATGTGCACACTGTTTGACCTGCTTATAGCAGGGCTATGTGGCATCATCCATCAGGGATGATGCAGACCTACCATGGGTCTAATTGACTATATGGTGCAAAGAGTTTGGGGAAAGGAGGAAAGAAGTACCTCTTAACCCAAACTGAGGATCACATTTTTTGCCCATGAAAGTTTGTCTGTGAGCAGAAAAATCTGTCAGTGTTGTCTTGACTCTGCTGCAGTATTTGCCCAAGGAGCTTCTGTACCTCCCTGTGAGCCTGTCCTACCCGAGCCATTCCAAGATAAGGTGTTTCTTCTTGACATTTGTGTTACTGGAAGAAGGCAATGTTGCTGTCCTCCACCCCTGCAGCAATGCTGGCATTTTTAGGACCTTGTGTTACAAGGGGAGGGTCTCACTTTTGGGGAAGAACGTGGGCTTCCAAGATGTTTTTGCAGGGTGAGAGCTATATATAGTACGTGGGAGAGGGGTCTCTCAGCAGCTGCCCTGCAGCCACCTTGGCAAGAACCTCAGGGATGCTGGAGCACTGCACAGCTCCACCTGCAGCCTTTGATGCCTCCAGGCTTCTCTCTGAACAAGCAGGGAAACAAGGTGCCTGCTGCATGACTGAACGCAGACCTCAGCTTTGGGAGATGCCTATAGCCTAAATGTGGATGACATCTTCTAGTCAGATGAACACATCAACTATATCCATCCATTGTAAAATATCATGTAAATGCACATTGTGAGAGATTCACTTTTAGCCACTTCAGTTCTCACAGCCTACTCATGTGCAGCTGCCCACAGCAAGGCAGAGCCTTTGCTGTGGCCTTGAGACTGTGCATTTCATGGGGCAGCCTCATATCTCAGCAACCCTTCCCATTTCTGTGTCAGTGGCTAGTGTTGCCTCTTCTTCCCTGGGCTGCACCTGCTGTGCAGTGTTTTCTTTGATACCTTCCTTTATACAGTCTGCAGTCCGTATCTGCTTCCTGCATCTCACCACTGCCGAGCAGCACATCTGACAAGTCTAGCAGCTGGTGCTCATGCCTTTCCAAACACATCCAGGAGTAGTAACTCATCATCAGGAATTAGTTTTTGAAAATTAACTGTCAAGTTTTGCAGTACAAGTACAGATGTAAAGCCCTCCTCAACACCAGCAGCTTTTATTAATGTGCTATTAATAAAACCACACCAATGCAAAATGATGATTACATGAAATTATTTTGAAAGCATTGTAAGCAGCTTAGGAATAGAAAGTTTACAAAGGTGCTGCAATTGTCCTCCCATTGTATTACAAATCCAAGACATACTGTTCCAGGGTTACACAGGAAAAGAAAACCCAACAGATCACATAAAAATCTAGAATGGCACTGCTGATTTTACACTACATTAATATGATGATGGAGTTTTGTGTTTGTTACCGCTAATTAAAGTAGATTAACTTATAAAGGCATACTGCATTTCACCCATCCCCTATAAAAAAAACCAATAATTGTGCTATTACTATAAAGGAGACACACAGTTAATAGAAAAGTAAGTATATGTGAAAAATGTCAAACTCTGCTAGAGGAACCGCTACCCATGTCACACTCCGTACCAGGAATATGAATGCATTCTCATCTCAGCATGGTTTTCTCATCATGACTATGATAAAAATAAAAATAGTTCTGTGTATTTGTCTAGACAATATACATACCACTCTCTCCAGTAAATATAAATATTTTTTGGACCATGACTAGATACTCTGCTTTCCACTGGTTCATCCTATATATGTACTTTTTTAAAATTACTGTCCTGAGGAAAGACAGCTAAAGGTCTACCTTTTAGTAAATATTTTATTACAATATCTTCCCTATTTACCTAAAGAATGTTTCTCTCCGTATAAGAGGAAACTTCATTTCAATAAATTTCAATGCATGCTGAGATAGTTTTATTATTTTATTGCATGTATTTTGATTTTGATGGGGTTTCTTCATAGTTTGGAGTATTCTATCCTTGTCTCAAAACCTCTGACATACAGGTAAGCTGTGAAACAGATTGTGCAAAAAGTTTCAGTGAGCTCTATGGGATATGTAAGTATACAACACCCCAGTGACAAGCTGCAGGCTCATGTCTTTGTACAGGATCCAAGGATGATTACACAGAAGTCAGTGCCAAAATCCCTTTTGCTCAGAGTGTATGTAATATGCATTGTGAAAAACTTAACACCAAACAGATATAAAGCATCACCATCTGGGTATCACGTTGAAGGGGAAGCTTTTGCATTACATAGCACTGCCATACCGGTATTGGGTTACTGTGGCCAGGTTTTTGGTAGCAGATGCGGGGGCTAAAGGGGTGGCTTCTGTTAGAAGCTGCTAGAAGTTTCCCCTATGTCTGCTAGAACCAATGCTAGCTGGCTCTAGGATGGGCTTCCTGTAGCTGGCCAACGCCAAGCCAATTAGGAATGATAACGCCTTCATGATAATATATTTAAAAATGGAGAGAAAGTTACTGCACAGATGAAAACTCCAGCAAGGGAAGTGTGGAGTGAGAACATGTGAACAACAATGTAGACACCAAAGTCAGTGCAGAAGGATGGGGAGGAAGTTCTCCTGGCACCAGAGCTGAGGTTCTCCCACAGCCCATGATGCAGCCCATGGTGGAGCAGCTATGTCCCTGCAGCCCGTGGAGGACCATCAGGGTGCAGAGATCCATTTGCAGGGAGCCCATGCTGGAGCAGGTGGATGTGCAAAGGAGGCTGTGACCCTGTGGGAGTTACATAATGGAGCAGAGTCCTGGCAGGGACTATGGAGAGAGGAGCCCATGCTGGAGCACGTTTTCCCTGGTAGGACTTGTGACCCTGTGGGGGACCCACAATGGAGCAGCTTGATTGTGAAGGACTGCACCCCATGGAGAGGTGACCCATGGGACAGCAGTTTTGTGAAGAACTGTTGCTCATGGGATGGACTCACCCCAGAGGGGTTCGTGAAGGACTGTCTCCAGTGGGAGGGGCACCACAGAAAGCAGGGGAAGGACTACTCTCTCTGACAGCAGCAGAAACTGATTGTATCCTCCATTCTCTGTCTCCCTGCACCACTGATGGGGGAGGAGGTAGAACTTGGAAGGAAGGAGGGGTGGGGGGAAGGTGTTTTTAACATTATTTTACTTCTCAGTCTTCTGCTCTGATCCTGTCAGTAATAAATGTAATTAATATCCCCACTTTGAGTCTGTTTTGTCTGTGATGGTGATCAGTAAGTGACCTCTCCCAGCTCTTATCTCAACTCATCAATCCTTCATTGTATTTTCTCTCCTCTGTCCAGTTGCAGAGGAGAGGGAGAGAGTGGCTTTAGTGGGTACCTGACATCCATCCAGGATCAAAAAACTAAAATGCCTCAACATTTACTTCAGATCATAACCTTCCACCAAGATAAGGTAAGTTATGTACAAAGTGAGTCTTGAGCTGCTAGATCAGTTTGGCATGGACATTCATATAGTAAGAGAGAGATCTGCATTTGGGAACCTCATAAATGGATCATTAGGCTTGTGCCATTGATACAAGCCAGCATCTCATCCAGTTGATCTTCTATCATCTATATATCATACATGTATATGGCATATATTTACTTTATAGTGTATGTATCCCATATACTGTCCCCGTATACTTAGATAATGAATACTTCTTTAGTCCATGAATACACCCCTTTAATTCTTATTGCGAAAATTGTTTCATTACACATTGTTTCATTAACCATCACACTTTTCAGGAAGATATGATGGATGAATGAGAGGGTATGGGTATATTCCACAGTAGAGCATATACATGATACATGATATTACAGCATATACAGGATATATGATGTAACAGAGTGATTGGAATGGACACCATTTATTTTTTATTTTTCTCATTTGAATTCTTTTTAATCAGTGTTTCATGAGTAATTTATAACAAGTAAGAAAAACAGGCCTAATAAGTCATTACTTATTACAAGAACACTACTGTTGTTTCCTTATGCACCTCTGCATTTTGAGTTTGTTCAGATAATGGTGTTTTGATGTATTTGATACACTGCTAGTAAAATACAGTTATTCAGTATTCTTGATCCTCCTATTTATTCAGTCTTCTCATTATATATAAGAACTTCCATTAAGACTCTAGACATTGATTGATGCTTAATGTTCCATTAGTACAAAGGGGTTTAATCCATAGAAAAGAAAAATGAAACACCTCATAAAAGTGTGAGCATCATAACAAAGCGAGTATCACAGACTCAGTTACTGCTACGCAGCGACATGTTGCCACTAGGTGGCAGGGATACAATTCGCTCTGCCAGGTCAGCAAGACAGCAGGCTCATGACCCCCAAGGATTGAGGGATAATTTTGTCTACTGTCTTACCCTTACACAGTTAAAGGCTTTAAAAGTCTAGTGGAACTAGTCCACTATTTGAGAAGGTAACTGTTTTGAAAACTGTGTAATGGTGCACTTAGCTCTGTCCCCCTAGTAGCCATGGTGAGTGACTTACAAATAGAAATTAGAGTCAAAATATAAAGGAAGTATGAAGACAAAGGCAGAGTGGCAGATATTGCCTACCTGAACTACAGTGAGGCCTCAGAGGCCAGCAACTAATAGTGTACCTCAGGGGTCAGCACTAGGTCTAATCCTGTCCAACATCTTCATCAACGGTCTCAATGACTGGGTACGGTGCACTCTCAGTAAGACTGCAGATGACACAAATCTAGGAGATGTGAGGAGTGGCTGATACACCAGAAGGTCATGCTGCCATTGAGACAGACAGTGGCAGAAACGGGTGAACAAGAACCTTATGAAGTTCAGCAAGGGAAAGTGCAAGTCCTGAAACTGAGGAGGAACAGCCACATGCACTAGTATATGCTGGGCACTGGAAAGCATCTTTGCAGAAGAACGGGGGTCCTGGTAGATGCAAAGTTGAACATGAGCTAGTGATGTGCCCATATAGCAAGGAAGGCTAACAGTAATCTGGGCTGCATAAGAAGTGTTGCCATCAAGTTGAGGGAAGTGATCCTGCCTCTCTACTCAGCACTGGTGAGGCCACACCTGGAGTACTGTGTCCAGTTCTGAAGTCCCAGTAGAAGAGAGATATGGACATATTGGAGAAAGTCCAGCAAAGACTTCATGTCACCCTGTGGGCCTGGCCATTCAGTCAGTTTTCAGCCCACGTCATTGCTTATCCAGCTCATATATCAACAGCTGGTTTATAAGGGTCTTATGCTAGACAGTGCCAAAGGCCTTATGGAAGTCCAGGTGAACAACGTGCACTGCTCTCCTCTCATCTACCAGGCCAGTCACTTCACCACAGAAGTTTCTCACATTTGTCAAGCCTTTTCCCTTAGTCAAGCCATGTTGACCACTCCTGGTGATTTTTTTGTTGTTCATGTCCCTTGGATTGGTTTCTAGGATTATCTGTTTCATCACCCTCTCAGAGATCAGGGTGAGGCTGACCAGCCTGTAATTCTCTGGGTCCTCCTTCTTGCCCTTCTGAAAAACAGAAATGACATTTACTTTCGCTCGTCTTCAGATCCTTCTCCCAGTTATCATGAAAAATCACAGAGTATTGAGGGTGGCCTTACAATGACATCTCCCAGCTCTCTCAGCACTTCCAGATGCATCCCATCAGGGCTCATAGACTCTTATATGTACAGTTTGCTTAAGTATTCCATGATCTGATCCTCTTTCACCAAGAGTACACGTTCCCTGATTCAGTCTTTCCTCTTTGTCTTCACAACCTCAGATTCCTGAAGGCTGGTGTCGCTAGTAAGGATGGAAGCATAGAAGCCATTCAGTACCTCAACCCTTTCCATGTTTTCAGTAGCCAGATCCCACACCTCATTGAGAAATGTGCCCACATTTTTCCTAGTTTTTCTTTTGCCACCTATGTACTCATAGAAGCCCTTCTTGTTGTCTTTTCCACCTCTGACCAGATTCAAATTCATTTGGATTTCAGCTTTCCAAGCTTCATCCATAGATGTTTAGATAATGTTTCTGTATTCCTCTGAGGTTACCCATTCTTGCATCCTTTTTGTGTTTGAGTTTGGCCAGAACCTCTTTGTTTATCCACATGGCCCTCCTGGCATTTTTGTCTCAGTTCTTATTCACTGGGATGGAACTCTCTTGATTTTTTAGGAGGTAATCCTTTAACATTAATCAGCTTTCTTAGCCCCACCTTTCCTCCAGGGCCTTATCTCACAGCACTTTCCAAGATCTTTGAAGAGGCCAAAGTCTGCTCTCCTGAAGTCCAGGGTTGTGACCTTGGTTTTCCACCCTTCCTGCCCTTGGGATCCCCAATTCCATGATCTCATGGTCACTGCACACTGACCTGCACACAAGGCTGTCTTTGATCTTCATTTCCCCAACAAGCCCCTCCTGGGGTCCAGCATTGCACCTCTCCTGATTGATTTCTCTATCACTTGTAGGTTTGGAGTAGGGAGTTATCATAAACACCCTCCAGGAACCTCCTGGCTTGTTTATGTCCTACAATGTTGTTATCATTATTGTTTTGCAGATAATACTATCTAAATCTGTGCTGTATATTGAACTTGTTATGCAATATGTTTTACTCTGCTTACATGAACTGACTTTCATGGCTTTGGCAGTCCCTTTTGCAGGATCCATAGAAATACCCAAGATTCCCCTTGTCATGTCATCTGAAGGTCATATCTTTGTTGTGTGCAGGGACTGGACTTGAGAGTGGATCCTTTCTACTATGTTTTTAATACTATGTGTGCTGTAGCTAAGATTCCAGTTTCATTTTTAGCCATCACTCTCACCATCAGAAACATGAGAAAGCCTCCAAATAATAAGGAAAACAGTGGAGAAAATGTTCAGGAAAATTAAAGATTATTTTTCTAGAATTTGCAATAAAATAACTTGGTAAGTAAACACCACACCCTGTAGAGCTATCTGTTGGTAATATATAGTAAGTTTGTGATAGGCTGCTTTTGTGTATTTGGTGACACAGATACACAGTGCAGGAATGGAAAAGGCAAAAGTAAGGTTCCATTAAAATAGCCTGAAGGCTTTTCTTGAAAAATGGCTATTTTTGTTCAGAAATCTTCAATTATGATTCAAAGCAATATTTAAAAAATAATTCTTTAGTTAACATTTAAATGGGCAACTACAAATACTGAAAACAAAGCAAAATAAAACTGTAAATAGGAGCCTTAAGTGTGACTGAAAGCAACCAAGCAAAAGAAAAGATCAGCATTCCAAGAAGAAAACATTTCAGGATCTCAACAGGCAACATCCTTGATCTCAGACAAGGCAAATCTAACCTAGGCTGGGTTAGCCATCATGACATCCTGCACTGCCACAGAAACCTGCTGGGGTAGAACGTCTCAAAGAACACAGACAGAAGTCATCCAATTCAAAAATGTCTAATGTCCATTTTGAAACCTTTTGCTCTCTAGGCAAAGCAACTCCTGTTCTTACAAAATTTTGCTTTCATTTTTGTTATTTATTGGGATACAATTAACTTAGCATATTTGCTAAATTCCAAGTTTTCTCTCTGATTATTTACCAAGAATATATACACACATATTATATACATATAGCAACATATATTTCTTCTAACAGCTACATAAATCATGTTTGCACAGTGAGCACAAAGATTTTCCCCATTTGAGGAGCAAACTAGTTAAAAGCACTTAGCAGAAACTTCATTTTTCTGTGTCAGGAAGAATGAGCCCTTCTGTTTGGCAGCAGCTTTACTAGTAGATATTTTCACTATGCCAAAGACTAGGGATACAGTAGTGTCTATGCTCAGTTTAAGTCCAGAAGTCAACTTTCTGAAAGAAGGATTAGTTGTATATTTAAGAGGTTTTGAGCTGTGCTCACAGAAACTTGGGCGTAGGAAAGGCACTTGTCAGTTCTAAAAACATTTCCTCTTCTTAATTTTAGATGGAAAACTTGAATGTATAGAATAATTTCCACAGAACTATCTTCAATTTCTATGCAAGTTTTAATCTTAAATTTTATGGCATTTTTGCCCAGAATATTACAGAATTTATCTATGTTAAACAAGAAAAGAGGTTTAGCTCTACCAGAGGCCTAGATTAGATCTGACGACTTGTTTAGAATCCTAAATAACCAGTCTATTTCTGTACACCTATATCATGTTTTCCCTTACCACCTCTGCTCAGAGCCAAAACACAAATCCTGCTGCATGTGGATACTTGGTCACGTGTAGGCATGCCAAGCTCTCAGACAAACACCAGTGAATAAGGAATTGCTTCTTTCCACAGTGGAAAAAAATTATGTGTTATGGAAAGCCACTTTCTCCCTCTCCTCTGCAACTGGACAGAGGAGAGAAAATACAATGAAGGATTGATGAGTTGAGATAAGAGCTGGGAGAGGTCACTTACTGATCACCATCACAGACAAAACAGACTCAAAGTGGGGATATTAATTACATTTATTACTGACAGGATCAGAGCAGAAGACTGAGAAGTAAAATAATATTAAGAACACCTTCCCCCCACCCCTCCTTCCTTCCAAGTTCTACCTCCTCCCCCATCAGTGGTGCAGGGAGACAGAGAATGGGGGGTACAGTCAGTTGTTGTTTCTGCTGCTGTCAGGGAGAGGAATCCTTCCGCTGTTCCCATGGGGTCTCTCCCAAGGGGACAGCCTTTCATGAACCTCTCTGGGGTGAGGACATACCATGAGCAACATTCAGACATCCTCCCCTCTTCCCCAAATCAGCTCTATTCCCCACCCTACTAAGAAGTGCATAGAGGTGCCAAATCTCAAGAAAACCTCAAGGTGTGGCCATTGGCCAAGCCACCAACTCTCATAATATCACAGGGACCATTCCTAAGCCAGCACAAAGGGAGAGGTCAGCTAGGTCTGTGTCCTCTCCTCTAATCTTTTCAAAGAATCTTTTTTTTTTGTTTGATGACAATCTACTCAGAATACCTTTTTTTCCAAGAAACCTTCAGCTTTTGATCATTTTGGATACCACGCTACAATGAGAGATGCCTTCACTACTTGGGTCTCAGACTGGATGTCTGCAAGCAGCAGCAAATGGTATCTGTGGGTTGTTCCCTCCATATGTTGACTGGACAGAAAGCTGACAGCCTTGATCTGGGAGCTAACACAAAAGGCCAGAGTGGGATGTGAAAACGATTTAAAGAATCTTTTTTAGCTTAGAGCTAGAGCCTGATGCTATAGGATATAATTTATGTCTTAAAAATGTTTGCCCATGTTTCACCACATCTTCCTGGCTGTATTGAAGTGGTCTGCACCTGACTCCCTAGTGAGAACTCATTTTCAGAACTTTAATGCAGGTCACAGACGTAAACCTGTACAATGTGTAGGAAGTTTTCTAAACATTCATTCATCACTGCATCACTGAGTGATAGAAAAAAAACATTTTTCATGCTGATAGTAAGAGCATCTATCCTAAATCTGAGGGAGTAAGGAAAATCAAGATGTTTTGACAGGAACAAAGCAGAAAGTTTGTATGAGTTGCTAGGAATAAAGTGTGCAGCACTTACAATCCATGCCTCAGCTATTAACTAATCTTGTTTCGGCACAGGTCTTAAATCCACTTTCAGTTTCCTCTCCCTCCCCAATACTCAAAAACCCCAGCAAGTCCAGTAAGTCCATCTCTTCTCAGTTATTAGCTATGAGATGCTGAAGTGTAACAGCAACAGCCAATCAGAATCCTATATATAGGTGATATGAAGGCTAAAAAGGCCTTGATAGGACCACTCTATGGGATATCTGTCCTAGGAGTCTGTACTGTATGGACATGTCTGGGATGGCTTAGTGAAGAAGAGACAGGCAGTTCCAGGGTTAGGTATTCCTTGCTTCCCTCCTGATCACAGAGTGCACTCGGATGTTGGTCCACACATCAGGGACTCATCAGTTTATCCTCTTTTCCGGCCCCCTGGTTCCTAGCACCAGATCTCCCTGCTGGTCTCTCTCAATTCAGCTATCCATGAGCAATGATGGACATGACATTGGCATAGCATTTTTAAAATCAAAATCTTCCTTACTTTAGCCAGAAAAAATAAAGCACACAGAGAAAAGGACTTCAAAACAAGAACAATTCCTTGCTACAAAGGTGGCCTAAGTCACTGACTTCCTCGAGTTAGTCATAAGAAAGAAAAATTTCAACTCATTAAATTAATCTATGTGTAATATAGGAAACTGAACAGGGGGCAAATCAGACTTAAAAATACTTTTCTGAAAGTTTAAAACAATTAGGGAAACATTTAAAATATGAAGCCTACTACTGACTTCCCTTTCAGTGCACATTTTGCCATTGTCTGTCTTACAGAGAGAGGTTTGATCCAGTTCCCACTGAAGACTACAGCTGGAAATGACTGGAGACATTTAACTGAATGCAGTGGACATTGCATTAGAACTTCATTCACAGTCACTCACACACTATTCAGTAACTGGAAATAACACATGTACAACTTCCCTCTTGTTGAGAAGTTAACCCATCGTTAATCCAAAGTTAACTCAGCAATCCCCTCTAATATCTCACCTTGCAGTTATGTATGTATAATAATTAATAGCATTTGCATCTGGCAAGAAGATTTCACACCATCCTGCTGAAAATCATCCACTTTCCTAGTACAAGAACTCATGAGTTGTTATCTGAACTCTGAGTACAGAACATTACAGCCAACTCTTCAGCAAAGCAGGAGTTAGTGAGCACACCACGCCTGTCTTTTCCTGTAAACAAGCTCTCCTTAACACATTTTCAGATATACAGATCAGCTGTCAGATCCCCAAATACTTTACAAAGCATTTGAAAATCTGAATTGCACCCTGCTGGTGACAGCCCAGTTTTCCAGTCATAACACAGAATAAATCTGTTCTGCAAGCATAAAAGCTTTCTCTTAGGCCAAATCAAGGTTTTGTAGAAATACATGCAGCAGCTGGGATCAGAGAGTCCATACACTTTAGTAGAACTGGAAAACACATCCTTTTGACCATGCTGTAAACTGTGTATCAGACATATTGTTAGTTTTTTAGAAATGCAAAAGTTCATAACTTTCCTAACGGAAAAAAACCCCACAAGAATAAGCAATTGTGTATCTCTAAGCTAGCTGTGTCACCCAGTGTATTTCTGGAAGACATCTTTATTAAAACAAAAAGAGTAAGATAGGACAGGCCCAGACAGGGTCCCTACCCAAAGGGAGCTGTGGAAAAAACTATTCAACTGCTGTGATATGGGGGATTTGTTAGAGGATAGGTACATCAAGGAAAGCAGTGCTCTTCTGGCTCTGGTCTGGGCCCTCTTTAGCATTTCCCAGCGTCTAGAACACTCGGGCACTGTCTGTTTTATAGGGCATACCCAGAGGCATGCCACTGCATTTTTGGTCCCTTATCAAGATGACAAGTGACACTTAAAATGCCAACCCCAGACTGCTGTGGTAACAGCCACACTGACGCAGTACAACTGCGAGATGCTCTCAAGGGGAGTTAAAAGGTCACTTGCAGAGGTAATGTATTTGAAATATTACCTGCTACATATTGCTGTAATAGCAAGAGCTGTGACGCTAAAGCATTAACCATATCCTGCAAGCTGACCAACACCAGTACAAATTTGATAATGCTGACAGGAGTTTAGATTATGTTAACACAAACAAACAGCAAATGAAGAACAGCCAGAAAAATACTGATAAGTAGGAAAGAGAGCAAGGCACACAGCCCTTATCACAGCACTGAGAAAAGAATCGGGACAAAAAGCTTTGGATGATCTGCACGTGTGCCTTTATTTATTCCTTTCAAATGTTGGAATACGTTTCTGCAACATAGAGGGAAAAGTTAATGGAAGAGGTAGTGAATGGATGGAAATTACACCAAGTGATTTATGTTCAAGTGAGGGTAGCGAGTCACGACTCCCTTGAGCAGGAGCATTTAGTCTCTAAGGTATATAAATTACATACTTGGAAAACTGCAAGTTACAGGTTGTAGCCTTGTTTTATTTGGCTGTCCTAACTTTAACTGGGGTTCAATAGATCCAATTTTTCAATTTTAGACCATTAGAGAGAAGAAGGAAAGGAGGTTGTAATTTTTTTGTCTTTACTACCTCGTGATCTTTTCAGCACATAAAGGTCACCTACAGCAGATATCAATAATCACATTCTTTACAGTTTCCTTAAAGTTCATCATTTCACAGAACTACTTCACAGGTTACTAAACCAAACCAAATTACTCCTCAGCAAGAGTGAATTGGTGCCTTTCCTATATAATTTTATGTGTTCCCTCTAAGTCTTCTCTACTCCAAGACATTTGAGCATTTGGCACAAGATTTGAAACATGAACTGACTGTAAAGAACTAGAACTATCTGGATGTTTCAAAAGTACAATATTAGATACGTTTCTCCAGGAATGGCTAAACAGTGCACACACCCCCTTTTCATTTGAAAGAGAAAACTCTTGGAGTTAAAATGCTTTAACTGGTCTCTTTGAGTAACTTGGGGTGGAAATTTATCCCACGTTTTCAACAATACAGTTAAATTCAGTATGTTGGCCAGACCTGGCACCTAATTTCTCAAGGTGTTATGGGTTCATAATGCTGACTGAAATCCCTCAGAGCTGCAAGGTCTTGAAGCTTTCATTAAGCAGCCAGAAATGCTCACACAAAATTACAGGCTGCTTTTCAAAATGCAGTCCAATATTTTTTTGAGTCTTTCTCATGGAAAAGGCAAATATCATAACATTTCCTGCATTTCACAAGAGGAGTCAAAATGTAATGAAGGTTTGACTAAGATTTTTTAATGGGAAATGTGATAAAAATGTCTTTATTTGTTCAAT
Source organism: Sakesphorus luctuosus (assembly GCA_013396695.1). NCBI lineage: Eukaryota > Metazoa > Chordata > Aves > Passeriformes > Thamnophilidae > Sakesphorus > Sakesphorus luctuosus. The sequence goes on along the minus strand of VWZD01001639.1, from coordinate 942,713 downwards.
TTTGCTAAATCTCTGTTTTTTCCCCAAGGTGTTAAAAGAGGTAATTTTCAGTAAATATTAGATCCCAACCAGAATTATTGGCATTGATTTGATTTGACTTTTTGTAACTTTGATGCTTACAATTTAAAGACTGCTTCCATATATGAGAGGCGATAAGCATATACATCGTTGGATATGCATGCTGTGCTGCAAGCCCAAAATAGCCATAAAAATAAATACAGGTATACTTGTTTTCTTCATTGTGGCAACACACCCATGCAATATCGGTTTAAGCATCTTCCTTCAATAAAATCCTAGGTGGCTGCTTGGATAACAGTCTTATTACTGTTTCTTAAGTTTCAGCATACAGGCAGTTGTAAATAAGGAATTGGTTTTCAGAATTCCATGTAGCATATCTGGAGCAGAAAGCAGAAGAAAGCACTGCTCTTCCTCTCAGCACTTGCTGAAAACTAGCAAGGGCACTTGTGGTGATTCCCAAGTTTTCTCTTGTCTGGAGTATCTTTAGGTGGTTTACAATAGATTTATTTTTTGATCTGAATATTAAAATTCCTTAACATTTCTCCAGTACTGAATGAAATACAGAGCAAGCTTACTTTTTTTTCTGGGAATGAGAAAACTCACAAATATTTAATCTTACTTAAATATGCATTAATAATGACTAGCCACAAAATGGAAGACTTGACAATTCACATTTCAACAGTAGTGGTGTAATTGTGTAAGACGAAATAACACTGTTTCTTATTAGGCATAAATTGAGATCTTACACATATTCACAAATCTGGTTTTGAGCAGTGAAAAACTACATTGTTAATAACAGATTTTTTTCAAACTAAATTTGTAATTCAATTCATCTCACAACAAACAAAGATATTTTTCATCTCTCTTTCACAGACTGTACCCTACTGTGACTATGTTTAAATGTTTTCTTTCAAAGGCAGCTTTGTGAAACCAATGCCTGCAAATTTATTGCTGATTATTTGTACCCAGGTATTATGTCCCATATCATAGGGAATCAAGATTTGCATTTGCACACATTTTGAACTTTTAAATAGGTAAATATGTCAGTTAAAACTCTACTTTCTTCCTTCAGTATTTTTAATATCTAGGGGTCTTTTCCCGTGTACAAACAAAATGAAATATATGTTCATGAATGCCTGCATATAACCACAACAGTTAATTTAGAATACTGGTGTAATTTCGACAAGTGAAATGAAGAAATATTAAACTACTGTAGGTTTTTACAGACAGAAATCTTGGAAATCAAGTACTACCATAGCTCTGATGATTTTGGTTTTCATTTCAGTGACTATTAGAGGAGCACTACATCGAAAAATGAATTTGAAAAGACCAAAGTTGATAGAGTAATAAATAATATTAAAATAATTACAGTAAAAAGAAAACATACTAATGATGCATAGTGAAACCATGGGGTTTATTGAGTATACCACAAGACTGAAGCAATTCCACAGTTAATGGAGAGTGGGAGACTTCCCATGTGTAGGTTGTTCTTGACCTTCCAGCCATGTTGCATTGATGATTTACCCTTAATTAGCTACCTGTTAGTCACATAACACTAAAATATTTTGCAGTTACTCAGACTCAAAGGTCAACCATTATAATTGTGCAGTGCAGCATTTTTTATTGCACAGATTCTTTATCAGGAATAAACTCCCCTTGGGTAATCCAAAGCACTAGGGAGAAGCAGCGTTCCAGAGATACTGAAAACTCCACATCTCTTTCAAAGGGATGGCCAGATAACACCATACGGGGCCCTCTTCTAGGGGATGTCTCTTGTCTTGGCTCAATATTTCCTAGACTAAACTTCTCATTCAAGTTCCTGTGATGTGGACACTAAAAGAAAATAAACTCTTCCAATATGTGATGAAAGAAATGCTCAAAGGGAACAACTGAGGAAACAGAATGCTTTCTAAGATCAGCCTCAGACAAAAGAACAAAAAGTAACAATTCAAGGCTAGAGTTCTAAATAGAAACTCAAGCTACCACATCCACTCTACCAGTTGTCCCATTACAGTCAACAGTTTCAAGCGTATCTGATAGAAGACTTAGCAAAAACATCTCATCTTCACCCAGAGTGATTTACTCTGAAAAACAAAAGCAGTATGTGTACCAGGTCAAGGCCCATGACTCGTGTATGTGTTACAGGTGAAACTACAATTCCTTTTTCTCAGGGAGAGGTGTTTCTTACAGTGTCTAATCCAAAACTTTTGAGACATCCTGTTCCAATAGCTCCATTCCCATGTTCCTGCGGAAAAATATAACTGTTTTCTGATTCTGCTGAAGCATATGTAGACCTTAAAAGCTGTATTCTTTTGGTAACATTCACTTTTCTCCTGACTTTTCACAAGGTGTCCACCTTTTCCTGCTCTCCTCTAGAGCACAGCTGTTCACAGTAAAGGCCACCATGGCCCAAAGTGGCAGCTGTCCTGATAATGCCTTTCCTCTTTCTTTTTCCCTGCATCAGCAGTTCTCACAGAGCATGCCACATGCTCTTCCACAAGAACTGCTATGGCAGTCAGCTGAGGCTGGGAAAGGAAATTATTATGTGTCCAGCTATGTACTTTAGATCAGTGCCAGCCCACACAGAGAGTTTACTTCTATTTCCTCTGCAATGGTGTACTTGGCTGAAGATTACTATTCCCCTACTTAGTAAGGAGCTTTCAGAATTCTACATGCTCTAGTGACAATCCTTTCAAGATAAACACTTTTGAATCATACTTTTAACACAGTTTGAGCCCTAGCTTTATTTCCTGAAGGGTATAGCTATGCTCCAAAATAGTTTTCTCCTTCTCTGCTATCTCTGCATTCTCAGTTTAAACACCCCCAGTTAATCTTGCAGAAGCCTCTTGGTAATTTTATAGAAAAGCAATTTTGAAACCAGCTATCCATTCTCATTTTCTGTGATTTTAAAGGAGTTATCAGATAATATCAGACATGGGTGACAAAGGCAGGGAATGAGAAAGAAGGGTGTCTCCTTTTCAGGGCTGCTGAGTTGCCATGCTCATCCTTGTGTTTACAGCTCCAAGCACGTTGCTGACTGGCCACGGCTCCATCAGTAAAATGATCCAGCTACTGTACTCCTGACTTTTGCAAGCTATGAGTGGGCAGGGGAGATTACACAAGTGCTGGAGCAGCTGCAGGACCTTTCCCTCACTGAACTACTGAAGAGGCACGCCAGCCTGTTTGTGTGCTCCTTTACAACCTTTAACCTACTTCGGCAATTTTGGCTGCACTGGGAGCCCCCTGGCAGCTCAACAGCTCCTGCGGCACCAGCATCAGGTGACAGAAAGATGAGAACGGGAAGATCCAACCCTTGTTTTTAATGCTATTTCGGTCTTTTTTTCCATGCAAAGGGCCACATAAATATTTAGAAAACAAATGTATCAGTAGGTTAAAGTAACAATCCCATTCCACAAATGCAGACCCATCTGCAGGCAGAGGGAGAGGCTTTGCCCTTGGTACTGCTGGAAATTTCACAAAGTTCTGCAAATACAACTCATGCTCTTCAGTCGTCCCACTATTCCTTCCGCTTACATTGAAAACTTTCTATTGCTACTGTTAATTTCCACCTAGACTTGCTGCTCATCCTGGGTCATCATTTACCCTTCCTTAAAAAAGCTGAATTAGAAGTTGCCTTTGTCCTTAGCAGAAAATGTTAGTCTGGTTGCACAAGGGAAGAAAATGCGATAATGTTGCCTCTTCACCTTTTTGCCAAACCATCCCTCCTAAACATTTCAACAAAATTTGAATAGATAATCAGCTCCTTACAAACTTTGTACAAACTAGCAGGTGATTTAGGGAGGAGAGATTCAAATTTTGCTCCACATTGAATAAAAGGCAAGGGAAACTCAGCCAAGACTCATTCTAATAAAGAGCAGCAACTACACCAGTTGTTATCACACATATTCTGGCTCGTCAGGAGAGGGCGCTCAGCCCAGCTTAGCTACATTGTGTCTCCAGCACTTGCTGGCAGGTGGGTTAGGAAAGATTTGTGTTCCCCGAGAAAGGTAGGCCAAAAGCAGCCAAGATATCTTATATTTAAACATCAGCAACACGGTCAGTTACTACGTCTGCTGGCTAACCAGGAATGTGTTCTGACCTAAGTACAGCACATTGTGTCTCCAGCAGGGGAGAGGACATAAGGAACATGAGGTGAGAGGCAGCTGATTGTGATGGAGAGCTACTAGGAGACAAATGGACGGGAATCCAGGCTTCATTCATTCCACTCTTCTGGACCCATCTGTTGTTCAAAAAAGCAAAACATTAATACAGCTCCATATTCTTAAGCATAGTCAGCAAAACATTACTGTGACCGAGCAACTGAAAACATTGTTTCTGCCTTTTCAAAACTTGCTCTGGGGCAGTTCAGAAGAGGAAAGTTAAAATTTCTAAGCAACAGAAATGAGACCTCCTCTTATCAATATTACAGGTCAGAATGTGGCCCTGTCCTTCACCATAAAAATGCTGATCTCTGACACCCGCACCTAAAACTGTCATGCGCACTAGAGCTTCAGGTGGAGGGGGAAATGGTTTGGAGAGGAAATCAAGTGAGAATAGAGCTGAAGACAGGATAGCCAGACATTATTTGAAGCCGTTACAATTTTCACAGCCAAGTCTTCTCATGCAGCTTGGTTGACCATGAATCCTCATACATCGTTACATTTGTGCCTAAAACTTAGCTGTCTTGCTCAATATTCAGAACATCCTTAACAATTATTTCACAGATGCATAGTTTATGTTTATGGGAATGGAAGTTCATATTGTTCAGAACCTCCTGTAATATATAACCGATCATAACGAAGAGCAAGAAGAAAATGTGCATTATGGAGACATCCTTCTCCCAGAATCTCATTGGAGTAATAAAACTGTTCATTCTTGTGCTGCTGATGTGTAAAATTCTTGTAGAAGTTTGTTTTGATTTGAAAAACATCCAGGTTATGAGTTACTGGAGCCTTGCCCTTTTAATAATTGAGGAAGGCAACACATTTCCCATGTTTCCTGCAACTACAGTTGTATCGTTTGTTCAGAGTTCAACTGAATACGTAAGATATTTGTTAATCCCATACTGCATATAACTAGCAGGAAAACAATGAGAAAACAAGTTGCTGTAAAGAAAATTAATACAAACAAAGGAAATTATTCCTAGTAGACTTTTTCCCTATTCAGAACAGGGTGTGTAATATGACTGTTCACAAAGGATATTCCAGTTACTTATATTAAGCAGGCTGAGCACAATAACAGATTAAAATAAAGTATTTCAATTGGAATGGAAATAGTGACTTTATAAACCAGAATATCTGCCTAGTGCAGTGGACTTTCTTAAACCAGATTTTATTGCAAATTGTTAATTTTGAGATTCTTGCTTGCCACTGATTAGTGGCTCCAGGAAGAATGTGAAACAAAACAAATTATATCCTACATATATTTCATGATTTAAACAAATTTGTATGACATTTTCACTTCTCTGAGTCATCTGCAACTTTCAGGCAAACAAAGCTGAAAGAGTCAAAAGCAAATACCAACATTTATTCTCAAATTTTCAACTTCTGGCAAGGACAGGAAAAGTCAAAGTGATTACAAGTGCTGTTATTAGACGTCTACATTTTGCTTCATTTCACCTTTCATATCCCAACATTCATCCACTGTCGTAAACCAGAATATATCGGATGGAAAAACAACAGAGTAACTCTCCCAATAAAATAATAAAACAGGGAGCAATAAAATAATAAAACATAAAGTACAGTGGGAGTAGAACCATAAGCAGGGATAACAAATACAATGACTAGGAAGACAAAAACGAGATAGAGTTAAAAAACCAGTCTCATGACAAGCTAAATTGTTCTCCTCTGCATATTAAACTAAGTATATGGATTTCTTGTTAGGACTGTATCTTCCTTTCCTTGAAAAAAAGTTTACATGTTTGTGCGTGTAAACACATGCATACAATAATTGGACTGTGAAGTTGTTTGGCAGCATTAAGGCTCTATTATTTTGTATTGTAGTTACATTGCCACATGGTCCTGCTGTTTCAGATCAAGTTTTAGGATGTCAGGAAGTCCTTTGCTGACATTAAGTCCATTCTTCAATGCATTAAGTAAAACCTGCCCTCAGCGAAGTGATTTGGTGTGTTGGGAAAAGGCTAGGCAGCACGGGAGACCCGAGCTCCCTCTCCAGCAAACAGGAAAGGTGAGCAGGCTTTTCCCAGATCGACTGTGATGTGGAAGATGAGCTGTCCCCGAGAGCACTGTTCTGTCAGCCGCCCGTCAGGTCAGAAGTAAATAAAGGCCACATGGCGACCAGTGCGTCAGCAGCACAGCTGTGCTCGGGCGTTTGGTCACTGTTAACCCAGGTCACAGCCATGACCTACATGTAAGCAACCCGAACCCTCTGGGCTGGGATCTGATTTTGCTTCCTTTATCCATCCACGTAGTCTCTACAGCGACTNTGGCCAGTCGGAGCCCCGCCCCCTGAGAGTGTAAATAGAGGCGCCACGTGCAGCAGCGTGCCACAGGCTGGGGACAGCGCGACAGGGACAGCGCCGGCCCTGGAGCCACCGCCCCACAGCTCTCTCTCCTTCGACAGAGCGCTCGTCCACCTGCCACCCGCCCACCTCCCCGGGAGCGATGAAGGCCGCCCGGATCGCCCTGCGCAGC
>VWZD01001639.1:880832-933886 GCA_013396695.1 Sakesphorus luctuosus | reverse complement strand
GGAGCAGTTTTCCCGCTTCTCCCCCTCCCCACTCTCCATCAAGCAGTTGCTGGACTTCGGTGAGAGGCGGGACGGGCAGGGAGGGGTCGGGGCTGCGGACCGGTTTCCCGTGGAGGGGCGAGCCCGGGGTGCGGGAGCCGGGCTGGGCTGGGCTGGGCTGGGCTGGGCTCAGCCCGCGCTGAAGTCGCTGCCGCCCCCAGCCCTGCTGCTCAGCGCCGGGGCGGCGGAGGGGGCGAGCCCTACCGGGGACCTGCCCGCCCCGGGGTGGTGGCGGTGGCGGCGGCGGGGAGGTCGCCTCGGGTGACCACCCCCGGCCTCAGGTGCCGGGCAGCGGTGACCTGTGAGTGCGCGATCGGAGCTGAAGATGCGCTACAGCGCAGTGTCGGCGGTGCTCGTGGGGTGTGGGCACTGAGAGGTGAAGGGTGTGCGGGGTGGCCTGTGCCCCGCGCACACGATGTCGGGAGGAGCCACCGGCCTGGCCGGCGAAGGGAACGCGCCGTTCCCAGATCCATTATCGGGCTGGCAGCTGTGGCCGCTGCGCGCACATGACACTGCCAGGCGGCACCCCGAAGACGCTCATGTTTATAGAGACCGGAATACTTCTTAGAGGATTGCAGATAAGTCCCATGTCTAAATGGGAACTGTACGAGTGTTCCTCCCAGGAACACGCTGTGTCTTGCTGTCATGTAAACAAAATCCTGAAGTCTGTGGAGAGACAGTAATTTGTAGTTGCATCTTGAAACTTCCTTAAACAAAACTTTTGTTTTGGATTTATTCATAGGCTCAACTAATGGATGTGAGAGAACTTCTTTTGCATTTTTGCGACAAGAACTTCCTGTGAGGTTTGCAAACATACTGAGAGAAATTGATCTTCTTCCTGATAAATTACTGGGAACTCCATCAGTACAATTGGTAAAAAGCTGGTAAGTATGAACTACGTGATTTCAGCCTGTGAAGTAACACAGCTCTGACAACTTTGTTGTTAGAGACTTTTTTGAGTACTAGAAAACATAACAAAATACACTACAAATGCTGTTCCTTCATCAAAGCTAAATTGCAAGCTGTTACATGCTGTCCTTTTCTAGCATACTAAAATTAAAAAAACCAACATGTTGATACTGTTACCTTTAAATAGGGGGGGAGGGTTAATAGCTTGAAATAGATGTTAGGGCAAATCCCACTTCTTATTCCTTAAGAAGGGAGAGAAGAAAATGTGTTCTGTTTTCACATAGCATTACAGACCCTCAGAGCCACATAAAAATGGGAAAGCAGGCTATATACTTGTTTTGGTCTCTCACTGATGGAATTAATAACAGAGCTTCTGTTCCAAAGACTTGACCTGTGCAGCAAGTGTTTGGAATTCAATTAAGGTAATCTCTGCAGTTGACACAGTGGTTGAATCTGATTTAACCTTGTTTACTGGCACAGTTACAGCATTTGCCAGGATGGCTGACATAAAGGGCAGAAGTATTAGGGTGAGATCTAGAAACTGTTCTTAATATGGCATACAGTTGTGCCTTTCAATATGTGTCAAGACTCTGATGTTGGCTCAACTACTTAGCTTTTGCCAAAACTGATCGTATTTGGAAAAATTTTGCTTAAGTGGCTTCCTGATCAGTATTGTCATTTAGATCTTGTTTTGAAGTACATCTTCTCAAGAATTCTAAGGGGATCCTACATACCTAAAGTGAGGGTTTCAATTGCTTTCTGCGTGGCAGGCACAAGAGAAGACTTTTCTTTTTACAGAGTGGGTGATTAGGCATTAGAATGGGCTGCTCAGGGAGGTGGCGGATTCACCGTCCCTGGAGGTATTTAAGAAGGGATTGCATGTGGCACTTAGTGCCACGATCTAGTTGACAAGGTGGTGCTGGGTCACTGGTTGGACTCAATGATCTCAGAGGTCTTTTTCAACCTGGTTGATTCTGTGGAAACTTCTAGGGTTCAGACAGTCAAGGAGTGTCCATTTGTCATTTCACTGATACTTTAAAGGTACTTCAAACTCCTAGCTGACTTGTTAACAGTAATGATGTGGACAAGGACAAACTTTTTCACGTTCCTAGGCTAAGAAGAATCAAATTAATAGCATGTATTTCCTGTGTTCTTTTCCAATAGGTACATCCAAAGCCTTCAGGAGCTGGTTGAATTCCATCAGAAAAGCCCAGATGACCAAAAAGTCTTATCTGAGTAAGCTTTTCATTTGTTTCTTTGGACTTTTTAGTTCACATTCTACTTTTCACTATGTAACCAATTCAGACCGACAGCTGTCATGAGCTGAATTTGATAATCTAGCATAAAATGCTTGGCATAGAGCAAGCTGCTTTAAATCTCTGGTCATGTTCAGCAGTATTTCAAATAAATATGACCCTTTGCAGCTTGGTTTCAAGGTCATACTGCCCCTTGAACTGTCATGACAGAGAAATATCAACAAAAATTATCTGTGAAGTCACATCCTTGCTTCTTTCCAAAATGTCAGCTAGGGATCTTTTTCTCTTCCTCACATTCTCAGCTGCTCAAATAAATGAGTAAAAAGGCAATGAATCTGACATGGCTAATAATTACACCTTTTGTATTAAAAATACCAGAATCTCCTGGTTTATGTCAGTGAGGAATTACTGTTACAAGAATGGAAAAAGTAGACTGTGTTTTACTATTAAGGTTGTTAAGCACTTACCTGTGCTGCTGCTGGAGTAGGTCATCACACTGTACAAAGCTTGCCTCTATGTAGTCTCAGAATGTTCTAAAATTATCTCTTTTGACCTAGCTTTATAGATACATTAATTAGAGTCCGAAACAGACATCATGATGTGGTTCCTACAATGGCACAAGGAGTAATTGAATACAAAGACACTTTTAAAATAGATCCTGTCACCAATCAAAACATCCAGTATTTTTTGGATCGTTTCTACATGAGCCGTATTTCCACGCGGATGCTAATGAACCAACACAGTAAGTAGAAATTTCTACCTGAGGAAAAACTTCCTAATGAATACCAAGTTAATGTAAACATTTCTTGAAACTGTTGGAGATCTGCCTCAGATAATTTTGTGTGACACTGAATCTGTCACTTAAGAAAGTAACTAGAACTTGTTTTCTAGACTACAGACTAATTGTCATGAGTCCAGTGTGGAATATGTAGATATATAATTCTTTACACCTGAAAAACTTTAAGATACTGAACTACAGAAAAACCAACATAGTTTGCTGGCAGTAAATAGCATTTGAACTCCTAAAAGATATAAACATTCATTCTTTTATGTGATTCTGTGTTGTGATCACATTTTATTAGTCTAATTTTTTAGGCTTTTTAATAATACAGTATTTGGGATTAAATATAGTATCATTTTCATCTCAAACAGCTCTTCTTTTTGATGATAAATCTGGCTCGGGGCACCCAAGACACATTGGAAGTATTGATCCTTGCTGTGATGTTGCTGAAGTAGTGAATGGTACGTATTCTCAGGTCCTTGACATTTCTCTTCATGATCCATATTTACATCTGATTGCAAGCAGTGTGGCTAACCAATACATGTTGTATAACATGCTGACTGGCTTTTATTGAAATAGCTGAAAGCAGTCTGCCTATGTGGAAAGCATGAGCTTTTATGGGACAGAATTTAAGATACAAGGTAGCAATAAAAATGTATTGAAGTAAGTTCTAGGAAGTGACAGATGAGATAGGAATTAAAGTTTTCTGAGTTGTTGAGATTGGTCTAACCTACTAATAGATAACCACATGCATCAGTTCTACACAATTATCAAATGGTACAAAGATTTGCTTATGCTGCTGTTTGTTTTATGCCCATTTGTTTTCAAGTTTTAATATATACAGTGGATACAATGGTATCATTCCCTTGAGACACAGTCTTAGACTGTTAACACTTTAGCAGCTAATGCAGTTAAAAACTGTCTTTTTCTGAGCATTAAAATGAATTTTTACATTGTTTGATATTACATTTCACATAATTTATTTAAATAAATTTTTCAGATGCTTATGAAAGTTCCAAGTTGTTGTGTGACCAGTATTACTTAACATCTCCAGAACTGAAACTTACTCAAGTGAATGGTAAGATGAGAGCTTTTATGTCTGTCTTCCTATCAGTAGCCAAATTTCTGCTTTTACTGAATCAAAAAGCTCCCAATTCTGTAGCATTAATGGTACGTAGCAGTTGACCTGACTTGGCCTAGTTGCTCTTCATGTTCTATTATAGGCACCTCACTTAATCTCCTGTGTCAGAACTCAAATGTCAATACATCTTAAACATTAGATTTTCTGAGGTACCATTTATGAACTTGATAAAAGTAAGACAAACCTGTTGCTAGAGAGGAGCTCTGTATTTGGAGTGAGGAAATGGTGCTGTTGACTGAAATGCTGGTTCTGGTCTAAGCTTCAGATTTCAGCTGTCTGCTTGATGTTTGGAAACCTTTATTTATAAAAGGGAGCCAATACTTGATGTTTGTTTGTTTGTTTATTTAAAAAGAAACTGTTATTAAGCAAGTGGTGATTGCAATCTAAACACTCTTATGAATGCATAAAGTTGTTTGCCCATTTTGTAGGGAGGGAAACCAAAGATGAAACGTGATATATTTTCTGGTTTGTTTTGGCAACTTGCTTATTGTATATTTGGATACAATACAGAAAAAAATCATGACCCTTTTAAGTCCTGTTTGTATTTTTCCCTTCCTCTAGGAAAAGCTCCAGGACAGCCAATTAACATTGTATATGTTCCATCCCATCTTTTCCACATGCTTTTTGAACTCTTTAAGGTATGTCAGCATAAACTCTTTTCTTCCCTTAGTAGTTTGAGCTGGAGCATCAATACTTGAAAACCTCCAGCTAGATCTGAATGAAGTAATAAAAGGACAGTGAGATCTCAAAGGTTTTCTTATTTGGGGGAAATAGTTTTAGCAGTTAGGAAAGGAATGATTGCAGTTTATAGGAGAGCATTTGAACTTATGTGTGTGATGGTAAGTGGGACAGGGGAAGGGAAAGAGAGAGTGAAAGCTCGATGTGGAACTGTGATCACCACTAGCCTTCTGCTTTTAGAGATTACATCTATAGTGCAGGATTGCCCTGGTGCCTTTTCTGTGGAGTGGGTGATACATGTAGAAGTAGTGAATGGGGCTGAACTTATGTGCTGCCAACACTGAGGTACAGAAATCCAGCAGCTTCTAGCAACTGCTGAACTTTGCTCTTCTCTGGAAACCTGCTGACTTTAGGGGAGCTATGTTATTTAATCTGCATTATGTGAGCTATGTTGGACAAGAATAGTAATCTGTCACACATGGAAGAGTTTTGACTATGCTTAGACACTTCTGAGTGCAAGACCTCCTTTGTTCCTGTTACGCTAAAATGCTAAGTGTCTGATAGGAATAGAGCATGATAACTATGCTCAGCCTCTACATAGCAGGAGTATGGTTTGAAGGGCATGGATTCAGTAATCTCTAATAATGGTAACATTATTTTCCATAGAATTCCATGAGGGCAACAGTTGAATTCCAAGAAAACAGTCCAACCCTTTCTCCAATTGAAGTTACAGTTGTTCTAGGAAAAGAAGACTTGGCAATCAAGGTATTTTGTTGGCATACTACAATATGGACTTAATGTCATCGTTACGGTTACATATGCTGCAATAAATTCTTGTTAAAAGGTCTTCTGGCCTCTGACAACAGATCAAAGGTCCAGTGCATGACCATATGAGTATTCTGTTGATGGCCTCCATGTAGCACAGTTATCTTGCTGAAAAATAATATGCTGCAAAGCAAATGTTTGCATTTATGAATGTTGGAAAGGTATGTTCAAATAACAGCATTTTAAGTACCATTCTTAGTACATGATTGTTGTTAACTTCATTCTTTCTTAAATCAGATCTCAGACAGAGGAGGTGGTGTTCCAGTAAGGAAAATTGAGCAGCTATTTAGCTACATGTATTCCACAGCACCAAGGCCAAATATGGATGATGCTCGAAATACTCCTCTTGTAAGATATTTCCAATACTCATGTTGCTAATGAGGTTGCTGTAAGTGTTGGACAGATTAGTGGGTCGATAATGAAATGCTATGTCCACCCTACTGCTTTGTGGGGTATGCAGAGATTGTTGAGCCTCACAAATATGAATTAAGATTTACTGGAAAAGAATTTTACTGTCTTGCTTAGTGGACAAAAATATGCTTTTAAAGGTGTAAACAAAGAAGTACACTGTAACCTGAATCTCACCTTCCCCGCTCCGCTTTTATTTTTCCTTACGTTGCAATGACACTGTATAATTGATCTTCCCTCCCCATTCAATTCTCTAGTTTATTGTAAATTATGCTGTCTTTATGAAGGCAAGCACAACTGGAACAGGCTTTTAGACTATTGTTTATCTCTCAGTAGCAAGCTCCTTCTACTAATCAAGCTGTACTAGCAAAAACAGGAGTGGGAAAATACAGAAATGTACTGAGCAAAAGTGGGACGTATATATAAACCCTCCCTTTTCCATAGAGATTTTTTTACTTTCTTGTGTTTTGATTTTTTAATGGTCAGTTTCTGTATTCTGTATGAAACTTATTAGAGATTTACGTTTGCTTTTAAGAGAACAGGAAGTGCAAAGGACTTTTAGCAGTTAAAAATCTCTGAATACTTTCCAGCTATTTAGCTTTAGGCCATAAGAGATAGTAAAAAAAATTAATTAATTTTATTTTGTACTCTGTTTTTTAGGCTGGTTTTGGGTATGGCTTGCCAATTTCACGTCTGTATGCTAAATACTTTCAAGGAGATCTAAATCTCTACTCCATATGCGGTTATGGAACTGATGCTATTATCTACTTGAAGGTATGTACTTTGATTTAATTAAATAAAAGGCAACTACCATTAATGCAGTGAGGTAACTACTCAGTATCATTTTAAGGTAAACAAATTCTCTGCTCATGAGTAGCTCTTGTTTTTTATTAAAGAAATACCAGTAAGATTTAGAAACTGGCATGTAGTATCAAGAAGGTCACTTGGCTTTAAGTAGTCTACTTGGAAAACTACTAGTGAGGGCCCTGCTAGTTTTCAGATTGTATTAAGATGTTCTCTACTTGTTCATGGAATGCAAAGGGAGAATTCTCTGGAAGAGAATGCAGTTGGGGTGTGAGCTACAGATCATCTGATTTCTTTAGTCTGACAACAAGGAAGTCTGCATAAACTAAATCCTTAAACTGGTGCTGTTCAACAGCTGCCATATAGCCCATCTTTGGGATTCAGGTACCAGTAATCTTGAACACCAGTCGTGTAACATGCACTCTTTTTTTCTAAGTAACCTGCAAACTGAACTACATGTTCTTTTCTACTTTCTGTGCTTACTCACAGGAAAAACTTGCTTTGAATTTCTTCTAGTAAACTGAAAACATAGTTCCAAGCACCCTGAAGCACAACCAGAGCAGCAATACAAAAGGGAGAGATAGTTCAGATATATATATATGTAACATTTCTATTTAAAAATTTCCCAATAGAATAGGAATGTTTGTATTAGTTACAACATACAGAAGTAGGGAAAGAACATATTTTAAATTTTTCTCTGAATTTTGTAAATCAAAGTTCTTTTTCATGCATTCCTGAGCTATCTTGAAAACATGTTAGAGAGTAATGCTTAAGGCCTATAAAAATGCATAAATACGATTTCCGGTTACGTTTGTTCCACCAAGTTTATCGAAAGCAAGCATACTGAAGCACATAAACTACCACATCTATTGTAGGAATATTGGTGTAAATAACTGTTTTGTAGTGCTGTTGGCTTAACACTTTAAGCATACTGCATGAATTTTTCAAAGTGGCATTATTCAGAGATAGAAACCAAGTAACTTCCTTCTTGACTTTAGGCCTTATCAACAGAGTCAGTAGAAAAACTCCCAGTTTTTAACAAATCAGCTTCCAAGCATTACCAAGCTACCTCAGAGGCAGATGACTGGTGTGTCCCAAGCAAAGACCCAAAGAATCTATCAAAACAGAGTGCAGCTTTCTGAAGAGAAGTTGGTATCCAGGCACCGAAGGGATCAAGCTGGCTTCTCAAAAAAAGCAGCTTTTGGAAGTATTCCGCTACCTCCAAACAAGCAAGTTTCAGGACTGACAGAAGAATGTTATAACCTACACTGTATGCACTGTGAAATCTTGCTGTGGACTTGAGGATGAGGAAAATAGGAGCACATATGTCTTTAAAGAGCTTTGTATAGAGGAAAATCAGACTATTTTTTTCCTTATGATCAAAGACTTGATGTGGTAGAGGTGTGCAATTTTTGAGTCCTGTTTAATGCTTGAATTCTGAATACTGATAAACATAAGTTACGCTGATGCATATTTTTCTCCTAGAATAGTTATCAGCAGTTTATCTTATTACAGAACTTCTCAGGTAGGTAGATAACACCTGAAATTAAAGCTATATGTGTAACATTTAGAAAATATCTACTTAATATGGCAGTCTTGTAGCAAGATACAGACAGCATTCAAATACAGCCTGACTGAAAGGCAGGGAGGCCTGAGAGGTAGGGATAAAGTGTTTTCCATCTCTAAGAAAGTCCCATTTTTAAAAAAAAGTATTCCAGTAATAATTCTTTTATGATGCCTTGCTCTGTGAGTACTTACCTAGAATTTTTTTTTAATTTAAGCTGTTCATAGAAAACCAGGCAAGTAAGGCTTCTCTGCATAAGGTAACGAAGAAGAAAATCAGGATATTTTAGAAAGCTACTGGAAAGAAATGGAAAGCTACTTGGTTACAACAGCTCTAAGGTTAGGGTCATCTAGCCTACATCCCTGTGCTCTGGAGAGCATGTGCCAAGTAAAGTCAGATGGGATTTTCCAAGAACTTAAGTCAGACGTATGGGTTGAACAGAAGGGCTTTGTGATCTGTATTGTGTAAGCATGTTGTGGGAAACAGCATGTTTAAAATATGGTCTTGTGGTTTCATTTTGTTGTGCTGTTAGAAGATTAGTGGCTCATTACACTAAACTGAAATCTGCCAATTGTCTTCGTCAAATTTCCATTGAACCACACTAGCTCAGAGAGGTGCATGGGGAATCTGTACCCTGAAAGCTGTGATGAGCACTGAAGGTCCGTTTGAAAGGTTTTCAGGAGTGATGTTGGAACTACAGATTGACCCCAAGAACTGTTCCTTGTAATGGAAAGGGCTTAGGAAATGATGTTTCAAAATGAAAACAGCACTGAAACTATAGAATAGCTTTTATGAACAGCAAAATAGGGGGAAATTGCACAAGAGCAGTGCCAGTGGGAGAGAGTTGTTGGGGAAATACTCCATTGTCACCCCTCTTCTTAGTGCATTTTCACTTTTGCAAGCAAGGTAAACTTATAACAGGTGTTAAGCAATTGAACATTGCCAAGCTGGCCAGTCAAAAGTTCATCAGGGCTGTATAATATTACTTGAACTTTTTTATACTAATTATCGTATTATCTTAAGTATATGTGATCCTTTGCAAGAAGCTGCAAGTATGGTAAAGCATTCTGCTCAGTTGTATGAGAGTTTTGTATTTGTTGGACAGAAAACCAGTCCATACTTCACTGTGAATCTAAAATGTTTTTAATAGGAATGAGAGAAAAATGGAACTACCTTTGTGTTCTAGAAGTCCTGTTAGGATAGATTTCTCAGTCAAAAATAAAATAATATTCTGATCTGTTTAATTTCTTTTAAAGACTAGGTTTAGATATATTGGTGATAACTGATCATTATGTCTTTAGTACTGCATCTAGGCTGTCTTTATCCTGGTGAATAAGCTGCAGTCACCAAAGGTCACCAGATCATGTATCTGAGCTCAGCTCAGTGAATGAAATGGGTAGTATAAAGGAAATATCTTTGTCTAGAATATACAGGTGTGAAAAAGCTGTCTTCACTGCCATAACATATTTCAGTATTTGTTGATTTTTGTATGGAATACAAGGTCACAAACACATACTTAGGTAGTTACTGTTGTCAAGTAGACATAATTTACACCTTTCTATCTGAACCCAGTAATGCTTGGATGACATGAGTTGTGATATGATGGTACATAGGTAACATAGCTGCAGCTGCTCCAGGTAGGAGCTGTAATTTCTGTTTCAAAGCAAATGAGACACATGGGTGCAGCACAAATGTCTGTAATGTTTGCAGAGTGAAGCTGCAGAAGACATTGTGGGTGCAGATGGAGGTGTGTATAGCACTTAAGGAATGCACATGGAAACTGCAGTATTAAAAATTAGGTCTATCTACCTAGAAAATACAGCACCTTTTCCAGCATTCACTGAATTTTTATTCTGAAAGTAAAGCTATAGTTTTAAGTCTTTTACTTGGATGTAGATGTTGAAATAATTTTATAATAAAATCTTTTAAATGGTTGTGTGGTGTCTTTATTTTCTAAGATGAGTGCAACAAGCATTTCTCAGATCGCAGTGCAACCTGAGGGGGCCCCATACAAGGGGGCCTATAAAATGGCCTTGAGCAGAACAACTTTTTGTACTCTGTCAGAGGCAGCAGGGGTGAAAAACCCTGAATCTGATCTCCTTATGCTTAATAGCACATGTGATGAGAGGTTATATCATGCCTAAAATCAGTGCATCACCATATGCATCACCCTACTCTTTCTAATTAGTATCAGTCTTCAGAGATGAGAAGTGGGAATCCTTCAGTGCATGTTCTATGTTCTAAAGTGGTTATGTTTTGTTCAGGTTTAAAGAATGTGATAATTCACCACTAGTTTTATATATAAAAAAAGACATCCACCACTGAATCTATATTTAACAAGTAAGTTTTTCCACTGGCTCATTGGAAGCTGCTCTTTCAGCTCTGAAGCAATGGGACAACTGGATTTTAATAGCTGGTGTGTAAGAAAATGGTAGTGATGGATCAGACTGTGTCATGATAGAACAATCCTGTACAACTGGTGCTTAAGCAGACTTATGTTGGCTGGGAACTGTTCTACATCTTTAGTTTTAAGAAGATGGAGTAACTGTAGGTACTTTACCTGAAAGAGGGGAGGTGAAAAACAGCCTGACATTGGGTGTCTAGCAGTAAGCCTCTAAGTGAAAGCCTTGTGTGGGCAGTTAGCCCTTCTTAACAAAGTGGATTTTACCTGAAGGTATCCCGTGCCAGGGAAGCAGGTCAGATGGTGTACACTTTGTGTGTTTTGCAGTTACAGGAATGTACCACTCTGATATATATTGCTATGCCAGGTGTACTGGGAGAAACAACCCCAAACTAAAGAATGCTAGGGCCTTCAATAAACCACTCCAGCAAACAAAAGGAAACTACCAACAAAAATTCCTGTTGTGTTTTCCCCATTTACTGTCCTGCAGTCTCTAGAGATAGGGCTAGGACATTTGCCCTCAGGTTTTTCCAAGCAGAAGTACACATACATGTATTCTATACCTTTCTGTCCTAGTTACAGCAACCGGGATCAGTTTATCACTGTGTGGGTGTAACCAAAACTGTATATTTTACACCCTCAGTGTCACTTCTCATGGACTGTTAATGGATCATTTGCAGCAGCTGCCCAGGGCACACCTGACACCTCAGGCTACAAGCTGGGTGTTAAAGAATCCCGTGAGATACCGGAGTGTTCCCGTCTTCACACCAGTGGCTCAGCCAGGATAACTCCCCTTCAGGGAAGCATTAGCACCTTCATACCCAGCCTGAGGGGTCATGTCTGCTAATAGGCCATCAAAGATTCCAAAAATATCCCATGACTCATAGAATTAAATCACCCATTGTGGAATTGCCCAGCCTGGGGAAGGTACTGGGCATTTCCACCTGAATCAGGGCATATATAATCTTTGGGGTTTGGGACTTCTGGTACCACTCATTGGATCCAGAGGAGGATCAGAACCACAACAAGACTGTGAGTGCTATTCTTGACGAGACCAGCATCCTCACCAACAGGTTTTCCTTTCCTTTTACTTCAGACTCAGGAGGACCATGTGGAACTCAGCACAGGGGCTAATGAACACCATTCTATTCGTGTCCCAGGGTGCTGGGTTATACATCTGTTTATTTTCTCTGTATCATTGCATTTATTATAATCTTTCCAGTAAATCGTGACTCTGACTTGTAATCTCTTTTAAGTCAGGCTCATTTCTCCTGACAGTTTACCTTTAAACCAGCACCCTTGCCCATGGCAGGCTGGGGATCCAGGATGCTGCAGGGCAGCAGGATGTACCCAAGCTGCTGTGCAGCTCCATGTCGAACATATGACCCCAGCAGGCCCAGGTCTTTCCACATCACTCTGTGCACAGACCGTCAGTCCCAGCCAAGCTCATACAGTACAGAAAGCAAAATGTGTTTATTCCCCACCACCACCACCTCCCAACTCCAATGAGTAACAGAGGCCCCACATCAGCTTCTGGTTCAGCAAAGCATGGGTGGTGCAGGGCTGGCTTGCTGTTACTGCATCAGGGGGGTCACTGACATCAGCGGGTTTACCCTGGTTTCACAGGAGATAAGCAGATGTTGCATTCCCAGCCTTTGCCCCCCGATCAGGACCTTACACAGCCAGGTTCCTGATGTCAACAGAAACCATGCCAAAGCACCCACCCTGTGTTTTCTCTTCCAGATCATTAGCTAAAAAGTGTACACTGACTGTGTGACTGGTGCCCTGGGCACACATCCAGATTAATCTCCCAGAAGCCTTGATGTAAGGTTGTCCATTATCATCTTTTTCCTATCAATTAACCAAGTTTTTAAATCCGCTAGACTTTGCCCTTAGCATGTACTAATGTCCTTCGCAAAGCATTATTACAAAACAAGCTTTGCTACCTTTGATAAGAAGCATTACTGGACAACTAGATTTTTTTTCCCCTTCTGGTAGCGATGATGACGTGAGAGGATCAGGTATAATCCCTAAGAATTTTCTGCTCTTGAACTCTTGAGCAGTTTTGGCAAATGGGAGGTAGAACTTGGCAGTTGACGATCCCTTGGCTCAGCTAATTTTTGAGGATGGAGGTGGCGAAGAGGAAGGGGCACACTTCTGGGTTAACATCTTTGGGTTTGTATTTCCCAAAAACTGACACCACCATTTTAGATGCCTATGTCCTACTCCTGTGTTACAGGTCCTAATGTGGCTTTGCACATTCAAGACAGAATGACTGACTCAGAGCCTAGCCAGATGCTACTCCTCCTCACCAGTCAACAAAGAGGAAGAAGGACATGCTGGTAGGCAGCTTCAGTCAGTCCTGCTTCTCTCCACATGCCTCACAGGGAGGAAAGGGCAGAAATATCCTATGAGCAGTCTTAATTTTTCCCTGCCATCTTGAATGCTGGGTGGCACAGCAAGATGCTGGAACACAGTCCTGGGTCTTTAGAATAGCCTGAGGCCTCTCAATAGTGTAAGGTTTTTACATGAGCAGAAAAGTATGTGTGGGATATCAGAAGTTGCTCCTCAATATTCCTTCTGCAGCTATGAAACAAAATCAAAACAGAGTGCAACAAATTGGCCCATGTAGAATTAGCACAGATTTCCCTGTGTCGCTCTCTTGCTTTGCACTTCCTAGCAGGAAGAGACAAGAAAAGAAAGAACCTATCTGATTCCCTGCTATGTGAGGGGGACAACCTCAAGGAATGAGCCTCATGCTGCCTTCCTGGACTCATGTCCATTTGGAAACCAGACAAAAGAGTGATGCAGGAAACAGCAAGAGCAATTACCACCAATCCCACTATTTGGGGCTTCAGAGCATCCTCCTGGAAGGTGCAGAGAGTTTCCAGTTTAGGACAGGCATACTTTAAGTTACATTAATCCAGATATGCCCTGTCTGCAAGGCTCAAATAAGAAAATCAAGTTTAAAAAAAGATTATTCTTTTCATTGCTGTTTATAGATTGGGCTTTCTGTACTTTGTCACATTAGTGTACTGGGCCTGAAAACTGAGAACCTTGGCATGGGATTTGGCACATCAAGTATGACACCTTATCATGACACTGTGTACAAGTCTCAATGTGTGTGCTGAGGTGTAAGTTAGATATCTAAGCTCCCTATCTCATGACCACTTTCAGTATATCCAGAGGACCCCAGAAAGTATCAGCCTATTCTTCAGTAGACACCTCCTTCTGGAGTCTGAATAGTGATCCTGTCTTAAATGGCAGAATTCAACAGACCGTAATGGGACTCCAGACACCTGGAGCACACATAGGCACCTGTGTTTAGATGGCATGAGATGTGAGATGACTCTTAAATAATTCAGTTACCTAAAAATAGACACCTAGTGCTATATGAGGAATACTGTGCCTGTCTCTCATCTGTCATTCTGGAAGATCAGAGATCTTTCGCAGGTCCTTTGTCATGCCTGCCAGTCCCACGCAAGTACCTTGTATGGACACTCCTGGCTTTCCAAAATATCGGTGAAAGTTTATGGTTGGGTAAATGACTCAGGTTCCCTTACAATTTTTTTTGTGGCTGAAGGAAACTGGAAATACAGAGCTCAAAATGGCATCACTGCTGTGTCACTTCTGGCCAGAGTGGAGAGATAATGGAAAATCCCAGACATTATTTGTCCTGCAGTAAATGCCAGTGGGATCATTGCCGATGAACTGGCTGCTGGCATAAACTGTATCAGCCTGGAGCTCCTACTGTGCAGCTTGTCATTACTGGCATTGCTGATCTGCCTGGGTTTGAGGCTGGCCCTAGTGCCACATGACCACAGGAGACAGCATGAGGCTCATCACTCTGCACCCACAGGGCAGCAGTGCTGCTGAAGAGCTCCTAGCCATGCTTACTACTCCTGGAACATCCAAATACAAATTACTGGGTGGACCTTTTACAGAAAATTAGGAGCTAACTGGAACTAATACTGATTGTTAAATACCATGAGGCATACTGGGAAATCAGATGCATTGAAAGCTCTTTTTTGAGTGTTTATTCCATAGAGAGTTTTTCTCTTTCCAGCAGCTTTACTGTCCACAACACTCCTGGTTGATTTTTAACAAATTAACTGGGAAACAGGGTGGAATACCTGCCAGGCCTAGTTGTCCTTTTGTCCAATCACTGTGACATGCAGCACATTAGTAAACGTGCATTGCAAATGGTATTGGTGACCCAGGGTCAAGGCCCTGCTTACAAAGGGTATTACATGGTGGAATTTAACCTTCATGCAGGGGTGGATCAGCTGGTTTGGACCACTCTTGCTATTACCATGTATGTGCCATTGCTTCACAGACCACAGGAAGCTGTTTGCTCAGGCATAAAACAGAAGCACTTCTTTCTGCTTAGTTAGGGTCTGTTAAAAAAACCTCTCATCTCTGTGGACAACTTTCCCTTGCTTCTAATCAGCTTTTCCTCAGGTTTTACCTAAATACACAATGAAGAAAGCTTCATTTTCAAGCTCTGACCAGGGACAGTCTTAAGTTTTCATTATTCATGTTAGTTGTGGAGATGCCCAGAACTCTTCTGCTGATCTGAATCCCTTCGTGTCCTTTGCCTCCATGGCCTTGCCTTCCTGTTCCTCTCTTCTTCCTACTGCTGCTGCTGGTGCCTAGCTCTGCATGACCTGAGCCTATTTTCTGAAGCTGGAGGATGGGAACTGGGCTTCAGAGGCATGTTGCACTTCCAAAAGCTTTTGATGAATTTTTAAGTCCACTGAATGATCAGTTCACTTGAGAAAAAGAACCAAAAATTGTAACACTTCTGCATATTCCTAGGTTTCTGTCTTTTGAATGACAATATCCATATAAGAACAGCTGGAACAAGGGCAAAACTATTTACTGGAATGCTATAAATTGATGCAGGGCAGACCTTGAAAATTATATGACAGAGATTTGTATTCAGGTCTGCCTGAAAGAGGTATTTTCATTCTTCTCCAATAAACTGTCCTTGCCTTGTGCTTTGCTCTGCAACAGAATGATATTCCTCACCTGTGAGTATTGATGTTCAGGGAGAGGATATATCTTCCTGTTAAATATGCACCATAGCAGTCAAACAGAGCAGAGAACTGTGGGTCCTCCCAGTTCTTCCCAGGAATGAATGCATCCACTGCCTTAGGAAATGAGAGTTTTGAGGGAGAAGGTCTATCCTCAACAGCATGCTGTTTTAGAAAGGGGCTGTCTCATTTCATAAGAACAGAAGATTCCGGCAAAGCTGTTGACAATGAAAGGGTAAAATAACTGGTTTTCAGCATTTCTTTAAAGTATACTAACACTGGAAGGTTTGGTGTTTTTAAACAGGGTAAACATTTCTAGAATAGTAGTATATTGGTGTAAATCATGTTAAGCTTTCACTTATAGAAGGTTTTGTTGTTGTTGTTGTTATAATAGATTGAGAAGTAGTTGTTCAGTTGTTCTTGTTTGAATATAGTATGGACATGAAATACAGAACATAAGTGACGGATCAATGGGTTGTCTATAAGCATGTCCAAGAACTGCTGATGTTCTTTTCTGTAACGTGTTTCTAACATACATTAACTTTTTCAATCAATAAAAGAATGTAATATAATGTAGAATCAACATATTAACCAATGTAAATGATAGATATTAGAGAAGTAATAGTTCGCCTTTAGAACTCATACCACATCCACTGAAATTTGTGACAAGCTTCCTGTTGACACCAGTGAATTGTGGGCAAAGCCCAAATGGCTTGAGCTGCTGATCTGATCTGCTGATTTGTAGAAGAGACACATATACCACTGAAGGTCTCTAGAAGACAGCAAGCAAGCTAATTTTTAACTACTTCAGTGTGCAAGACCATATAAGAGGCCAACCTCACTGTATTACCTGCCATGCATTCTGCAGGATGGCACATGTGCTGGAGGGATTTATCAAGTGCCACACCTAGGGGAGGAAGAGAAGTATGTGACATACATTTAGACCTTCATGATACGGTGAACAGAAACATGTGTATGCACATATGGCCAATTTAAATACACTGAACTGGCTGATCACTTCAGCCCATGCCCCTTACCTAATGCAGTGCAGCCCCTTGAAACTTTACTGGAAAACCTTGAGCTCCAAACACCCCAGAGCAGAAGGAGGTCAGCTCTCACCCTTTCTGTTCAAGCCAGGTGAGACCAAAAGCCTAGGTCCATGCTGGAGCAGTCTAGGTGCAGAGATACCATTGCCTCTGAGGTATAAGTGTGACCCTATTCCACAAAGTGGGAACTTTGTGTCCCCAGCCACTGACAGCATAACTAGGATAAAGGGGTTTTGCCCATTCCTGGAGACTCAAGGACAGGACTCTTTAATAGCACACCACAGCTACTAGCCACAGCGTGTGCTCATTTCACACAGCTGAGGCTTTTAAAAACACAGGATTAACAGTGTCCAAACCCCAAACAATGTGAGAGCCTGCTTCACTATGGCTGGAAGATTATTCCAGCTGTTTGGGTCGGGGAGCCTGAAAAACCGAAACTTGCCTCCCATAGTCAGTGGAGCTCCAGACACATGGACATGAACAGCTTGGTTTAAGCAAAGGGCAGACTGAGAGCTAGCGCTAGATAAAAGGACAGAAAACAGCACTGTAAATAAGAAAACAATTATAAACCTTAAAAATACCCTTCAGGAAATGCATGGCTGGATCTTTTGTTCTGCTTACAGCTTTCCATCCTGTTATTTTCGTTTTTTTTGTAAGGACTAACACTAACTGAGCATGCAGCACAGCCTGCTCCAGCCGGGACTGGGGGCCATGGGAAGCAGTGGTGCCTCTGGGCGTTGTCCTGGCAGCTTCCCGAGCCAGAGGCAGGGAACCCGCGGGGACAGCGTGTTCCCTGCTGGCTGCACCAGGAGCTTAAAAACATGTTTACGTCGAGTCAGCAAGATCCGCCCAGGCTGGTCATGCCACTGCTCTCTCCCTTTCCAGGCTGCTGGAAGGAGCTGCATCAAAGTCCAAGCCCACATTTAACTCTGTTCCAGGTGCTGCCTGCAGTTTGCTCCTGCCTGCCTGGAGCCACTTACGTATCATCTCACCAGTGCACCCAGGTCACCTGAAAATGAAGAACAGCCAGAGGTGCCTCTCTGCCCCTCTCCCTGCCCTGTATTGGAAAGGGCAGCTCTACCAGTACTCAAGCTGGTTCCAGCAACCAGGCAGAACTCAGTGTCATTTGATATCAAACCCTGCCACAGTCACAGCATGGCCAGGCAACAGCGGATAGTGTGCCCAAATCAGCTATAAATGAGTCCTTCTTCCTCACCTTCTACAGGCAGGATGCAACCCCTGTCAAAGCTTAAGGGGACACCAAGTGTGTAATTCAGGTATGCCTCTGAAGCACAGAGAAGCTGTGTGAGTTGCCCCAAAAGAGGGGACAATGACAGCTGTAGCACAGCATGTCAAGAACCACTGGAGTTTCAACCAGCTGGAAAGAAAAGTAGGAGAGAGTTGGGTTACAGAGACCTCTGTGATCCAGCTCTCCACAGCCGTGTCAGGGTCTCTTGGATGCCTCCATCCAAGTGTGCTAATGTCACATATTTGCCTGGGATGGGGTTCTACATGTGTCTGTTTGTTTGCCCATTGTTAAAGTTCCCCTGAGAGTCCTCAGCTATCCCTGAGGACAAGTGCAGGAGAAAATGTTTGGGTTTGTCTTGAACTTTTCAGCCACTTCCAGCCCACTCTGTTGGCTTATGAGTCCTTCATGCCATGGACAGACCTTTGGGTGTGCCTGAGGGGGAAAATCGTACAGGAACATTGTGATCAAATGGAGTGTTTTGCTCATAGTAACATTGTCAGCTTCAAGTATCACAAGTCACAGTTCACAGCCCTCATAGTGCTGATTCTAATTGTTAAGTAAAAAATGTTAAATCTTCTTGTTTTACATTGAATTTCTTTTTTTTTCCTTTTTCTAATTTGCTGTTGAATTTCACCTCCAAACGTGAATGGCAACTCTCTCAGGTTTTTTGAGTCACTCAAAAGACAGTTGGTGAAGGGAAGGGCAGGACTGTGGGAGAAATGGAACCAGATGACAAACAAAGTCCAAATGTAGAGCAAGGTATAGTTCAGAGCTGCTGGCACCACAAGGTGTGCTTACCATGGACACAGGCTGACAGCATGCTCTTGAGTTCGGGACAGCTGCACACATTCACCTCAGCAATAAACTTGCAAACAGGATAGACGCACCAAAGGGTTGGCTCAGCCTTTGGGATGTAGGTGTAATTCAATGAAATTTGCTGCCACTGGGTCTTTACTCTGCATTGATGTTAAAATACTTATATTACTTTTTGCCATGGAATGGCGTTGCTCTGATGGCAGTGATGTCTCTTCACCTGTGCTTTCCAGCATGCTGTGTGCTTGCAGCCAGCTCAGGCACTGCCCTGCCTTGCTCTTTAGCAATGTCTCTGTTTTCATACTGCGCGAACAAAGGGCCATGTATTTATAAGGCACACAGTTCTGTCCCCTCTTTCATAGCACATTGTTACAGACTCTGTGAGAATTCCTTCTCTTTTTTTCCTGCATGTTCTTCCTCAGGACTTAGCAGTGATATATTCTTAGTCCCTAACTAACTAGTGATTTTTGTAGGGTTATCTGGAAGAGTTACGGTTCCCTATTCTTGAGCACAATTGGCTGGATTCAAACTCCTTCCTTCCCACAAATAGCCAGCAAGCTTACAGCTATACTGAGGCAGAACAAGTCCACGCTGATAGTTACTGTTGACACAAAATAACTCAGTGCCTATTGCCATATCAACAGCCTGAGAAGTCACACACCAACTGCACTGCTACAAAGCTAAATCATGGTGTGACTGGCAAGAGGCAAAAGGCATCAGCCAGCATCCCTAGTCAGGCCCAGCTTGAAAGAACAGAACTGAATGGTTCATCAGTGGTGTAAAAATCATCACTCATTTCTCATTTCAAATTCCTTAATTGTAATTTAGCAGCTCTTGGTAGGGTGCCTATGCAAGGTAAAGGTCAACGTACAGCTGTCACATACTAAGAAAATGTTAACTATGCATTAAAATCAAACAGGTCATTGGAATGCATAATATTGATCATCTCTTTTGGCTCAGTGTCTTAGGAAGCTTGAGATGTATTTCAAGAAATAGTAAGAAACAAATTTCTGAGCAGACAACTGATTTCATCTGACAGTTGCTGTATATAGCAATCTTTTTTGACCCACTTGTCTGCTGTACCAGAGCTCCCTGCCGTTCTACGAATAGAGACTGTGGTTGATCTTCCATTACTTTAATATAATTCTTGGGGAGGTTAATGTGTCAGATGCTAGCTAGGCTTCAGCATTTCTGCTAATAGCATGTTCTGCTTTCACTTAGCAGAAGTGCAAACCCTAGGGATTACTGGGAAATTCTCCTGCAATATCCTCAAAGTAAATGGAATTATTGCTGTGTCCAACTTATATTTTGTAGTGTTTCAGAAAAGCAACAGCAGCCCTTCAAAAGCCTTGCAAACCTCCCAGCACAGTGAAAACCTGTTATGCCTCTTCAACTTCTCAGAGTTTCATAAAGGCATATAATAGCATAGGCCACCCCAGACTGTTTCAATCTGGAATGCTGAACTCTTGTATGTTTAATTTAAAGGTATTTGTTCCATGAGCAACATCTGCTGCCAGAAGCATTAGTGTACCTTCAAAAGACATTCCTCAAGTATAAATGAGCCAAGACCCTGTGATCAGTTTAATTGATCCAGCAGTGCTTACAGCTAAAAGTAAAGCTGCCACCTTTCATGGCAGACCAGACCTTTCCCCCTGCTGCTTAATATTTGTGTTCCTGCTATTTTATAAAAATAGTCTGTCTTGCTCAGCCTGGGAGATTTATATAAATTCAAGATTACAACAGTTAACTTGATTCTGTCAAAACCAATGTATATGCTGTAAGATATTGCCCCACAGAAAGATGAGAAATGTTTTTTTCAAGACAGTAAGTGATTGTGAATAAGTAGAATTTCACTGATTTTGAAACATCTATAGGAACTTACTGGTTGCAACTCTGATACTTTGATTCGGGTTGAAAACTCCAGTTGAAACCAGGTCAAAGATTTTGACTGGGATCTCTGCAGGTCTCCTCACACATGCCCATGTGTGCTGAGACCCATGCAGAGCTGCCAGAATCAAAACAGATATTTCAACACCATTCTGCTATGCACCATTCTGCATAGTTGCAAGGTTTGGTCCAAATCCTTACAAGATGATGCAGACAGCCTCGTCATCCCCCACCCAGCCCTACTGACAATGCCATAATACAACATGAAAAGGGATGCAGACTACCCAACTCCATTCTCTGCTGGCTTTTCAAATGTTAAGGGCAGAAAGACATGAAATCCTGGCTGTCTGTGCCAGCTGGCACCAATGCCCTATATTCTACTTTGGGCTTTGAACCTTTCCCTCTTTATAAGGCAAACTCATATTCATGCAGTCATATTATGAGAAGAGCCAGGGATGTGGAAGCAGCATCTCCTTGTGCTGAAGGTCCTGAGCTGAGTATTGCTGCCATTCAGCCAATCAATAGGCTCTCATCAGGAAGTTTGGTTTTGGAGTAGAGTTGGGTGACATTGATTGTTAAGTATATAACAAGTATCAGGTTCTTGGATCAGTTTGTATGTGGACAGCTGTTGACACTTATCTAAAGCCCACTTTTCAGAGAGAAGACCTACTTAGCACATCTTTCAGCCTTGTGCAACCCTCCTGGTCTTGATACCTCTGCCACCAGCAGCACTGGAGAACTAGCCTGTCTCAAGGACAAATGGCAAAAGTTTTAAAAATCTTGGCTGGAGCCTAAGCAGGAAGTGGTCAACATGCACTACTTCCTCTTCCCCTGAATTGAAGTTTTGCAATCTCTGCCTCCTGTTCTTGCTGGCAGGACAGGCAGCAATACTGGAGAGCAAAATCAACCAAGCTCTCTTGGACTCATTGTCCTAATACCTACTCTTTTCAAAGTGTGAATAGACATTTAAAGCTTTTGCAGGGAAATATAGTCCTGAATGCTCTTAGAATTCAGTTTCACGTAGAGACTCTCCACAGATAAATTACTGGAGTTTTGAGTGAAGCTGGATCCAGCTGGACATCAGAGGCAAAGTTTAAAATCATTGCTATTCACTTTACAAAGAGAATGTCCACATTTCCATGAGCAGCTGAGTTATGGCTCTGCACTTGCCCATGAATACATGCAGTGTCCTTATGGTCATAGAAGGGGTAACTTTTTTTGTCCGCAATGCATGTGGCTCAAGAACATCTTTTCATATGCACCTCCTAAAAAGCATGAGAACCAAAACCTAAAATCTCACTGCTAACCATTGAGAAGTCATTAAGGAAGCTGTGGGAAAGGGCTGCCAATAGGAAAGGATAATTCATTCTTTATGCCCATCTGTGCTTTAAATATTCTAATAGGCTGTGGAATGCAGTGGAAATGTTTCAAATATGGCTACATCTCTACTAAGAAGCCAAAAGACAAAAATCAATCTTCTTATTTCACAGAAGATACCAAACAATCCTGAAAAGAGTCTTCTGTCCTTTTAGGTCATGACTATGCTCATGCTTGTGATGTAGTGTTCTCTCATTATTTCCATGTGCAGCCATCCAGTCTGATGCAGTTTTGAAAATATAAAAGCCTGATCAGGAATTATATGACAGTATGAAGTATCAAGACATCTCCACTAAGTCAGAATAATAAGACTGTGCATTCCATGAATTTAATAAATGATGATCTTACTGTCAGGTACTCCCACACCTCACATGAGCAATTCCATCTAGTATGTGGGAATACAGTACAGAAAGAGAGGAAAAAAATGCTAAAAAGTGACAAATACTAAGGTTTGCTTACTCTTGGTCTTTCTAATTTCAACAACAGATGCAATTAAAGTGCATCAATTAAGTCTTTTTTTTTTAATGTGATTGGGATGTTCTCCAGTGTTTCTAACAGCCTGCAAATTCCTATGACAATAATCAGCCTGATCCCACTGTGCTCCCTGTCAGATACCACAATGGCTATAATCTGGCACCTGCTTGGTACAAAGCTTGGAAGTGAGCCTGGGTGCCCACAGAATAAAAATTAAGCATGTTCACTTCAGAAGGGGAGGATCAGAAGGAATTTAGGAACACTGGTGACAGTCTTTTTCTTTCCTCTCAGCAAGAGAGTCCTGGCTACAACAGGTCAGAAAACACTCCTATTGTTCTGCCTTAAACCTCTTCCTTCCAGATGCAGAATTTTGCTTTCAGAAGCAGCCAGCATGGGGATGTATTCTCAATAAAATCAGCTACCTCCATCTGTCTCTTCTGGACTGCCCATCTTGCCCCACTGTCAGACTATTAGAAAACAACATATGTTTTCTGGTCTTGACCAGCTGGCAAATTCTATTCCTCATGCCTGACTTATGTAGATATATCATCTAGAAAAGCAGTGGCTTTTCCGTTCTTCCAACTTCACTGATTTTCCTCAGTGCAGAAGCCATTGGATCCCATCAACCAGGAAGTACCTCAAGCAGAGTTTTCTACAGACAACATGCCCCAGATGCTGATCATTCTCCCC
The DNA here is from genome assembly GCA_013396695.1 of Sakesphorus luctuosus. NCBI lineage: Eukaryota > Metazoa > Chordata > Aves > Passeriformes > Thamnophilidae > Sakesphorus > Sakesphorus luctuosus. Next base: position 910,508 of record VWZD01001639.1, on the reverse strand, counting down.
AGTAAACTACTGTAGTGGTAAACTACTGTAATGTCTCTGATAGAGGTACCTCTGCAGCTATATGGAAATTTTTCATTGGTTTAGAGTCCAGGGACCTATATTACATTTTTATCCACATGAGAAAGCATTTACTCATGGTCTGTGCTGGCTTTGAAATTTCTTATTGGAACTGGAAACTGCTTAATAGCAATCTTAATTTCTGCCTAGCTAAACATAGGCAGACTCATGAATTGGATTCTCTTCTAACACAGCATACAAGCTTTAATTAATGAAAACTGAGATGAAAAGAGAGGTGATTTGTAATACTAAATAATCTGCACATTTCTTCAAAAGCTGTTCTTGCTATTTTCTGAGACACAGAGACACTTGAACATCTTGGCTGCTCCTGTTTGGCTGCAGCTTTCTTGCAAAGAGACAGTAACAGTGATGAGGACTGACAGCTTCATATTCAGAGATGCAATGAGAGGTCAGGAGTTACTGGCTCCCAGTGGTGGGCACAGCTAACCTTTCTTTTTCACAGAGCCCAGAATTGTCAGGGTCTAAAAAAGTAGAACAGCCCAGATGGATTGCATCAAACTAAAAAAGGGAAGAAAAGTGGGGTTTACCTGTAGGTCAGATCACACAGCTGCCCTTGCTGTGGGATACTTTCTGTGTGAACTGCCACTGCCCTGCATTTCATCTTCCTGGACTGGAGAAAGTAGCTCAGCCAGAAGTAAAGGAAACCAGTGCTGGAAAGTCCAAAAGCACAGAGTCTGCAAATCAGGGGGACTGGCAGATCTGTAATAGCCCAGCAAACAAACCTTCATCTTCAAAAGACCTTTTGGTCAAGGTGGGATTCCTCTCACCTGCACTTAGCTGCCAAAAATGAGGAACATAGTCCATGCTAGCAGGCTTGTTTCTTCTTATAGTCAGTGTAGAGAAGGGTTCATATTTTTCCCAGATCACATCCAACACCATCCTAAGGGATACAGGGATGCATATAAGTACAGCTGTGCAGGTTGCAGGAGCAAGTCTTTTCTACCTGACTTCCTTGACATCAGATATGAATTTATCATTGGTTACAGGGAGAGTGTAAACAGAGACAGAATACACTAAAAGCTACCCAGGATTGAATATCAACATACAAAAATTTCAAGGCTGAACATTTCAGTCCTGTTCACATACTACGACTGACAAAGGAAACATTTTTTTTATGATTAAAAAGGATGTAATTATGAGAAAGCTTTTTAAGGTACAGACAGGTATAGCGAACAGTGAACTAACATTGAATTGAGAGTCAATCAACAGAAATATACAAAAACTACTGAAAGCCTGTCTCTGGTCACAATTCAAAGCAGTTTGCCCATTTCTTTGTGGAAAAGCATTTCTGTGACTCTGATAAATGTTCTATTTTTTTGACAGTACCCTTTCTTTTACTCCCAAAACAACAGCTGAAGGAAATGATAGTGAAACAGTATCAAAGGTTGTTCAGACTGAATCTAATGCTATCTAGCAGGCAATGGAATAAATACCAAAGGAAGCAGCAGCATTGTTTAAGCTAGGCTGAACAAAGCATGGCAGTTATGTGCCCATGTGTGTTTGCAGCATGGGGCCTTTCCAGCTCTGCCTCCCCAGGACAAACTGCAGCCTGCAGCTGTGATATCTTGGTGTAGGGAAAGAGAGTGGCTCCAAGGAGAGCTGGTAAATCCCTGCCCAGTTTCAGGCTGGCCTGCAAATGGACACATGCTGTGTCAGAGTTCTGCCTGGATCTCCAGCACCCTGCAGAGGCATATAGATCCAGCAAGGGAGACTCCAGTGCCTTCTCTGTGGCAGCTCAGTAGATGATTCCCTCTGGTTCCAGCAGCAAGTACTTCTTCATGGACAGAGGTATGGAGAGCAAGGGGATTCCTCGATGGCACCTTTCTGACAATATTGCCCGGATGGTACACCTGCATAAATGCATGAGTGACCGTGGAGAATTGCTGCACACAGTGAACAAAGAGTCATAGAAATCCTGGTGCCGCTGAAAAAAACCAAACAAACAAGCGTATTTTAGGGAAATAAGGCTGTTTTCCTTCCTCCTCTTTCCCCTGCCCACATGAATCCCTTGGCAGAACAAGGAAAAAAGCACAGCCATCCATCCTATCCTTTGAAGATACATCAAGCGCCAGAGATCTAGTTTAGCCAAAACGCCTGCACAAAATTCTTATGCTTGTCTTAAATATTTAGTGTTAAGCAAAAGACATGGTGAAATCTTTAGGTTTGGTATGTCATATATCCATCAGTTTGAGGTAGGGGTTCCTTTGTGGTGTTACTCATGAACTTAAAAGACTCTGCAGCCTGCTCAGGGTCAGTTCACATGTGTAAGTTAATCCTCTAAACCTCAGTATGGGGCAGTGAGGCACCACAGTGCCAGTGGTACTGGTGAGTTCGCTGGGGTTGTGAAAAGCAAAGTACCCTCGGCCTTACTCATCGCCCCAGTGCGTTCCCAAGAGCACAAAAGTGCAAATGCTTACAAATAATGTCAAAAAACTCAGAAGCAAATGGTAAATATGTGTCACTACATATGACTTGACCTAATTTTATAATCTTGTTACTTGATAGATCTGGTTACATATATTTTCAGGTTATGCTTTATGGACAGTAAAGTATGGATTTTTGTCAACAAAAATTTTTCTTAAATTTCATGTTAATTTCAGCTTTGACAACAAAAATTAAAACCTCAACAGAGAAATAGAGCCACTGTGACCTTTTCCAAATAAAAAGATTAAAATTTTTGTTGGAAAAAAATTATTACTATTATTATCGTTGTTGTTGCTATTATTAAGATGGAAAAAGACCTTCAACTTTTGTTTTCACCACAATGATTTTTTGTTTGTTTGTTTTTTTCTGAGCAAGGCTGACCCTAACAAAGTCTCACAGTTTCTCTGGCAATATAACTCCGCATTATAATACAGGTGGAATTCCCTAAACATACTGAACAAGTATATCAGGCATTGTTACGTTTCAGCACTGATTTTACATTTTTGAAAGAGGCCCAGTATAAATAAAAAAACCTAGTTACAAACTGGAATATTTGAACTAAAGGATTTCTGAATTAAAGGGATAATTATGTCCAAATACGTAGCTTGTCCCATAATTTTGCTTTTTGACAACACCTTTTCCTCTTTAATTTCTTACTTTTCATTTAAATTCTCCCTTGCATTTGCAGCTAACCCATTTTTTTCACAGAAACCTCATCCATGCAACCAAACCTAAAAATGCATAGTCACATCCCTGTAAAATGTCACTTTAAAAATGCTTGTTGACTTAAAAATTTATGTAAATATACACCTTGACAGATCTGAAGAAACACCAGTTACAGACAGAATCTTTTCACTTGCTGCCTACATGGACAGCTCAGCTCTGCAGCACCGCTGACAGGGATTCCTCCAAAGGATAATGTTGCAATGAAAGTTTCTCTAAAATATGTCTTTTTTTTCAGTAAGTGATAGGCTCTTGTCAAATGAGTGATATTAAATCAGGACGTCCCAAATCCCCTGAGATGTTCTTTTCTTTCAAAAGCATACTTTCTTTCCTATGTTTGGATATGGGTTATGCAAATAAGGAACTTGAATTTTACTCAATTATAAATCTTTGAGAGCTTACCTCAAAGACATCCTCAGGTATGGCTGCTTTCCACTTGGATGTTGATTTGATATGTTCATAGGAATTCACGACTACCTCCACAGCTCTGGGGTGGGAATGACAGGCTTGTAGCACCTGCAGGCAGGATGCATGGAGACCATGAGTACCACCAAGAAGCTTGATGTTTGGCACTGTGCAATGAACTGACACAGACACAGCCAAAGAATTATGAGAGGAGAAGGCTGGAGATGCAAAAGACACAAGGCCCATCAATGCTACTCAGCACAAGCGCATCAAGAAACCCCAGAATAGTTCCCAGTGGAGCTGTGCACACCCCAGTTCAACACCATGCAGAAGTACTGGCTTGGATCTCCAGAGCAGTCTAGCTGGAGTGGGTTTTATTACCCAAATCTAGAGATAATCTGTTCACGGCTGGGTTGAGTGACTCAACAGCAGGCAAAGCCATGCACAAAGTCCTTTCTCCAGGTTATACAGCACAGGAGCAAAATAAAATCCCATCATATGACTCAAAACCGCATTGTTACAGCAAAGTTTAAAGGAAGACCAGGAGATAACACCCATGAGAATTAAGGTTTTCAAGTCATACAAGGCTCCTGAAACAACTATTCTGCCCAGTAACTTTAGCTCAATAGGAAAAAAACCCAAAGTTTATTGTCACTCACACACATGGAATAACACTTTGCATTCACCCAATTTTGTCCCACAGAGCCCCCAGGTTTCGCAAACAAAACTGCAGAACATCCCTCTGGGATAAATATCATGCTACATTTTTATAGATGGGCAAATGTTGGTTTGGAAGAGACATACAATTCATGCAACAGGAGAAAAGCAGAGGCAGAAAGAGGAGACCCAGACCTGGCTCTCAAATGTGCTCTAGAAAACTAAGTACTGTTCTGTTACAGACAGGGCCTACTCATACTGGGCTCAAGAGGGCACAACCAAAAATGCGGCATTTTATTCAAAGACTTCTGGATGTTTGTCTTGTCAAAACCTTACATACACTGTGGAGGAACCGCAAAATGTTGCTCAGGGCATTGGATAAGAGAGAATAAGTCCTGACTGCAGCAAACTTACTTAGTTGTCTGATATAATAAGACTGTCAGGTACTTCAGGCAGCGCCTTGGGCTCTGTAGCCATTTAAGTTTTTTCAGGAGGGATCCTGTAGTTATTTTTTTTTCATCAGGTATGAGCTGAGGCCCAGCATTTTCCTTTAATTCTCACATTTCCTGGGAATAATCTAAAGCTTTATTAAGATGCATTTCATTTTGAATAGACCTGAATAGATTTTTAAACATGATATGTGACAAACTGAATCAGATGGTCTCATCTCTAATCCTAGTAGGAGACCATGAAATACCCATTTTGTATAACTCAGTTAAGCCTGTATGAAGCTAACTTTGGCAAAGGGATGTAGGTTTTCTGAAATGAGAAGCTGAATCTGCTCTGAAAAATTAGTCTTGAACCAGCATTTAGGGTTCAGTATTTCAGACTGATTGAGCAAAAATGGGATCTGTGTCTGGTTTCTGGTATGGGCAACTGTGATTTCACTTCACTTAAATGATACCACTCTTAAAATGGGTCAGCTCACAGTGTTTCAGGCATTCTGGGCCCGCATTGATGGGACTCCAGCAATTCCAGATACCACCAAACTCTGAAGTCTGGATCTTTCATCTCATTCCTGTTCAAGATATCACCTCTCTGTATATCGCTACTGTACAAAGGCATTCTTAACCTTGTGGAACTGCAGAGGGTATATCCTAGCTGCTCCATGATTCAATAGCAGCTGGTAGCAGATGTCTGGCTGAGCAGCTGGCCTCACAGATGTCACTTTTATGATATACTGTAGGGGTGCACAGCCATTGACATCCATGATATTTGCTTCTGCTCCTGCCTCCAGCAGCATATGCAGAAGGACATGATCACAGTTCCATGCGGCTTTGTGGAGGGGTGATTTGAAATCCTCATCACGAGCATTCACTTCAGCTTTATAGTCCAAGAGCATCCGACAGATGAGGTGGTGATCCTGGCTGTATATCTGATCCTTATAGTGAAGAGCCCAATAGGCTGCACAGGCCAGTGGAGTCTCCATGTAGGCATTGAGAGCATCAACGTGTGCTCCTTGTTCCACATAAAAGGCCACGAGCTCTGGGACACCCAAACGTGCAACGACATGCAGAGGAGTCTCCTCATCTTTGTTGTTTGTTCTTATGTTCACATTTGCTCCTGTCAGTAAAAGATGATGGGGGAGAAAAAAGAAGGCAATGAAACACTCGTTTGGCCAGCTCTCTGACTGAGCCCTCATTCCTAAGAAGAAGGTTAGGGTGGGCAACTGGCATGACACACATGGAATTGCAAATAGCACTGACTGTGAATCTCTTAAGCCTCCAGGGAAACCTTTAGAAATTTCAGATTCTTGGATCCATCCTCAGATGTGATAGCCTGGCCCCGAAGTGGGAGAAGACCTTATCTAAACACTCTATTTTAGAGCAGCATGCAGGCCCAAATCTCTGTGTAAAATGCTGTTTTGTATATAAGTTGAGACCTGGAGGAGAAAGGATTGGGTCCGACCGCCCCGTTTGTGCCGAGCGGCTGCCGCAGCTGAAGCAACAGCACCATCTGCCGAGCAGCGAGGCGACCCCGGCCCCTCACAATTAAGACCGAGGTGTAAAGTTTGGGAGCGAGAAAGAGGAGTCCGAAACTACTTCTGAGCTGGAAAATCTGAATGCAAATGATGTTTAGCCACGTTGAGTGTTAGTCGTGTTCGACGGCTCTGAGAAAGCACCGGCAGTCTAGCTTTCGAGGCGGTAACGGAGCATGGCATCAGCACTGCTTGGCTGGTGAGTCGCCCCAGACAGAGGTGGTCAAATAGCAATGAACTGAAAAAATCCCGTGTGACACCACTGAGTGGAGATGGCAGGTGGAAGATGCATCTTGGAAACTTTGGTACCAGGGACATTAACTGAAACCCTGGCTTTGGCTGTGGGGGTTGCTGCTGTGTGAGTGTGCACACCTGACACGTTTTGCTCCAGACCTTTCCCACTTTATTCGGAGTCCCAGCATTTAGCTCATATGGAGATTTGGGGTTACCAACTGCTTTGGGAGGAAGAGCAGCTTGTAAAGTGCTATTATGCTGTTGCGGATTCAGGGGTGGAAAAAGCCTACAGAAGACATCCTTTCACTTGCATTCATTCTATGATGTGTTTCCTACAACTACATTTGACTTTTAGGCTTTTCTGTGGCAGCAAATTCAACTCCTGCTGTCAGAACTGTTTGCTCTGGGCAGGATACAACTGGCAGCATTTATTTTCCTTTCTACCAAACAAAATAATATGTATTTTTCCTGCAAGAGAAAAGCAATGTTGTTATTCATTTATGACTGCAGATTGCCTTGCCCAGAAAGCCTACTTGGGCTCTGCATCTCAGGAACCCTTTTAAGGGTTTCTTTTACTGTGTCTTGAGTCAGCATCCTTCTGATAAGAAAATACTGGCTTACAAATATATTTATGAAGGAATTACATCTATTCATAGCTTTATTTGTCCTGCATAGATGCAGGAGTTTGGCTGTTGACACATGAAGAGATGGTATGAAAAACTGCATCCAGTTTTTCAAGGCCAAATCTCAAAAACAAGTGGTTGGAAGAATTTTTCTGAGATCAAGGGAATTCTAACAAGAAAAACAATAAGAGAGGTACCCATTCATGTGAAAGTATCTCAATAGTAAACCTAGGTGAAGAAGACAGAAAAACCCCAAAAGAAATAGAAGCTCCCTGATTTAGAGGAGCTCTTTGGCTGAGGCACCAATCTGGGAAACAATCTTGGAGTAAGGATCTGTGGCCAGGGAAAGACAGACGGGATGAGGAAACAGAATGGGAAAACTTACTCTGATCAAAGAGATGGGGAAAAGGAGTCTGAGATGAAGACATAGATCAGCTGTGGATTGAAGGGATAAATATACATGTACTTTGAGAAATTGTCTCTTAAGAGAAAGCCCAGACCACGCCCATGATCTCTGGCCATGCCATGAGAGACACTCCAGAGCTTTATCTTACCTCTCCAAATCAGCTGCTGGGCACAAGGCATAGAGTTTCGTGTTGTACAGAAGTGCAAGGGTGCCTGCCCACTCATTGAAAAGCAGTTCAGCTTAGCTCCGTGGCTACAAAGGATCTTGAGACACTCAACATTTGCCATTTCACAGGCTATGTGGATTGCTGCTTTTCCATTGGGCCGGCAGTTGATTGTAGCTTTGTGATTGAGGAGGACTGAAAGACTCTCCAGATGTCCATACATGACCGCCAGATGAAGTCCAGTTGCCCAGGATATTTTTAATTTGTAGCTAGGCAGCCAGTACCCTGTACAAAGTGAAAATGTTTTACCAGCCTTGGCAAAGTATCTTTGTATATTCTTTGGAGTATTCACCTACTGAAAATAATCAAAGGGGAAGGAAGGTTTGGAATTTTGATGTAATTTACTATAATTTCACCAGCTTAGTGCACACAAAGTCCTCTCAAGCATAACTTCATTTTCATTAAGCACTGTTACTAAATGTACTGAATAGCCTGCTCTTTGGAGAGAGAATTTCCATGCAGATGTAATCTGAAATAAGCTATTCTGGTTTTTGTGACTTGTGTAGATTAAATAAAAAAAAATGTCTGAAATGCCACCACCTAAAAAATATGTGGGAAATGGGATCTTCAGCCTGCCAATAGCTAAGCAAAGGCAGCATTTACTTAGGACAGTGACTCAACAGACAGTTTATCCTACTGTTTCTGCGTAGGAGATAACAGGACCTTGAATGTCAGGAGCTGGATTCAGACCTCCAGGGATGCACTGCACATAGATGAGCCCTGGCAATGTGGCTAAAGCTGTGTCAGAAACCGACTGCCAATTATCACCCCTGGGGAGCATGGAGTGAGGAGATTGAATGCTGATGTAAATTAGATGAAGAGCCAAATAGAAGCAGTGACACTTTAGAGTGAATTTTGGCTCTAAAATGTTTGGATTTTCTTCAGAAAATTTCAGAATTATTTCTTTGTTTTGTTTTGTTTACTTACAAGCAGGTGTAACACCAAATCACACTGAAACACTTGTTCTTAAAACAGGAGTATCTGCTTAATGACTGCACACATAGAGTGGAATGGCCTGAAGTTGTGCCAGAGGATATTAGAAAGAGGTTCTTCACCCAGAGGGTGGTTGGTCACTGGAACAGGCTCCCCAGGGAAGTAGTCAGAGCACCAAGCCTGCCAGAGTTCAACAGGCATTTGGATGATACTTTCAGGCACATGGTGTGACTCTTGGGGATGGTCCTGTGCAGGCTAAGGGTTGGACTTGATGATCCTTGTGGATCCCTTCCAACTCAGCATATTCTGTGATTCTGTAACTGTCTGGTTGAAATCTGTTACCATGTAAAAGACAGAAAAAATACTCAAGATGTATAATGAGGTTTAAGTAAGTCAAACCTTCCTTTTTTACACTCTGATTTTATGTAGTTTTCGACATTAATGTCAGATAGAGTTTTTACAGTATTCATGGGTGTTGTATTAGACAGAAGGAAGACAAGGAGGAATGAAAAAGGTAAAAGGAAGGAAAAAACTAAGTGCTGGTGGCAGGGAGAAACTGATTAATTGATTTCTTCCCTCCTAGTTAAATTGCAAGTATGTTTTTAGATAGAGACAAGACATCATCTACTCTTGGGCCAAAACTCTGGGGACTATCAAACCCCAGTCCTCTAGGAACCCACGCTGTGAACAGCAAGAGAGGCAGCCCTAAGGCATCAGAATGCCCAAATGGTGTGACAGGGTCCTCTGAGGACACTCAACCTACTGACTGTGCAGATTACACTGGCAACTCTGGTAATGCAATCTTTTCATCATATGCCATCAAACCAGACACAGAGTAGGTGGGCTATATCCCAAAGTCTATGTATATAGCAGACTAAGCTTCTTAAATCACATCCCTATCCTAATTTATGTGCGGTATTCCCCTTTGTTACCAGTGAGCTGTGGAGCACTGCCAGCTTATCCCACATAGACCTGATGTTAGCCATATGTTAGCCATAAATTATATATTAACAGCAGGAAAGTGATCCTTAAAAGCCAGGTTATCACTTTTCATAGCCACAGTTTTCCTGCCTGAGATGACTGTTTATTTCCTTTGCCTGTGCTGCTGCAGGAGAGCTGTGCTCGGACATCCCCAGGGGAGCATCTTCCATGTCCTCTTCCCAAATCCACAGATACCTCCGAGCTCAGAGGGACAGTGACCAGGCAGTGAGAAGGAACTAGACATGGGCTCCATGGGAGACCTCATTCAGCTTACCTGTTTCTTTGGTTAGAAACATGAAAAAGCCATGGTACAAGCAAGGTCAGTGTCTTTGAGAGCTCTCAGTCTCTTTGGAAGAGAGAAAGCAAAGCCACTCTGTCACCTATGACATCCTTTTTCCACTTCATTGCTTAGGGTTAGGGCAAAGCTCAGATTGCCTGAGTTGTGGGGTGGGGGGGATGAATTTTTCTCCCTTCTTCCTCCTTAAGAAAATTTCCCATTCATGCCACAGTTACCTGGTATTCAGAACAAAAGTAAAATTTACATGAGAGTTGATACAGTGCCTCCTGTCTTTCAGACCAAGTGAATACACTGCTGTGGTTTTAGGTCATGGAGTGCATTTACCTTCCCATGTTTTGAAGAAAGGAGAGACTTCTTCAAATGAGACAGATAATGATCTACAATGCATTAATCCTATAGTCTTAAAACACAACCAGAACGCATCTTGGCCTGCTGAGGACAGAAGAATATGTATTTTAAGATACATTCAGCACTGTGTGGCTTAGTTCGTACACTGTCCCTAAGGGAAGTGCATCATGACTGCATCATCCTCACCCTGAAGAAACCAAAAGAGCAGGAGCCAATCATTAAATAGGAGGTAAACACAGAAAAGGAGAAGAGCTAGCATATTGTCCCCTTTTTATGCAACAGAAAAGAAAGTGCACTCACTGTGCTGCTGGCACTGGAGGTGTTTATCTCCACATATGATTAACTTCTGGCACAGACTGATCATTACTGTTTTCTAAATACACATGAAGAGGCTGTTAGCAAGTAGGTCATGAAGCGTGTTGATTTTAACAAAGAGCAGCCTTGCTTTATTGCTTTAAGTTGTAAAGTTTTGGAAACTCAATCAGTATGTGGCTGAGAACTGGTCTGGATTTGCTACACTACAAAACAGATGTCTTTCCTGGTTGTGTTTCTCCAGATTATTTTTCTGTTTTGATAAACTAGCACATCCTCACTTTCTGTCAGTTGGAAAAATAAATCTCCTCCCATCCAGCAACCTCCAAGGTCCATAATATTTCCTTAGCTCTCCTGAGCCAGGGAGAGTTCACTCTACCACTAATGTAGCTTGAAAATAAAAGACATGGAATATTTTAAGTTTTCTAAACAGTCTGCATATGTGTACAGGTTTATGCAAGTAATGTATACACCACAGTTAACCTGCATGTATCTATTCCTGGCTTTGCACCTGAGTTCTCTGCAAGAAAATGGTAAAGGACTCTTCCTGGACTCCACTGCAGCATGAGGCTCAGCCTAGGCTCTGGCCTGCCTTCCATCAAGCCCAGTGTGTACAGCTGATAAGCTCCCCTACTACAGTGACTGTGGCCACATGACCCTACTGAGACATTAGTGCCTATGCATCGGTTTATGTTGCAGCTTCAGAAGAGATAAAAGGCCACAGTTTCTTGAAAATCACTCAAACCCATCTACTTCCTGGCTGGTGAAGGCTGCCCCATTTACCTTGTTTGTAGGATGCCAGAATCAGGTTTTCATCTTCGACTTCAAACACTGTGTCCACATCTATTTTCTTTTGGCTCAAGAGCTCTTCCAGTGTTTCAAAGTCATTGGACTTCAAGGCTTCAAGAAAAGCTTTTTTCATCAACTTCGCAGCTGCAGCTCGAGTAATTTTCCCCTCTGTATTCTCTCCCTCTCTGCATGTTTCCTCCAAATCCATTTCCAAATGTATCTTTTTGTGCTGTGAAGAGGGGTACGCTGAGGTCCCTATAGCACAGTTGAATGCTAAAGTTTCTGAAGACTAGAAGGTAATTTTATCACTCAGTCATGCTGATCTGCTTGTTCTATTTATATGAAGAGCATTTCGGGCATTGAAATGCCACTCTTAGATATCACCACACTCTTTTGATGAAAGTGAGGACAGACACATTAGCAATAAAAGCAAAATAAAAGTTATCTCTGTGAGATTCATACACATTAAGCTTCATTAACCACCTGATTACCTTCTGCTACTGACATATACTTACTTTAGAAGACACGAGTCCTCGGTGTTCTCTGCTGGAGAAGCACCCACACTTCCTTTCAGAGCTGCCATTGCTGATTTATTGGCTGCAATGGAATGTGATACTCTGCCTGTAGATGCCTTTTAACTAGTGCAATTCAGGAAAAAAAAATTTAAAAATCCCCAAGGCACTCTTCCCACAGGAGATAACTCACTGTTCCCCTGGACAGCATTCTGCATGTTGATGCTGGCTTTAGGCATGACAAGCAGTGCTCCTTGTAAGGAGAAATGCTGGGATGAGGAGTCTGCAGAGCTGTACAGCTATGTTATGTGGTGGGAGATCTCTCATCCACGATAGGGGGCTCACAAGTGAGTTAGCCCAGGTGCAAGCATAGGAGGCTCTTTTCCTTTCCCTCATCACCACTGATCTAAATTCAGACCTTCTGTCTCACAACCCCAACACCCACTGGACACTGCTCCCTCCTTGCCTTTTCCTGCTGTCTTTGCGAGTCCCCTGCCCCTGTATTGACAGCACTGATGCAAACACACATGTGGCTAGCATGAGCTACTACCATGCATCACATAGAAGTGGTTCACACCTGGACCCTCTTGGGCTGTTGGATGAAATCACAGGTAGAATGTGACTATTTAGTCTGGATTTAAGTCACCCAGCAAAGTGGACACCACCACAACCATTATAAAGACAGCTTCACATTTATCCTTCCTGTGAATTTGGCTTCTGAATGGACCAATTAAGAAATGTGAGCCAGGTGGCAGTGGAAGTCAGAGCAGCTGCTCTTCTTATAGGGTTTTTGGGGACCAGGCTCCACAGGCAGCCCCGTGTGGACCTGTCCATGGGAATGCTCACCAAGTCTGTCCTAGAACTAGTGCTCAACAAAGGTGTTAACAAAACAGCAGTTCATGGGCAACTGGGAAATTTGTGACTTCCTTCTACCTATGTACCTTTGGATGAAGAATACTTTATAAACACTAATTCTCTGAGGTTGTGCACATTGTATAGATGCAGTGGGAAGGAAAACAGGTGCTATAGGTCCCAAGCAGCTCATCTCAGTCTTTCTAGACTTAAGAGGAGGGTCAGAATCTCCATACCTTTACATTCCTTTCTGCAGGATTGCCTCCCTTTTCCTTTGTTACTTTCAGTAGTGGATGCCTCCACTTCAGGCCTTTAAAAAAAGTGTCAATGATTGTCTGGTATGAGAACAGGGACAAGATGTGAATGCCAGATGTTACGAGATTCTTGTTACCTCCAACTCTTTTTTTTTTTTACCCACTGTATTCCTGGAACGTTATGCATGCACAAAGCACTGATATGTGGCTGCAATCAATTTTTCACCTCAACTACACTTCTGATTTGAAATGCACTAGCTTTTTATCTATCATCTTCCACAAATAGTACTATATGACAGATCTATCTGAAAGGATCATGCTAGTACATCACATGCTGGTCTGCTGCTGAGATGCACGAGCATGTTGCTGTAACAGATTACTACACATCTCCTGATCCATTGTGATTGCTCTCGGCTGACAGGCAAGGTGAAGTAATATGTCATGGTTTTGCCCACAATGAAAAAGAAAGCTGATGAAAGTTACTTTACATCCATCATGGTCCAAAAGCATGCACAGGAAGGAACAGCACCTCAGCATGCTTACCTGTCAGCAATTTGTGTGGCCCTGCTCTGACTCTCACAGAATTTTTTCTTAAAAATTATTGAGCTTAAAAGAGATAAAGGAAACAGTTATAGATACCCTTATCTCTCGTAGTTTTTTTCAGTAAGCAGCATTTGGGTCTAATCTCAAAAAATACTGATATGAGTGCACTGGTTTTTTCAGTACAATTATACATAAGAATGAGGAAATGATTTTGTGTGTTAAATTAATAAACAATCAGAAAAAGATTCTCTGAAGTAAAATCAAAAAATATTTAAGAATACATAAATACTCATCGCGGGACGCAAAGGTACCAGTTTTTACTGTGCATTTTTGCTGTCTTCTCCACAAACACCCCCTTGTCGCAGGGGAGAAGCTTGTGCGCCTCATCAGGTTGTGTGCTATGCTGTCAGTGGTTTGTGCCTCCGGTAGGGTCTCCCATGCCAGGCGGGGCTCAGCTGAAGGGTCAGACAAAGTGTGTCCAGAGGCAGGATGGGCTCACTATCCCTCTGGCAACCATCCTAGGAGAAGGACAACTCTAACTCCAAACCCAGGCAGATGGAGCTCGCTTAGCCCTGTAAGGCCATCCATCTAAGAGAAGGATACTCTAACTAAACTTACGTCCTTGCTCAGCCATCTTGCCATCTAAGAAAAGCCGCCTTTCGTCTTGCATGCAGTAAGCTCCAACAGAAACTTTGAGACATACAGAACAAATGGTGGCCCAACCTAGCAGATAAGACTCAACTATGCACAGATTTGGGTGACCACAGAGGATTCTATGAGGCCCTGAAAGCAGTGTATGGAACCACACACCAGGTTCAAAGCCCCCTACTCAGCACAGATGGCCAAATGCTTCTCACAGATAAAACCTCCATCCTGAACTGATGGTCTGAACATTTTCAGACTCTCTTCAGTGCCAACTATGTAGTCCAAAGCTCAGCAATTCAACACATTACACCACAACTGGTGAAAAACGAATTGGATATAGCTCCTACTATGGGAGAGACACTTAAGGCCATACAACAGGTGAAAACTGGCAAGACAGCTGGGGTTGATGGAATTCCACCTAAAGTCTGGAAGCATGGAGGTCAAGCACTCCATGCTAAATTTCATGAGCTTATTGTGCATTGCTGGGAACAAGGTGAACTACCATCAGATCTCCATGACGCAATCATCATCACCCTCTACAAGAAGAAAGGAGAAAAATCAGACTGCTCAAATTACCAAAGTATTACTTTGCTCTCCATTGCTGGTAAAATCCTTGCAAGAATACTTCTGAACAGATTAGTACCCACTATTGCAGAAGAACTTCTACCTGAAAGCCAACGTGGTTTCAGAGCCAATGTGGTTTCACTGTGCCTTTTGCAACCAGACTTGCCTATCCCGCATCGGCCTTTTTAGCCACCAGCACGCTTGCAGCAAGCATGGGTAGAGCCCTTCCCAAATCTTCATTCGCGAAGCCTAGCCACGATGATGATGATGATGTATTTTTGCCCTTTGTGATTTCCTGCAGCGTTTTCCCTCGCCGTACCACAAGGTGGCAGTTTGATTTCAAAAGTCGGCACTAATCTCATCCATGCCCAAAGTCTGCCAAATATTCTGAACATTTTCCTATGAAACAATAGCTCATCCCTTGGTTAATATAAATTACAGTTGTATTATATAATGCTATTTATAGGTTAGACTTGAGGCCACTGTCATGGGCACTGTACAGTCACAAACTATCCACTAAAAAAACACATGGTTTCCACATTTAGGATCAATTGTCTAAATTACAAAGTTAACATAAAGGCATGTTTTTGCTGGGGAGACATCTCCTGCCCCCAAGCTTTCCTTCTGCTCCACAAAGAGCCACACTACATGGGACAAGCCACGGGCACACAAACACAAGCACCTCAGGGGGATGGGCTGGACCTGCCCCTCATAAGTGGTTACAGCAGGTCAGAAGAACCAGGTGTGAAGGTTCACACAGCAAACAAGGGAAGAGCTGACAACTTCTTCAGGTGCACTCTGCTTCCTACCTCAGGCGATGGGACCATTGCTGGTGACCCTTTCCAGCATTATCACAGGTTGATTCTAAAGCCCACTGAAGTCGAGAGAAGTATTTCCACTGATTTCAGTGGGCCATCTCCTTTACTAGCTTGGGCACTAAGCAACAGAGCCGAGCAGGAGAATGAAGGTGAGTGCATGAGCACCACTGGGGTTGTGTTATGAGAAGGATGATTGGTGGCACAGGAGTAAGCATGAAAATCAGAGTTGGGACTGCTAACAAGAAGACAAAGACAGGCTTCAGCAGAAAATGAGAAGAGATGTAGTGGCAGGCTGTGCAAAGTGTGATTCCTGAGTAGCCAGGGCCCCTCCATTGGCATTTGCTGATGTAGAGCAATAATCTGTTGGCAGCCACAACACTCACAGCAGTTCTGGGAACAGTTTGAACAGAGTTTTGAAGGTGAAAACCAACATCCTGAACTCTACACTTGGGCAGGCAGGAAGTCAGCAAAAAGGAGAAATGCTGCCCACAGAACAGTGGTAATGCAAGCAGAGCCAGGGAGCTGTTCCTGGCTGTGAAACCAAACATCCTGACAGACCCCTGGCAGTCCCCAGACAGCCAGCCTGTTCTGCAGCAATCCTGTCCCAGTGGCAGTGCCAGAAGGGTGGTACAGAGGTCACCAATAGATGCAGGGTCACCTACACAGGTGCCATTACAAATGTTCTCTCCTCCTCTGTTACAGAGGTGACCTGCCTTGCAGCAATGTGTCAACACACCTGGCTAGCGCGGTTTCAATTCTGCCATTCCCCCTCTCCACAGGTGGGTGGCTAAAGCATGCCGCTTCAGCAGCAGTGATACAGCCTCTCTGTGAAGCAGCCTGTTCTGCTCTGAAGCCTTACATCTTAAGAAGGGATGTGTACTGAATGTCAGATCTGTGGGCCTGAAGCAAAAAACAGATCCTTGAGTTAATCCCACACTTTGATCTCTTCTGAACAGTGCATGCTTGTAGAAATACTGTTGCAGCAGTGATCACAACCCCCTCGTTCTGCCCTGGTTCTTGCAGCATCTGCAGCATCAGACCAAGTCTGCCACACTGCTGCCCACTCCGTGGGCAATGTTGCCTTTTATATCCCTTGTGTTGCCAAGTATATCGCTTCTTTCTTCTTGGCAGCTCTCAGTTCCCAAGCTGTATTAAGCACAGCCCTCTTACCTATTCATTTCACACATGTTTTTTGCTAATAGTAATACTGAATTTTTTTCACTTCTCTACATCTTTCTGCCTGCTTTAGCTATTATTATATTTTATCTGATTTCCTTTTTCCAAGGTGTTGAAGATTACATAAATCTTCTCCATGCTTCTTTTTTTAAATTTCTTATTAGGAAAGAAGCTCTTCATCTGTGCCAGGTCCAAACTATCTTTTCCAGGTGCTCAGCTGTAAATCATCTTTTGAGAAAAATCCTATCTGTAAATTCATTCCTGTGGCTGGTTAAACTGAAAACTTCTTACTGTCATTAGTCTGGAATCCTATTGTTCTTTGTTGTATTATTTTACTTTTGTTCTTATTTGCTATGGATTGAAATAGTCTCAGATGCTCAAAGGCATTTAGACATAAACTCCCCAAGTCACTGAAAGTCAAATTCCTAGGAACTGGAAACCTATGTGTCTAGGAGAGTTGGAGCCTTATGGTTTTGTTTTCAGTAAAGCAAGCATAATTTAGAAATATGGAGCAAGTGAGATGTGCCTTAAGGTACATGCATGTTACAAAATCAAAAGTGGATGGCAATAACCCAGAATTTTGTTCTTATGGAGTTTCATGTCTGAAAACTTCATAGCAAAAGCTTAACCCATCCTTCCACAGATTTCGGTTTGGCTTTTATGCCTGCTATTTCCAACTTCAGCCCCAAGGATCCATTTCCTTCATTCCTCCACATTTTTCCAGTTCCTACTATCAGTGTATTTATTAGCATGTCCAGAAGCACAGGGTTGGCTTAGCTATTGATGTGTTAGCTGTTGAATTTAGGATGTTTTAAAATGAGGTATAAATATCTCAAAGAATACTAGTAAAATAACTATTAGTTTGTTGACCTTTAAAAAGTATGCACAAAATGCACTTGCTTTACGAAACAGTTAAAACAAATACCAAAGGTACCAAGACAGAATATTTGAAGGTTCTCTTTGAGTCAAAGGGCATGAGCATTGTAAACAGGATGCATGTACACAGACAGAATTTAAAATCAGGTGGACAGTATTTTCAAGGCATGCTGAAGACAAATCTTCCCTATGTAAGCTTAGTGGAAAATTCTTCTGATATTTTTTTGCAGCTTGATGACAGTGTATCTCACAGTATTTAAAACAGTAGGGTTTTGCAACTGAACTTAAACATGAATGTGAATCTCTTCCAGTTCTTCCTTTCTGATGAAGTAAGGCATGGACTATGTGTTTCAATTAAGCCTGTGGGAAACAGTTCTTTAAAGACACATGTTCCTTCACAGCAAAAACAATTCATCGCCCATAGAAAGTGCCTTGCAGGTGGCTGCATATCCCCTACCCACTCTGATGGTCAGCTGCTGCTACTTGGCTGGGCTCCCTGGCTGGGGAGGAACCCTGGCAGTGGTCAGCTGAAGATGAAGCATCTGCATCAGGCTCTTCCCAGCAACTTTTGCCTTGCCTGCCAAAGTGAATTTGTGCAGAACTGAGACAGTGTCTAGGAGAAGGTTCCTATATATTAAATTGTTTGCTTAATATTAAATATGTATTGAATAAAGTGACATGAGTTTTAAGACAGGCAAACAGCTAAAGTGTGAAAGTCTCCAGTTTTTAAACTGCTCTAAAATGCCAGTCTTTTGGGATCAAAATACTGATGTATGAAGCAATATAAACACTTTCAGCAGATACTGTACTGGTATGCTTTGAACAGCCACCAAGCAGCCAATTGTTTACTGGCCTAGGAATCACACTATTCTTGCTCTGAAGGACTGAATTTGAAGCAATGCTGAAATACAGCATATGGGTGCCGAAAAAGTGGAATGTGTGGAGAGGAAAGAGAAGATATCACAAGTAGGGCATCACAAACACAGCTGGAGGCAGCAGAGAGGCAAGGACATTGCAGTTCTGAGGGGGCTTCATAATCATCCTGTGCCGATGGGATTGTGCTGGCGGTTCTGATGAATGTTCTCAAATTTCTCCTGTTGCCAGTGCTTCCCAGCCTTTCCTGACAATTTAGTCACTGACACACAGTGGCTGCTCGCTGTATTTCTAAGTAATATAACCTGTTAAACTTACTCCTTCAGAGCCATCTACCTTCCCTGAACGTGATCCAGTTTGTTGGTGCAGAAGGGACAATACAGCTATGTTAATCAGGATGTGCACATTATATTAGATGCTGATTTTATTGGTACTGGACCAGATAAATCTTGCTGCAGTTGCAGGAATTCCAGCTCTTATTGACAGACATCCAAAATGTGCATGAATGATGCAAGGCTGGCTTAGCCTTAACAGTGTTGTGAGGGATGTGGAGC
Source organism: Sakesphorus luctuosus (assembly GCA_013396695.1). NCBI lineage: Eukaryota > Metazoa > Chordata > Aves > Passeriformes > Thamnophilidae > Sakesphorus > Sakesphorus luctuosus. The sequence goes on along the minus strand of VWZD01001639.1, from coordinate 891,429 downwards.
AAAGAGGGTGAGAAATAAATCACCTCCATCAGAATGGAGGCTGTATGAAAAAAAAATTTTGCATTATAGAATGGAGCTTAGTATGTTTATTCATCATCCCGAGTCACTTAGTATAAAAGCCAAGAAAACAAAAGCAAATATTTCTCATTTAAGCTTACAGTGGCCTTGATTTACACCAGTTATTAAAATATTCCCTGAGGAAAGAAAATAACTACTGTTACCACTTACCCCCTGAGCCTCTGAATGACCGAACCAGTAATGTGGTAAAAACATTAACATCTTACAGCTATTTATATTTTGATTTTCTGTGTATTGCTGTTTCCAACATTTTATAGAATACCTGTTGTAAAGCTGTATTCACTTTAATGAGGTCTGAGTTAATTTTCTAGGTCTGTAGAGAAAAATGTGCCTGGAGTATGAAAAACATTTTATTTCCAATTAAAAATCTGTTGCCATAGTGACCAATCACAACTTTCTCGGGAGCTTTGTCTGGGAATTGGATGGAGGCTTTAGTTTTGCTGTGGGATTTTTTTCCTCCTGTATTCTCTGGGCCAAGTCCTCATTTAACTCCTTTTTTATTCTTTTTACAGGCTGTCCTTTTCCAGCTATATTCTCAATTAAGTCATTAAGAGTTCTGACTGAGTTTAAAGTAAAGATCACAACTCAGAGTCTTCTTTTTAAATCACTATGTAGAAACAGGAAAATACAACGCTGGACAATGTGGGCTTTCTTTATTGTCAACAGACTACTCGGACCAAATATAAGAAGGAGTCCTGAAGTATCAAAAGCTCTGGGAGTCTGACACCTTTTAGTATCAATCATCATCACCCTCATCATCATCATCATCATCATGGCTAGGCTTCGCGAATTAAGATTTGGGATGGCACTACCCACACTTGCTGCAAGAGTGCTGGTCGCTAAAAAGGCCGATGTGGGATGGGCAGGTCTGGTCAGAAAAGGCACAGTGAAAAGTCTCCTTAGGCGAAATTGGTGAGGAACTGTTCTTTCTACATTGTCTTTTCTCCTCAAGACTGACTCTGCGTGCACTCTCAAAGGAAGCAGCAGCATTGTGAATGGTGTGTCTCCATGAATCCCGATTGGAGGCCAGAGTGGGCCATTGATGGCAGTCAATACAGCCAAGGATGAGAGATTGTTTCAGGGAGTGCTCGTATCTTTTCTCCAGGGCTCCTCTCTTGCGGCAGCCGGTGGCGAGTTCACCACAGAGCACAATCTTCGGGAGGCGGTGATCCTCCATCCTGGAGACCTGCCCTGCCCAGCGCAGCTGCGTTCTCATCAGCATGGCCTCAATACTGGTGACCCCTGCTTGTTCAAGAACAGACACATTGGTCACATAATCAGACCAGTGGATGTTTGGGATTGAACAGAGGCAGTGCTGATGGAAGCGTTCGAGAAGCCACNTGCAAAGCAGGATGTTAAGTGCTGCAGAGCTGCTTCTGTGTGAGCAACGAGGGTGGCATTGTCAGCAAAAAGCAGTAGGAGACCCTACCTGTGGCACAAACTACCACCAGCATAGCTCACAACCACATGAGGGCACGCAAGCTTCTCCTCCATGACAAGGGAGTGTCCATGGAGAAGTTTAGTATCAATATAATCATGTCAAAGTTCTGGTAAATTGCATCTAAAACTGAAAAGCACTTGGAGAAAATTCTTGATACTCCAAGATTATAAACAAACCTTTAAAAAAATCAACCCACTTATCACTCTGTTGCAGTACAAATCTTGTCAATAATGTACTTTCTTCTGAGAAATGGTAACTTAGAGTGGTGTTTTTATTCCTGCTTGAAATATATGACTTTTCCACCAGAAGAACAGGTTAAAGAGCCTGCACACTGCTGCATTCTCCAACAGCATGACAATGCTCAGCTCGAACAAGAAAATACTTTTTGTCCGTTATCCAAACATCAATAACTGCAGCATAAACATCTGACTCTTCAGTTTGTCAAATCATTGTCTCCTGCAAGAGTCTGTGGAAGCACTTGCAGGGTGAAGTTTCACTTGTCTGAAGATGGAAATCAAAATAGATTTGCAGATCAGACATATTCTGGCAACATTAGGTGTAAAGTAAACCAAATATAATTTGGGTTATAAAACTGGTTATAAAGTAAGCTAAATATAAGAGGGTTACAAGAAACACTCTACAGAAGAATACTTTTAAAAGGCAGTAATTTAGTCAATATTTAGTTCAGTGAGTCAGTTTTTAACACGTTTAGTAAGAATATGCAGAAATAAAAGTTAATTAGTGAATACGATATTTGCCATGGTGACATTAGAAACTGCTTTCAAATACTATGCAGAAATAGAACATTGTTGGGAGTTTTTTATTAATGAAATTGTTTACTTACATAACACTGAAATCAAACTTGTGATACAAAATCTGTTGTGCTATTCAGCAAACTATGTTGGGTTTTCAGAAATGGTAAGTTCCCTCAAAGATGCTAATCAAAGTTTTAAAATTTAATCCTTGCTGCTTTCTTAGTGTAAAACAGAAATCAGCATTTTAGACTTCAAATTTATGCTCATATTAGAACAAAAGGTGAATAATTGAAAAAAATGTATGCAGTGTCTCTTAAAATACTGTTGGCAGCCAAATTCTAATACTTTTGATGCCACATGGCTCAAGATGTCTACCTGCTGGAGGGCTGCTGGCACCAGGCACACAGGGTACTCCAAGGAGATGAGGATAAATAGAGTGTTTCTGGTGTCAAGTGTGCAACACTCCATGCTGTGTACCCCCTTGCTCCTCTTTGTTTTTCTAGTGATGGCATTAGGCAGAAAAGATAAAGCCTAGCTTCTTGTCTAGAAGGTACCACAGAGCTTAATGAGATTCACATACCACCTGTTCTTAAGTTGAATTAGGCTGAGAGCAATATGGATGTCTACATCTGGCAGTGCTCTGTAGCATCCATGGGTACCTTCTCTATCTGCCACTCACATGCCACCTCCTCCACAAAAGCAGAGTGCAAAAGGTGGGGGTGGAGGGTAAAGTTTTTGGACACTGCAAAGGCTCTGGCTCTACCAAGGCCACACTCTGCTGTTGGGCACATGTTTACAGAGGAGAGGCTTCGATGTACCAACTCTCAGGGATTTCTGTATGTGTTGGATTAGGTCCTAGTCTTTTTCACATTATCTGTTCCTAGTTTATGCTTAAAAAAGAAGTAAAACAGCTTATGAATCCACATAAATTATACCTTTATATGGTTACATGCTATTATAACGGTGCACATCCATATATATTCATATACTCTTATAGCTGACTGAAAGTATTTTTAAAGATAAATATTAAGAATATAAGTACAAATAGGTAAAATATCTTATTTAGCTGTGTAACTGCAAGAATCTCTTGGCTTTTCAGACTTACTGTGAGTATAATTTAGTCAGCCTCATCTACAGGGATATTATGGTTTTCAGTTTGCTCTTCTAACTTAAGTAAACCTTAGCTGAAAGGTTTTATGCTTTATTTTTATTTTAATTCCCGTGGAGGGTGGGTAATCATCCTCTGTGTAGAGATCATACCTTAGATGTACACTCTATATTATTTAGTGGTTTCTTCCACCCTGTTTACCCAAAGGATTAGATAAAAGTATTTTTTCTGCAAGTTGTAGCTTTATGACAGCATATTTAACATCAGTTTTACGAGAAGGGTTTGAAAATTCAGAAAGTAAATCCAGACATATACAAAAACAATCAAATACCTGTCTAAACTTCTTCCCAGTGAAAGCTATGATAAGAATATGTCATTTGTCTTGCTTACACTTAAGCAGGCTCTTAGGCTGTTTTTGCAACAACGCAGTTTAACTGCCAGATGTCTTTTAAGACTGCAATTACTCAAAGCTGCCAAAAAAATGCAATTACTCAAAGCTGCAAAGTTGATTCTGCTACTTCTCATGCCCTGACTCTTCTGTCTTGCTGCATTGACCTCCAAACTACTTGTCCTGCTAGGGATACCTCCAACACTAAATGCAATGTCTTCCAGTTGCAAGACTGTGCTCAGGTTTGTGAGCACTTTGCTTTGTACACTGTCAATAAACTGAAGAGTGTGTGAATGTGGGTGTGGTTTTATCTGTATGTATGATCATCTTAATACAGCAACTCTGGCTTCTCTCTGCATCTGTGATTCCCTCGCTGGTAAAGGAGAGGCCTCAGTTCAACTCCCTTAAGCCCCCTCACAATACCCCTTGATTCTTCCTACAGCAGAACATGAAGCTCAGTGTGAAGCAACTTACATGATTAAAGTGTTACTCTTTCAACTCAGTGAACCCAGCTGGGTCAGGCCAGCTGAACTACCAAACCTCTGATGTAATCTCACCCAGAGATAATGTTGTTAATTTGGGTTTCTGCCACTCCCAGTTATCTGAAACCCCAAATATTCTAGCCTCATATTTCATATAGTCGCAGCTCACTTGGACAGTTTCAGGCCAGCATCCCCCCAATGAAGAAGTACGAAGTGCATTTCACAGCATTAGAACTGATGATTACTCCACTAGAACAGTCTAATTTGAAGGTCTTCTTATCTTTGTGTCATGTAAGAACCCCCACAGACAACATCTACATTCATGTATTGGAAGAAGCTTCAGTAACACCAGTACCAGGACTTGGAACTGTGAGATAAGACTAACTTATTCTTTGTGGTGTTATATTGGATTTACCCTGATGTAAATCTTCAAAAAGGTGGGATGTACATGTGGGATAGCCAAGAAAGTGAGAAACCAGGTATAGGAAACACAGTTCACGAACTCTGAAGAAACGTGTGCTTAGGTGTTTTTTCTGTACTTCAACTACCTCTTTCCTTTATGCTTCATAGTGACAATACAATTTCAGCAGCCTACATTTTGTAAATAAACTTTATATACTAAAACTCTTGATTGTGTTTGCAGTCTGCTGTAGCATAAAACATCATAGCATAGTGTGTATATCAGTTTTTATTTTTTATTACTATATTTATAATCAAGGCTATTCCTTCCTTTTGTGTTGAAGTATTTTGAAAGCTGCTGAATTTCTAGGTCTTACTTTGTATCTTTTACTGCAATATGGTATCCTGAAAATTCAGCTTCTGTTGTTTGCTTGTTTGGGTTTCTTTTTTTCCTCTGAGAAATTTCACTGATATTTGCAATGCATAAATAAAAAGCTGTAGTGCTGGGTGATGCTTAATTGGGCATTTCCCTCTCAGTCCTTTTCTGTGTCATTGGGTTATTACATTTAGGTGAGAGTCTGTGGAGGCATCAGTGTATCATTTTGATTGCATCAGCAAGCCATGAACCTCTTGTGCTGTGAAACTGATGCCACAATTAAAAATCAGTGCTGGATGCCTGCTTGTAAGCTTTTGTTGGACTGTACTTCACCTTCTACCCCAGAACACGGTGTGTGCAACATATATATATGATAGGTGTTTCAGTGCTAACACCAGTGTAGCTAAAACTGCAAGAGTCTTTTGCGGTGGTTAATTAATAATTGACAGTGTTCAGGACACTGACTTTTTTATGCAAGGGTATGAAAGTATTGCACAGAGTTTGGGTTGAGAGTCGGAGCAATTGATGTATATCGCCCAAGAGTCCTACTGCACAGAGGAGTTTTGATAACAGGAACATGGTCTCCTTTACTTGTATTTGAAGTCAGGAACCTCCTTCCCTTCATACACATCTTTAATCTTTCAAAAGCCACATCGTCTTCTCCCTCAGCTGAACAACTATTATCAGCCACAGCATTTGAGAAGCTTGCTGCCAAGACAGCAGAATTTCACCTGCAAAACTTAAGCATTGTATTGCCATGGCACACTACTGGCTCAGCATGCTTCTGCCTGGAAAAAGACAGCATTATTTGCTTTATGCTTGTGACAGAGTTGACCCATGGCAGTGCAATCAAAACCACCAGTAATATCCTGCACACCCAGCACACTGTCAGCAGCAAAGGGCAGACTGCCTGGGAGGACTTCTCTGACTTTCAGTTTAGCCTGGCATCTCTCCAGTTTAGCAATTCTGCCACCCATAAAACAATTAAAGCAACTTGCTTTGCTGCTGCTTCCAGATGCAGCAAGAAAAAATACTCTATAAAGACAGTAAACAAGAGTTGGGCTAGAACATAGCTTTGCTTGGGGCTGTTATAGACAGTGACATGTTCTGACATCTTGTCATCACTGAGAACCTCTGCATTACTTCATAACATCATGAAAGAACCAAAATATGCTCAGAAATATATTTGCATACCCAAATTTATGCAGATGCCTCTAGGCTCCTCATGGCTGGCAGTGCTGGAGTCCTCAGCTAGCTCCACAAAGACCCAGTAGAGACTTTTACTCGCTTTGAAGCAGGACAGGGCTGAAAGCCAGAGTGTTTTTGCAAGAGCCTTTTTAACACCCTCATGCACAGATCCACTGATGTCGTTGTGGCATGTATTTTTCTCAGCAGTTAAGAAAGTCAATATTCCTTGGTGTCACTGCAGGAGTGTTTTTACCTTTTTTGTTGTAAAATGCACTATGCATCTGTCTTCCTGAACACCTTCAGATACCATCTCTTTATTAGGTGATAATGGTGAACTCCACTTTTCTAAGTAGCTGGTGACACTTATGTGCTGTGGTAGGGTGTGAGCAAGGACTTTGCCTTGCTCTGTGGCAACTGCTCAGTGGCTGTAGGAGATCTACTCCCTGCTTTTGGTTGGGAAGCTAAGAAGTGGCTTTTAACTATAGCAGAGCTAAGAACACAAGGTTTAAGCAATTGCTGAGATATTTGAGTAAGGCATCTGTAATTTTCTGTTAATCAGCTAACAGGATTAAAGTGGTTTTAGGCCACAGCATTTGTAGAGAATCTTGTAGCTTCTATGATCTGCAGCTTTTGAAGCCTTTCCCCTCATCTTTCAGTAGGCAAACCATGGGCTTTGCTTGTGATTTTGGCCTGGTTTTGTGGAAAGCAGCTTTCTTGCCTGCCAGTTTTAGTTTTTACCTGAAGCTTGTACAGCGCCTGCATGTCAGCAGCAATCTGATGGACTTGCCCTTTACAGTAACCCAGTCTTAACATCTGCATTCAGCAAAACCAGAGAGTTCAGTTTAAGATCTCATTAGACTCTGTCCGAACCTTTCCACACTGTGTTGACATCTGCTTGTTTCTACAGCTAAACTAAAGCAACATCTGCCTTGTCTTCATGCCTGCACGTCCTCTTCTGAATTTTACACAGTATTTGTAAAGCTTTGTGTCAATGAGCACTGACTGACTCATCTCTATAGTTGTCAATCAGATTTGCCCTCAATGCCCTCTAGAGCTTGGGTCCCTCGCTGCCCTCCATGGTCTGAATGGTCTAGTTAATATGGTCATGCCTGCATTGTAGGCCTCTCTAGTTAGGCAGATCAGCCCTCCAAAGTGCTCGAGAATAATATTCTGATCTTTAATCTTGAGTGTACCCATTGTAAATTCTTTGGCAATGCAGATATCCATCAGATTAACATCACTGTTAGAGTAAAATCTAGATAAAAGGAGTTTCAGCTTTTTAAAAATGTGTTTGGTAAAACACATTGTGATTCATTAATGATTCAAGAATGATGCATTTTGAAATAGTTTGTTGCAAAACCAAATCTGTGTGTACATAGGTTCTGTAACTTATTTGTTTAAAAAGATGATGATATGCAATAGAGAAGGACATGTAAAGGGTATATCTTTCGCAATTGAAAGATTTAAGGCTTTTAAATTTTTAGAAGAAAAATTTCCCTTTACCTTCAGTCATTTAAATCCTACCTTTTCTTAACAAGTTGTCTCACTTTCATCTATTACGAGCTGGGACAGAGAAGGAGGGAGGCTGGGCATCTACAGAGTGCTACTCGTCCTACTTCATGCATGCTTTCCCAGATGGAATAAATCCAGCCTTAGACATGTTTATAGAGGGTTTAATTTCTTTTTTTGATTGTAGAGGAGTCTAAAAGAGTCACTTAGCATTTGTCTTATCCTGGCTCCCTGCTCTGCTCACTTCCTCCACTCCCAGGCTTGGTATATTATCCCTCTCCAGCTGATTATGTGCACACAACTCATTCCTGCTTTTTGTCGTTATGCTATGTGGCAGGAGGTCACTCCCAGGCTTCCCCTGAATGCCCCAAAGCAAAGACCTCAGGGGAATTTGCAACAGACCAAAGAGCATTCATGGGTTTTCCAGCATTCCTGCAGCCACTTGGCCAGCTGGGGGATGCTGGTGAGGGAAAGCCACAGGGGATGCTGATAGAGCCATTGGGCAGACCCCAGGCTGGCTGGGGATGTGCTGAGGAGGTAAGGCTGCTGAGAACCCCAGGGTCTTTATTCAGTCAAGGGTGACTTGATGAGCAGAGACTTCAAGGAAGATTCACTCCATCTATCTTCAGGAATCCACAGAACAGATTGCTGCACTTGAATTACTCACTCTAGATTCCTTTCCAATAACTGGAGAGAAATGACCACTCCTTAGGAAAGATTTCTGTACCTATTTTAGGCACCTTTCATATGAATTGCTGCCTCAAAGTGACTGTTTTTCCTGCCATGACCATACAGTGTGGTTAGGTGGTTTGACATCAGCAAAAATATAATAAAAGCACAACTCACTTCAAGAAAAGGCAGGAAAGTACTTGAATGAATGATTAATTAAGAGTTACTGAAGAGGTAAACCTCATCATAGTGAGCTGAAAAGAATTAGGAACTGGGAAAGAAACCTGAGGGATTATCCAACTTTCCCTCTACTTCTTTACTTTTCCTAAGCCCATGTCTACTGCCTTTGTTGGCTACTGAGCTAGAGGAACCCTTGATCTGATACAGTATGGCCACTCTTGCAATCCTATGACCAGCTCTGATGTCTTCATCTCCCCTGCAGACACTGAAAGTTTATCAGATAAATTGCACCCATCTTGTGCCAAAATTGAGTCTCAGGCAATAAGTAGCATAGGTGCTTTTGCAATTTAAACTGTGGTGTAAATAAATAAATGAAAAATACTATGCTAGTAAAGTGGTGCTGTGAAACCTGAGCTATAGAACCAGTCTTATGTAAAACAGCAGAATCTGGGTTTTTGATCATGAGTCAATTTACATGACACCAGGCCTTTTGGTGACAGGGTATGCCTGTCTCAAAGCAGGAAAAGATCTTTGCACAGGAGTTAGAAGGGCTCATGGAAGAGTATTAGACTGGATTTGAAGGGCTGAGGGGATAAAATCAGGCTCACTAGAGGTAGGTCTGGAGGTAGTACACCAATGTTTGATGGATGGCGTGCTAGCAAGTGCCTTCGGTCTGCTGCCTCAGTGGCAGGGGAATGGACACAGATGGAGATCGATCCAGCAGCAAAGATGCAGGGGTTATTGTGTGTTAGAAATCATAGAAACATGTGAAAATGGTCATGCAGGGCTTAGGGCTTCTACCCCCGAAAAGACGGCGGGATCAATAGCCCAAATGAAGTGCTTCTACACCAGTGCATGCAGCATGGGCAACAAACAGGATGGGCAGGAAGCCATCACACAGCAGAAGAATCTGTGATAGAGTTGCCATCATGAGATGATCATCTGAGCCCAGAGAGTGGTGGTGCATGGAGTTAAATGCATATGGTAGCCAGTCACCAGTGGTGTTCCTCAGGGCTCGGTATTGGGGCCAGTCCTGATTAATATCTTTGTCAATGATCTGGACTAGAGGATTGAGTGCGTTCTCAGTCAGCTTGCACAGCTTACAGATGACATCAAGCTGGGCAGAAGTGTTGACCTGCTGGAGGGTAGGAAGGCTCTGCAGAGGGATCTGGACAGGTTGTATTGATGGCCTGAGGCCAATGGTATGAGGTTCAACATGGGCCAAGTGCTGGGTCCTGCTCTTTGGTTACAACAACCCCCCTGCATTCCTCCCAACAAAACCTCCTCTACCTATAATTCCAAAGCAATCAAGGACCAGAAAAAGGAAAAGGCATATAGCATAACTGAGGGGAAAAGATATTTCAGAGTGCCTCCTCCCCCTGCACACTTTATTTTAAGTGTTACTACATGTGGTGCATCTGCTTGGCCTCAGGGGCAAGGGCAAAAAGAGTGATTGCTCAGACTTTCTGCGAAATGCAAAGGAATGTGAGTGTTGCAGGGGAGGGCATTCACTGTGCAGGGAAGAGAAAGATAATTGCTAAGAGAGGTCATTCACCACTAAGGTGTGTTCCTCCAAAAAGTAAAAGCCCAGTGAGGCCAATGCTGCAAAAGTTGCAAAAGCAAATTGCTGCATAGAGGAACCCCAGAGCCCCAAACCGGGTTCTGTAGCCCTTGTCCAGCTGGAAGGAGAAGGCTTTTGGTGGGAGCATGGCAGTGGAGGAAGGATCATTTTGGGGGAAAACTCAGGTATGTGTATTAGAGTGTACACCTCAGTGTCAGTGTCAGTACTTGCACATTCTGCATCAGTCTTGGTCAGAAACACTTATTTTTGTACAACACTTTTTTTTCTTTCCCATAACAGAGCTAGAACATGGTCCACCTGCCTTTCCCACGGGAGCTCTAGCACGGAGCCTGCAGAGGGCTGCAGTCTGGCCGCCGTGTCCCCGTGAGGCGCTCGGGCGGTGCCGCGGGCGCGGGCAGTGCGGGGCGGGTGCGGGGCGATGCGGGGCGGGCAGTGCGGGGCG
>VWZD01001639.1:632008-880827 GCA_013396695.1 Sakesphorus luctuosus | reverse complement strand
TGCCGCCAGAGTGCGGCGCCGAGGCCGGGGGCGGCCCGGGCAGGCCCGGCGGGGCGGGACGGGACGGGACGGGACGGGACGCGGAGCCGGGAGCGGGGAGCGGCCATGGGGAAGCTGCTGGTGCTGGCTCTCGTCGGGATAGCGGCGGCGCTGGTGGCGGAGCGGCTGTTGGCGTTGCGGTGAGCCGCCCTGCGGGGTTTGGGAGCGGGTGCGGGGTCTGGGAGCGGGGGGCACCGAGCTGCCGGTCTGGGGCTCAACTTCAGCCAACACCTGCCCTAGCACAAGCGCATTGGCAATCAGAGAGGAAGGGTTCTTGGTCATCATCGTCACTATCATCATCATTATCAAGGGAAACGTTTTCCCCCCGAGGAAATACAGGCACTGCGATGCCCTTTTCATCCTCCTTCTTCATAAACTAACTTTGGGAGCATTTGTGCAACGGAAGTGCCCTTTGCGGTGAGTGGATGTGAAATCCTCCTTAGGAAGATGCTGGGAGCAAGGAGGCCAAAGGGAGAGGGTGCCGTGGGGCAAGGGGCCGGTATCTCTGTTTTCACAGAGACTGCAGTTAGCCGGGATGTGCCAAAACCCGGCATCTGCAAACTTACCTCATCTCCCGCTGACTGGCCAAACAGTAAGTGGAAATCAGTTTGTCAGAAACTTGCATTATTTTCTACCGAAGCTGACCTCTGGATAACAATAGCCCCTGTGTACATGAGGTTTCCTCTGACGGAGCACAGACTTCGTGATCCTAAGTTGTGAGCTGAAGTACCCAGCCATGTCATGCTCCGTATCATACATGTCATGCCATGACCTGTAAATGTGAACACTTGGTGTTGCAGCAGCTTCTGTTGTAAATGCTACCAAACACATAGTCATTGGGGCTCAGAAAAGCGATGGTGAATTACTGTGTTGGAAGGCAACTACATCATTATCATTTTGCTCATGTCCACAAGGACTTCACATGCCAGATTTCAAAGCAACTGCAGCCAACAAATTGGATTTTGGGTAATTGTAGCTAATTATGGAAGGGCTATCCTGCCCAGACCCAGGTATCTCACATAGATGTGTTTTCATCCTGCAATAAATCCACCTCAGGTGTTAGTGATAACCACAGTGGTAGCAGAACCCACCTGCTCTGGAGTTGCACAAGCTAGGATGGCAGATCTGGAAAACTTTTCCAGGCTTTGTTGGGGTGAGACATTTCAAAGTGTTGTGAAGAGCAGGAGTCTCCACATCTCCTCCAAATCCAATGAACAAATGCAATACTGGGAATCTGGTAAAGGATAATCTCCTGATACGAGCAGGATACCCTTTGTCTCTGTAGCTCTCTGTGGGGTTTTCCTGTGTGCTGTGTTTTCAGCAAACTTCAGCATAGCAGAGGTCTTAGGACAGTTGCTGAGCTTGGAAACACACAACTTCAGATCATGAAATACTCTAAAAGTCATTTAACACAGTGAAGAGAATCGGTGGGCAGTTAGCTTTTGCTATTTGTCTGTTATTCATCCCCTGCCTGGAAGGCAGGAATCCAGCAAAGATTCTGAGGTTCCTTCTGAGTTTTGTATTTTGTGGCATGTACAGCAGAAAACAGGTGAAATTCTTATGTGTTACCATCTGAAATTAGGCTCGTTCCCCTATTGATATTTTAATTTTTTCTCTGAAGAAAGCACTGAGTTAATTTGTAAAATGTGAATGTGAATTATACTGTTACTGTTTTCCTCAGAATGATATGCATAATTATCGTTCATATATGTTTATACATACACAGTATTATCATTTCTTAACACTGTACCAATAGGGCACTCAGTTTTCATACTATGTTCAAAATAGCAGTGTACTTGCTGAAAGATGCTGACAATTTTTAAAAGAATTGTGAGCAAAACCAAAAATAAGAAGTGATTTTCAGTCCTGTAAAAAAACCCCAGGAAACCAAAACCCAAAGATCCAGGATTGGTAAGTCTAGAGATGAGGAAAACTGAGAGGGAGGTCTCTGAATATGCAATAGGTTCCTGCTGAAGGAAAGGGAATGCCTATGCTCTGTGTCTCATAAAGTGAGACAGTGGTTGGAGGACTGAAACTGGAAAGAGAAACAGAGTGGGAAAAGGTGCCGTTCACTGGGGTTGCACTGAGAAGTAAAAGTTTATCCTCTTTTTTTGAAGTCGCATCCCCCACATATTGCAGGTTCACAATGTTATTAGTATGGCCAGTTAGTTATCTAGGCCATCTGGCTGAGTGGCTAGGGCTGTCTGAGCTGGATAAACTGACACATTTTAGAAAAGCCTCGATATGCTGCAGGCTTGTGACTAGTGGTCTTTTGAATTACTCTCATTCCAGCCCATGAAGTGTTTCCCTGGGAATACTGTCAGGATATCGTCATCCCTTGCTGGCTGCTGACTGAGTTCCTGCTGTGCTTTTGGCTCAGGGTGGCTTGCAGCCTGCCTGGGTAAAGCAGATGAATATAGGGAAGGGAAAATCCCTAAGCAGGCAGCAGCACAAACTTCAGTCAGGATCACCCTGAGCCACCCTCTGGTGCTTGGTGGGTTTGGCTGTTCTAGGATGCTGGGGGCAAGGGGGGAGCTGATATGCTGCCTGTGCTGTTTGTGGGCTGGGAGCCAGTGTAGTTCTCTGTTAGTACTCCTGTGCTGGAGAGGGCGGGCTTGGAAGGGTTTAATGTTGCTCATTTCCCCTGCTGTCCTCTGCACTTTTTACCCTTTTTCTTCTTTTCTTTTGGCTTTAACAACTGATGACAGTGATACAGCATTGAAGCAGTTTGCAATTCATATTTAAGTGATTAAAAAAATGCAGGACTGACATACCATACGGTGCTCAGCTGTATCACATATTTTTCATATCACTTACTGATACTGCTGTTTATGCTTAAAACTTATAGCATAAACATGGCAAGGTTTTGCTATGAGATCTTTGTGTTCAGAATTTCCTGTGATTGGAGCAGTAGCCTCAAAACATGCATATAGACATGCAGAGAAGTTACTATGTTAGGTTGAATGCTTTCTTCGGGGTGGGGGGCGGGGTGGGGGGTGGGGAAGGAAGAAATATTCGAGTACTCTAGCCCGACATTTTTACATAGAAACACAACATATTGTCTTAGAGCACTGAGGACCAGCATGGTCAAACACAGCAGTCCTGGTAGTGAGGTGTCTTTCATGAAGATTTGCAAACAACCTTGAATGGAGAAAATGGAGAACTAGAAACTCATGTGTAGGTACTTGTCTGTATCTGCTTGTCCAGTGAAGCATGAGCCAGAGACTGAATTTTGTGGGCATTTGTGAATGAAATAAGCACTGCTGAAGGGTAATGCTTGGACTGAATACTAAGAGAGAAGAGGACAGGATAATTGCTATTTGTCAAGACCTACTTCTTTCTAAAGAACTGAGTACTCCTACCTTGCAACGTTACTATCATCTGCCTTTGAATGTGGACTAAAAAATGGAGCAAGTGCAACTGCTGGTGGCCTAGTCTCCAAAAATAGCCAGTGGGTTGGAGTAGAAGCTTACTCTCTCCTCATCTGAAATGCTGGTCCTAACTGTGTGGTGCTACTATATTTAGATGGCTGAAACCTGAAGAAAATGTGGCTGTCTTACTTTATCATCTCAGCTGTGGTGGGCCATGAAAGCTTGTTCCTAAGCTCATAAACAAAATAAAGTTTCTGAAGTTACTCAGTGTAGAAGAATCATTTAATCCCTTGATGTGTGTAACTATTGCAGTGATTTGGAGCAATTGCTGTTGTCAGTTCTGGGCTTTGCCTATTCAGTATCTTATGGCTGATTTGTTGCTGCGATGTGGCAGACAATAAAACCAAAAACTGGGAATGTTGCCTGTTTTAAAACTGGCTGTGTGCTGTTAACCCTGCTATTTTCTCTTGCAGGAACAGATTCAATGCTTCACGGGAAGTAGACCCGGTAACCCTCCCAAACTGCCGGCTCATTAAAGGAATTGGTATGTGCTTAAAATAACTGAGTGCATCGCTTTTGTCCAGCCTTATTTTGTAACAGCTTCTTAAAGCCAGCTTCCAAGCCTGAGCCTGAAAACAAAATGACTTTCTTTTGTTGCTTGGACTTGGAGGTAGGGAGAAACTGCAGGAAGAAAATGGTGCTGAAAAACTGGTTTGGTATAACACCTTTTGCCTTTGATATTTGAAGTTTCTGTTGTTTTTCTTGAAATCGAGTACCTTGTGAACACATCTTTGCTAAGCCAGTTAGGAAATTATCTAGCTTTTAGATTAGGGTGTGCTGGCTCTTCAGGCAGGTACCTACAGGTGGCAGGACATGCTACAAGGGTAGAAGCTTTTGGAGAAGGCCACAGGCATATGGTAAAGGAGTGGCTGCTAAATAGCAACCAGGATTGCCCACCTTAGTGCCACATTTAGTGGAAATTTAGGAGCTGGCTGGTACCCCGCTGTGCCAATGGCAGGCAGGAGCTCAGCATGGTTGCACAATGCAGCTGAGTGATTTCAAAGAGCAAGGGGTTATGTTTGTCATCATAGTCTGGTTTGCAGAGAGGTTTAACAGAGTGGTTGAAATGTTGACTTTGTACTTTGGGTCATGTGTTTAGCACACAGGAATGTTTCTGTCTTATTTTTTTTCTCTCTGATTAGGATAATCAGTGTATAAAATGAATAGCTTTGAAATGGATTGCTTTTTTGTGTCTCCCTTTCACAAATAGTAATTTTGAAACTTAATGCAGGCTTAGTGGCTGGGGATTTTCCCTTCCTTAGTATTTTCAGAAGTGTCTTAAATTCTGTTAGAATTTGCCTGGATTTTCCATGTGTGAAAAGTTATTGGATGAACTTTAATAGCCTTGCCTTTGAGCTTGCTGAGTCACTGATTTGATTTCATAAATCTTGCTTCTTTCTTGTGTCAGCATTCAAACATCTGTGTAAAGTCACATTACTGCCATGAGTGAGTGTATGTAGAGTTCCTTTGCCTGAAGTTACGTACAAAAGAAGTTGCATTTGAAAAAGTTTCCAGGTCTTCTAGATTGAGTTGTAATTTACTCATACAGACTCTGAATAATGCTTGTTTGATGGTGATTAATACAATCCTTTTAAGCATATCACTGTTGCAATCTTTGTAAGATTTTTTTTGCAACATGATTATTCTGTTGAAGAAACAAGGAAAGCTCAAAATGACAAACAGAGTTGTGTTTCATTTCTTAACTGTATCTCATTTTTCGTGCCTGACCTTTACATGGAGATTAGGTGGGTTCTGAGAACCCGTCTCTGCATGTAGGCTGCAGTGAATCGATTTGCAGAGCTTCATTTCTGCTTCTTACTGTGCTCCTCTAACACTGTCCCTTCACACTGAGCACTGCACCTTGCCTTGCCTTTGCTCTATTGTTTAAGGCTCTTTAGAAAAATTAAAATACCAAAAATTAACTCAGTGTGTCCAATCTGGCAGAAAGAGAAGTAACAAAGGATTTGTGCAAATTTGAAAGTTGGCATGTTCACTCAAATGTCTTCCAAAATTCATTTGCTGTGATTAGGGAGTAATATAATATAACCCTATAAATTCAGGAACCCTAATGCCTAAATGCTGCCTGGGTAGAGCTATTCAGACCAGGGGTTTTGCTGTACTCAGATCTGTAATGTTGCTGCTGTGAGTGACTTTATGTAAGGATGTCTTTCTGCATGGACCTCTTGGCCTCCTGGGCCTTTTCATTTAAAGGGCTGTGATGAAATTGAATAAACATTCTGTCTTTATTTTAATGTTTAAAACAGTCCTTCCGAACTCTGAAGCGAGACAGGTCCCAGAGCTGGATCAGCTCTGGGCAAAATAATCTTAAAATATCCATTCTGCACACAGAAGAACAGGCCTCTGGTACAGTCCATGCATTATGTTAAAAGTGATGCATCTACAGTGAAGCAAACCCAGAGTTAATGGGAAAATTCTGTTGTGGACCCTTTACTTTCTGCACAATTTCATCTTTTCTGTAGCTCTCTTTTTTTAAGACTTTGATCTATTCTACTTTTCAAATATTGTGCAATGTAAGCACAGATGTAAATATTGAACAAACCAATACAAAATTGCAACATGTTGTACACCTCATTCACAAATATGTAGGAAAGGCTATATTTGTAGAATAAACAGTAGCTTCTGATTTTTATTGGTGTGTAAACATATTACTGGTTTATAATAAACTAACCATATCTCCTGCACTAATTCCCCAAAGTTCCAGAAGCTACTATGGAAGTTGTTAGAAATACTTGCATCTTGGAACAAATTGTGGGATACAGGCAAAACATTGTCTTGCTTTTGGATATGAAATACAGATGGGTTTTCTTTTTTGTTAGATACACCTGCAAAATACATCATACCAGGATAAAAAAAAAGCACAACAAAAAGTCAACATTCCTAGAGTAGGCTCAGTATCTTTTCTCAGTGTCTTTTAATTTTTTTTAAATGCTGCTTGTTCAGATAATCCAATGGACAAGCTGGGCTCAGTGATACCATTAAACAATATCCTGCAGGTAACTGATACCTAATAAATCCTAACTCTCCCGTCCCATATAGTGCCTGCAACAGCAGCCCAGAGCCCTCCCAAAATGGGGCCTGCAGGAGAGCTTGTGAGCTTCCCCGCGTCCACCTATGCCTCTCCATACCCTCCTCACTGCCTCCGTGGGGCTGGCTCAGCACGGTTGTGCTGAATGAGCATTTCACTGCTCCTCTGACAGCTCTCACTCGCTTCCACACATAGCAGGACCTGGCCATGAAGTGCCTGAAATGTGCTTTGCTGGGCAGTTTCTTTCAAAGCCATGGGGTGCAGGGCTCTCAGCACGCTCCTTCCACTGGAAACTTGTAGTTTTTAATTATCTGCTCCCAAT
Source organism: Sakesphorus luctuosus (assembly GCA_013396695.1). Lineage (NCBI taxonomy): Eukaryota > Metazoa > Chordata > Aves > Passeriformes > Thamnophilidae > Sakesphorus > Sakesphorus luctuosus. The sequence goes on along the minus strand of VWZD01001639.1, from coordinate 873,989 downwards.
TAGCCTGCTCATCTTTCTGCTTGGCAGCCTCACTAATTCAGTAGCGATAAATGATTATATCTCTGTTTATTCACTCACTAGTGTGCACTGCCAGTAAAAGCAGTCTGTCCAGCTCATGTCACCATGGCAATTGAGCCTCTCAGCATTTATTTGTGCTATTATCCTTGCAGCAATCCAGGGAAGTGGAGAATCACCACTAACCCCATTTTATAAATTAACCCAGATGTGGAGAGATTGAGGAAAAGGAAAGGGTTTTGTGGTTTAAACCAGAATGTAAGCCAAGCTGAAAGAAAAAAAGCCTAAATTCAAAACTAATTGGAAAATACAGGCTCTAAATTTCTCTGGACAAATTAATGCAGACGTCTGCTTCCTGCATGAGCCCAGTCAAAACTCAGAACCAAAACTCAGGGGTGGGATAATAATCTGGCTCCCCCAAAAATGCGTCTTCAGACCCTTTGCTCTTCAGAAGGCAGGGATGCTCTGCTTTGTGGTGTCATGGGGTGGAGCTTGCTGAGGCTGAGAAGGAGCTGGCCCTGGCCCTCAGTGAGAAGTTGTGCTGCTGCCTCTTTCTAGGATGGGCCGGGGAGGAACTTTTCTGAATGAGTGAATTGGGGGTTCTGGTTCCTGTCCACAAAGTTTGTCAGCAGTCCTGGAGTAAATTATAGTCCAGCCTGACTGCCGGGATAAATAGGAGTTACATAAAAGCAAACGTAAACCCAGCTGGAATTTCAGGTGCTTCCTTGGGAGGATGTGTTGAGATGCCAGGGATGGTGTGACCCATGCATGCTCTCACGTCTGGTCTATGGCAAAGGTATGGAGACATGGGACAGGCTAGGTGGAAAAGCCTGTTGTTGGTGTCTCTGTTAAAGAAAACCTACAGAAGGACTTTCTTTAAGTAGATGATTCTGAATGGTTTCCATCATCATCTCGAAAATGGCTTGTGGGGAATTCTGGTTTTGTTGGTGATTTGGAGAAGAGAGGGGAGGCTTCTCGGGGGAGTGGTGGAAACGTGGGATAGCAAATGGGCTTCAGCATTGGATGAAAAACTCTATGGGGAGTGCTTGATGAAAGCCTAAAATTGCTCTAGCGTTCTTACAGGAGATACAGGAACTGGCAATATTGGAGATGATTCCCTGCAGTTAAAAGTGTGGTCTAACTGTTAAAGCCCTTAACTGTTGTAGATGTAGTAGGTTCTCTGTCACTTGAGAGCTTTAACTAAATATTTGGCAATCCACGTTTGTGAAGTGTCCCAGCGCAACCAGGAGAATTAGTGTGCACAATTCCCAGGGCTGCCTTATGCAAGCCTGAGGCCCGAGTCATGGGTACAGTCCTGCCCTGGAAATCTCATTGCCCACACTAATTGCTTGCTGCAGAACACTATCGTCAGAAGCTGGTGATTCATTCCACACTGTCCAGAGGCCCATGATGCTGGGTGGGAGACTGCCTGGCCACTGCAGTGGCCCCCTATGCCCCCCAAAAGAGGTGAACCACAGTACTATTTCCTAACCTGACATGTTGCCTTCTGCTACCACTTCTACTGCAATGTGATCTTGTCCACTGAATATCATTGCATGTGCAGTCATATCAGAAAGGGGCATTCAAAAGAGCTGAAACTGTACTAAAAAGGATTTTTTTGCAATGGAAAATATCTAATGTCACCTGAAAAACCCTGTTTGCTTTGCAGAAACTGGTTCAGAAGACATCGACATACTTCCCAATGGACTGGCTTTCATCAGCTCTGTAAGTGCCCATGCTACCTCCCCATACAGGGGCTTGCCTTCTTCCTTAACTGCAGAAGTCAGAGGTGAAAATAGCAGGAGAGACTCTTTTTTCTCCAAGGCTGACTAGCTCCCTAAGAATGGCCCAGTTTGTGTTGCCTTAGCTGTCCCTCCCTTCTGCTTGAGGAAGCACACTTCTTGACACAGAAAAGGTGGCACGTGTCCTATTGTGCTGACTTATCTACCCACATAACCTTGACTGTCTTTCATGCTGCTTCATTGAAATGTTGAAATGCCGTCCTCTGCCATGTTAAAAAGATGCGTGAATTCCATAATTAAAAAAAAAATTAATCAGATTTTGTGTATTGATTATATTTTTCCTGATTTTCTTTTAGCTTTTAGGACATAGATTTTCCAGGTTTTCCTTGCAATCAGGATGGCTGGTGATCATTTTCTAAAACAAAAGATGATGTTTTCATCAATGTGTTCCAGGGCCACCCAGGGAATGATAAACTTGCAAAATTCATGGCAGAAATCGTGATCTGTCGCACTGCTGCTGTGCCCCATGGATTTACTGTGTTGTAGTGGTGTCTGGCTTCCAGTTTGTCCCCAGAGTGTGTCACTTCCTAGATGGGATGTGGCTGCAGTGAGGGGCCGTGGTGCCTTGGGCACGGCTACTTGTGCCCTGCACACAGCTTGCTCCCTCTGCACCGTGACTGAGGGCTGCCAGGGAAGGCAGAGCCAGTCCCTCCACCTCCCTCGTGGCTCAGCAGGCTGAAGCAGAGGGACACGTGTTCTTGTGAGTCTGAACAAGACTCCAGCATTTTCAGGCGTGTGATGCTCCCGTTTACCTTTTACCCAGAAATAGTTCCCTTGTGTTTTGATCTTCTAGGGCTTGAAATACCCAGGATTAAAGAGCTTTGCTCCAGAGAAGCCAGGTGAAATATTTTTGATGGATTTGAATGAAGACTATCCCAGAGCAGTGGAACTGAGAATCAGCCGAGGGTTTGATCTGTCATCATTTAATCCTCATGGAATAAGCACCTTTGTAGACAGAGGTAATAAGTTTGAGGTGGTGACAAATACCAGCCTAAAGAGCATGAACAGAAATGCCCCAGTAGCTTGCCCAATAGCTTGTGCCTGCTGGGAGACAAAAAATTTGGGTTTTTTTTATCTTTGTTGGGCTCCTTTCTAAATGTCAGCCGCTAAAGGAAACACCTTTTGCACATAATCTCAGTCTGTCTGAAACAGAAAGATGTCCTGTATATTAAAAGGAAAGGAAACGTGGGAAACATTTGAGTTGGGAACCACAGAAAATGTATTTTACCGGTTTACGTCTATTTCACACTGGGTTCAAGTATTTTAAGGAGATACATCCTTCACCAACTAGTAGTACCCAGAATGGAAACTTTTGTGGCAAAACAGAAAATTATCAAATGTCTATAAATTACCAAACCCTCTGTTACTCTTTACCCAAGCCAGGTTCTCTTCTCCAAGGTATGTTCTCCTACATCAGGCTCTGACTACAAATAAAGTATCTTTTTCCCTGTCCTTTCACTGGGGATTTTATCAGGGTAATTAGAAGTCTGCAGATACTAAGAGAACCATTGCTGCAGCTTGACCTGTGTCCTCACACAGTCACCCTTTAAGGGAACATGTTGGAAAAATCACTGGTGGCTAATTTGGGGTCTTATCAGAAGGCCTGGGCAGAAGGGCTGCAGCCTTACACAGAGTAAAGGAGCAGGATGCTCCCCTTCTGTTTTCTCAGGGAATGTGGTAGACAAACCAAAGAATCTGAACTGGCTGGGCAACAAATCCGCCTTCCAGCTAACTGGGTCTGATTGCAAAACCCAATGGCTTGGACACAAGAACGAGATGTGATTTCTTTCTTCCGTGGTAGAAATAGCAGTACCTTGTAGACTAAGCCTTCGAGAAAAGTAGCTGGAGATCTGGATCCAGCTGCAGAGGCATCCTGCAGTATGTGTGTACTTGTCCCTCTGCTTCTGAAGAGCCGTGAGATAAATGCACCAAACTCAGCATGTACTCTGTATTAGAGGCTGCATCAGTGCTGGGGGTGCTCAGCCAAGAAGACTGCTGCAGAGAATCCAACTGTTTCCATTTTTTTCTTTAAGATGACACCGTGTACCTCTTTGTTGTGAACCATCCCCATCAGAAAAGCACAGTAGAATTGTTTAAATTTATAGAAGATGACAATTCTCTTGTACACCTGAAAACCATTCAACATGATCTTCTGACAAGGTATCGGACCCAAGTACCATCTTCCCCTAGAACAGGCTGCTTTTGTGAAATCCCACGTAGGATGATTTTTTGGTTTAGGATATAATTAATATGAGATATCTCCTCTTTAACCAGCATCCCTGTTTCTCCTATTGATTACTTCTTATCTGTGTAATCAAAAGCAATGTTTCTCTAATCTGTTCTGTAAATTAGATTTTTAAAAGTTGCATCACTAAATTAGTCTTAAGCACTGCTGTGATTGATGCCAGTAAATGAGCTTAACATCTGTTTCTCCTTCTTTCATATAACCCACTCTTAGGTCATTGCAGGTATGAATCTCCAGATATTTTATTATTCTGAATTTGCTACACTGTAAAAATAAACATTTAGCTTTTTCTTTTTTTCTTTTTTTTTTCCATCTGGAATTGGCCTGTCCTACTGCAAAATGAGTGTAAGGTAAAGATAACCAGATTGATAAAGTTGTCACAAGACCTGCCTGTTCTCAGTTTTCCACTTGAATGTAATGAAAAGAGAGAATAATTTCCATAGGCTTATGGACAGGCAACCATATCTTTAGTTCATGCCCCATAGTCATGTTCAGGTCTCAGCTCTGCACAATCCTAGCTTATGCAAAAGGAAATAGAAGTAAAAAGGTTCTAAATAACTCAGTGTCTCTCTGCAGTACCATCTGTGATTGCAGTCCCCTTATGTCTATGGGATGACCATGTCCTGGCTGGATTCTGGATTCTGGGCAGTCCTAAAATGTTTCTTCATATCTCTCATTTCATTATTTTATATAATTTTCTCCATCTCTCTTTTTTTTTTTTTAGTGTGAATGATATAGTAGCCATGGGGCCAGATAGTTTCTATGCTACCAATGACCACTACTTCACCGACTTCATCTTGATGTTCTTAGAGATGTTCTTGGGTTTAACTTGGTCAAATGTTGTTTACTACAGTCCAGGAGAAGTTAAAGAAGTAGCAGCTGGCTTTTATTCAGCAAATGGAATTAACATTTCCCCTGATAGAAAGTAAGTTTCTCCTTGCCTCAGATTTTGTGTGATCACACAAAAGAATCCAGAGATCCTAATTTGTGCCCAGAGTACCTCTGTGATCAGGTGTCTAAACTGGTTCATGTAAAGCAAGGTGCTGCCTGTGCAATGGAAGTGATACAGAGTGATTGTAGCAGAGACGTTGCATGTCTTGGTGTTCAGCAGCAACGTTTGCTGCTTTGTGTGGTAGTTTATGGGCAGTAGGATCAAAGGTTGCTGCATTTCAACCAGCTGATACAGGAGTTTGTGTATATTGCTTGCAAGGATTAACAGGGCAGAGTTTCTGCAAGTGGGGAACATTCTGCAATCCTAAAGTCTGTGTGACTGAATCAACCAGTCCTATGCTTTGGACAGGTGATCTTAAATTAAAAACCAAAAAAGGGCATAATTTTTTATTTCTAGTTCCAAGGCCTATTTTGGTGTAGTAATGAAAGAACTGGTACAATGTGAAACTACATAGCATTTCAGCATGTTTGGCTTCACTTGAGTGCCCTGTGGCCTGCTGGCAATGTCTGTTGCTGTATGAGAACTGTGGGCTGGCATTCCTCATGAGAAGAGCAGGGTTTGCACAGGGGAAACGGTCTAGTTTTTGTGTCTGCTTACTCATATATACATTCCTAAGAGGTGCTTTTTTTTCTTTTGAAGGTACATCTATGTTGCAGATGTATTGGATCATAACGTCCATGTTATGGAGAAACATGCTAACTGGAATTTAACTCATGTGAAGGTAAGGTGCTGCTGTAAGAAAAGAGGCAAATGTGAATTTTGGACAGAATAGTCCCACTGAAGATGGGGATGTCAGCATGATCGTGTGTAAAGTTCTGCTGTAGGTTTGCAGAGGTGCTGTGTGCCCCATTACAGAGCTTCAGGTCTTCCACCCTCCCATCAGAAACCAGAGAAGAATCTTTGGATATGCTGTTGAGCCATAGTGGAACTCTGCCTCAGGCAGTGTGGGTCAGAGCACCAAGACCTGAAGGAATCAACAGACATGTAGGTGTGAATGAGCTGGTGGAGGAAGCTCAGAGCAGCAAGCAGGTTTCTCATGGCACAGAGGTGGGGGTGATACATACCAGGGGAAAAGAAAAAAACCTGGGAGAGAAAATATTTCTTAAAAAAATCAGCCAAAGTTACATCAGATGAAAGTCTTGAACAAGTCTATTTGTTATGTTATAGTTTACTTCAAGGACTTCTGATAGCTGCACCTTCTTTTTTTTCCTCTATGTTGGATAGACGCTGCAGCTGGACACTCTGGTCGATAACTTGTCTATTGAACCTCACACTGGAGACATCTGGACAGGATGTCATCCCAATGCAATGAAGCTGTTCCACTATGATCCTGAAAATCTTCCTGCCTCTGAGGTGCCTTTTGGGAGAGATCACTGGTCTCTTGGCTGTGTCTGTGTCAGAAAGTTGTTTTGTTCAAATCAACCTGCTATAACTTGACTGCATTACACAGAGAAGGGCCTGGCCAGCCTTTGTGAAAGCAAAGACCGAGTTGGCTTCTGCTCTCAAATGGAAACCTGAACAGCATATACTCACTAACAAACACCTGCTCAGATCCTCAGGTGACAGCTGAGTAATTTCTACCCAGTAGCTCAGTCACTTTGGGCTCCTTGGGCTGCTTTCTGTGCAGTTGTGGCCACACACAGAGATTCTGATGAACTGTGTTAAGGACTGGGCCAGCACACCTTTGCCAAAGTAAACATAATTGACTGAGTGCAAAGTGTGACCAGAAACATCTGCACAGTAATGACTAATCTGTGCAAGTGTGGTTCATCAGTGAGTGATTCTTTCCTTCTGAAATCAATGAGGTACTGGCCTCAGGGTGATTGTGGCCACAAGGGCAGCTGGCTGGTTGGTGTCCATTTGATTTGAGTCTTGTCTGAAGCTCCCCATAAGACATTTCTCAAAATTACCATATTCCATAGAAGTAGATTTATGATACTGGGAAGTTGTTTACTCAGTCTGGAAAAAAGCATGAAAATAAGCTATTAGAGTTACTAATAAGATATTAGGGATACTCTTCAGCTGGAAAAAAAATATGCATGCTCCTAGTAGTGGGGATGATTGCCTTACTTCCTTAAAGATGTGGGGTCTCTGTTGCACAATCACTTAAAAAAAAACCCAGTCTTCATGGACTGTGCTTCCCTGAAGGCCCTATCGCAGGTATCACGTGGCTGCAATTATCATCAACTGATCATCCTAATTTGTTTAAGATAACATGCTGGTATTTCCTCCATGCCTGGAGCATTTTCATGTATGGCCATTTCAGTGGATGTATCTTCCCCCTCCGGCAGGTTCTGCGCATCCAGAACATCCTCTCAGAGGAGCCTGTAGTGACACGTGTCTACGCTGACAATGGCTCTGTGCTGCAGGGAAGCTCAGTGGCATCCACCTATGAGGGAAAACTGCTCATTGGCACAGTCTTCCACAGAGCTCTCTACTGTGAGCTATAGCTTGACATGAGTAAGAACTGCTGCAGTGGAAAGGATTTAATTCCTTGTGAACTCAGTTTCTGCTAGATTTGCTAACAACAAGACTGTTGGAATAAAAGTTAACTGTGGTAATGAAGATGTATTTTAGCCTTCCTCTCCAAAGTGAGACTTCTATACAATAGTAAAGGAAATGGAACTGAAGGTGACAAATTAGTTTATTTGTGTAATGGAGAGGACCTCATAATAGTAACAAAGGGTAACCTTGATGTTCAATTTCAGATTGCAAATGACTAAACTGTCAAGATACTGAACTATCTGTGCTGGTTGGATTTCTTGTTTATTGTTTTTTCTTGTTTTTTTTTCCCATGAACTGATTTTGTAAATAAGAATTGCTGACTACCAGTGTGGCGTGTGTTATTGTCACAGACCCCTGGGCCTTCCCAGGAACTGTGCGAGGTGTTCTTCTTCTGAATCTGCCTGTTGGCTTACCCTAATGCTTCCAAAATAATTGGAAGGCGAATAAATGTTATTTCAGTCTTATCCATTTCCCCTTCCCCATTCAACCTAACATTACTTCAGGTTCCTAGTTTTTTTCTTAATCCTATTGAGAAAAGAGTATGCCATCACTTCAGAGTGATTTCTTATCAGTTTTCTAAAGGGAGCTTGAAGAAGCTTTTTTTTGCTCTTAAAGAGTGGGAAACATCTCCTGAGCACCTTCAGTGAGAAGTGTATTAGCAATGCCTGGTGCCTGTCATAGGAAAGGGAGCATTTCTGGGTACTTTGCCACAGTGACTACCCCTGAGCCTTGGTCATGCATGTTCTGCATTTAACTTCAGTCTGCACAGAGCTGATTCCTGCTGTGCAGCAGGAACCCCTTCGTGGTTATCTGGCATCAGTTACAGATAATGTCTCACACTGCTAAAAATCCTGTCTTGGTTTCCGTCAGCTGGTGTTTTAGGAACAGTGTTAGTTAGCAGTCACTTTCAATGAACTGAACTGAGTGCCCTTGGAAACTGGAAATCAGTTTTGTGCTCTCCAGTATGCACAGCAAGATGCCAGTCTGGCAGAAACCTCTGTTTAAGCCACCATTTTTCCTGCTCATAGTGTGAGCTCTTCTTGCATTAGTGTAGATTCCTTCCTTACAGAGCAGCTTTTGCTACTCTTTCTGTCCTTCCAAGTTCCCAGCTGAGATCAGCCCTCCAGGTTTGTGAGAGGTGCTGACATCCAGCTAAAGGCTCTGCCAGGGTTGCTGCTGTGTTGCCTGCACCTGCCTGCACTGGCCCTTCTCAGCATCTTGGCAGCCCCTCCGAATACTGCCCCCAGACAGACCTCCCCAGGGGTACCAGCCCCTCTGCATCCTTCAGCTGATGCAGTGGCTTTTCCTCGCTGCTCCTGAAGGGTGAGCTTGGGAGGAGAACCAGTCCCCGGGTGCCAATTGTTGTGCTAGCTTTGCTGTTCCCTCCTGCAGTCTGCTCAACCACCGGCCACAGCGTCTCCAGTCTGGAGAGTACATGGCAAGTCTAGTACATTGAAAACAGAGGAGTGCTTCTGCCTGCAAGATAGAGAAAACAACCCACTACACAGTAGCCCAAACACCGAAGCAGGAGCCAGATTATGTGCAAACTCTCCTGCCTGGGTTTTCCCATTCTGGCTGGGAGGAGGCAGTACTGCAGCCTGAGATTTGGGTAAGCAGTGGCCCTGAAGAGCTGTGTAGACACCTCTTGGCTCCTGTGCCTTTCCTAACAAGCCTAATGGCTTTCATCCACTGGTAGGAAAAGAATTACTGCGCTTTCACTGAAGAAAAGGGACAGCTCTAACCAGAGCAAGGAGTCAATGCCAGGGCTCATGGCTGGGGCAGTGTTGCTGTGTGGGAAGGACAGCGTCATCCCCCTTCCTGTTCACAGCTGCAGTGGGCTGTGGGTCTTCCCATATCACCCACCTCCTGCCCCTACAAGGCGTCTACTCCACCCTGCACTGCCACGAGTGCACTGGCACAGACACTGCCAGGTGTAAGGCACATCCCTGGGCACAAGAAGTTGTGTGATGTTGAAAAACTGAGCCAATGGAATGTTTGGCTCAGTCACTGCACCCTTCCTGATGCCACAAGCTTCCCTCTGCTGCCATGGCAGAAAACTCCTTCACACTCATGTACTAGTACAAATGGCTCATGATGTGGGAGGCTATTGATGGCTAGAGGGGCGGACTGGAGTGTTGGCTAACCCCATGGCTAATTGACTTGTCTCCTGGGGGCAGCCCTGCATTAGCAGGTCTGTGCACAAACTGTGTTCATAGCTTCTCTCCAAACTGCTCACAGTTGATATGCAGACCTGAGCACTGCCCAGGCTTCATTGTCTGCCCATGAAGGCTTTGGTGACAAGAATGTATCTGTTTGGATCACAGTTTTGAGTCTTGCTGACCATGGAGTGCAGAGCTGGCCTGAAGTGAGGGTGACATTTGTCTCATCCCTTTGCTGTACTTGCATTTGGCATTACCTGACCCTGGTTTTGCTGCTCATTCCTTAGCAACTTCTCTACCTGCAGGACACTTTCATTTTCCCTTGGAAGTGGTGTACTTTCCTACAGGAACTTGTAATTCAATTTCAGTCTTGAGGAACAGATGTCATTCCTGGAGCCCAAGCTGAAAGAACTGGTGTGAAGGAAGTGTTCACAGGAAGAAGAGGTTGGGCTATTGACTTGTTCATGATTAGCCATCAACAGCCTGCAGAAACATTCTAAAGTGATTATTTTAGGATTGTGCCATTATTCGTTCTAAAGTGTCATCTTCTAAAGAGTTATATGGTGCATCACTGGCAATAACACACTGAAATGCTGATCATTCACTGTGCTGGTCCTGGGTTTACTCTGGCTGTAGAAGTGCAACAGCCGTTTCCCTCAGCAGTGGCGGAAGTAAGTAACCCATCAAAACATTAATTTCAGATTTTACAGTGACTTAAAACATCTTCAAATGAGCAAATCTACATATTGTTGGATCTTGTCAAACTTCTACTTTTTTGTTGGTTTTGGCCTTTCAGAAAACAAGACTGTCTTCACTTATCAGTGGCTTTTTTTTTTTTGTTCTAAACTACTCCTGTCCTGAAGGTTTTCCAATCTGTCTGCCTGTAGACTGAAGCACAGGCAAACGATGGGCCTTATATCTTCCTACAGCTTTTAAGAGGAGAGATCTTTGCTATTTCCTGTTAGTGACAGAACATTTGGAATTTTAACCTGAGGAAAGGAGGGCTGGAAGCACATTGCCAACCTCTTCAGCAGGTATCCCAGCCTTGAAGTGCAGGGGTGGGAATTGAAGCTGAGCTACCATGAATTGAAGTGGTGCTGGGCAGAACATACAGCAAGAGCCATGCTGGGGTACAGCTTCTACCTTTTGGCATGAAATCACCACTTCATAAGATTCACTGGAAGCCTCAGTGCAGAAACAGCAGTGGTGGAAGATGCAGCTCAAGCGTGGCCTCCTAATTACATGGGAACCTGGACAGGGAAAATCCGTGCTTGCAACCCGGAGGAGGGCATAATCCATCATCTCTTAACAAGATGTAGAGACTGGAGCAGTTCTGGGCATTTCAGAAACCAAACTGCAGCTATCTGAGACAATGTGCACAAAAAAGAAAAATGTGTGTATAGATGGCTCCAAGCTTAGGAAGCTGTTGAGCAGACACATTATACATGTCAGTTGTGGACTTGAAGCCTCAGAGTATATTTAATTAAGATAATAATTCTATGGAGGATTCTTTTTATCTTCTTGCACGTGGTGGCTATATTAGCGGAAAGTAAGATTTATGATTCAGTTGTTGGGAAACACAAACTGGGTTAGACAGATTAAGTGCAGAGTATTTGGCCTAGATTCTTCCAGATGCAAATCCACTGAAATGACTACACAAATCAGACAGCCTGCACCCTCCACTTTTCCCTTAATGCTTTACTAAAAATAAATAAAGACATATTAAACATGTTCAGTAGAAGAACTGCTGTACTTTGAATGTATAAAATGCCTATTGTAGCTAACCTACACTTGAGTGTAAAATGGTAAAATTTTTTATATACCAAAACTGAGCCAGGACTTTTAAACAAACACTGACCAGTATCAGTGTGAAATCAGCCTATTTTTACATCAACCTGCAGCAAAAGATTGCACACTGCATTTCATCTGCATATGAAGAAAAAAGGTCATTCTCTTTCCTTCCTCTTTTTTTTTTTTATTTTATGTAATTATAGATTGTAAATGAGACCCACTTGGAGGCCTGTGACTCATGCCAATTTGGCCAAGAGCTAGGATTAAAATAATGTTTGGCTGGGCAGAAGGAAGGAAAGAGTAAGCAGGGCAATGTCCATATCCCCTCTCACCCCCCAGTCTGAGCCATGCAGCTATCCAGTCATGCTTACCAGTTATTATTTCTTCTGGAGTGACCAACAGGCAGGAAAGTGAGGACTCGATACAAATTCTAATAAAGATTCAGGATTTCTCATTTTATTGCATTCGTTGTCTAACAACAATAATACTCATTGGCAAGAAATGTATTTACACTAACAAATTAACTAAACCACAAGGCTTTGTTGTTCGTATTTAAACTATAAGAAAACAAAGGGCCACCATGAGGTTTTGTTTTGACGTCTCCCAATAACTAAATATTAACCAAAGTTATCTTGGGGAAAACTCAACAATCTAGAGAAGTTCATATCAACCAAGCACAAGAGGACAAGCTCAGACATGGCACTACTGTGTCCTTCATGCAGGTGATCAGACACCAAGATGTACAAACAAAAAGTTTAGGATAACATGCACCTCATATACATTTGACGTCTTTAAAAAAAGACAAGAAAAATGAAAAAATCTGAAGCACAACCATCTCTTTAACCATATAAAAAGAAACAATGTAAGAAGCCAATTTTTACAGTGAGCACAGTGCGTTTTAGTCTTTTAGCTGCCTGGTCTTCTAGCAATATGTGTAACACTTGTCAGTGACCAGTGAGATACCATCACCACATGACTGGGAAAAATGAAAGCGGTTGTTCAGACAGCAAATGTGTATGGGAAAGTACAGTTCAGAAGAGGTTCACTGTGCACTCTCCACTTCCAGGTGGACTGGTTACTCATTACATCTGATGCCCTGTGATCCCCCTTTCCTTCAGACACTTCTGCACTGGGGCCTGAACCACTGCCACTGGTGTCAGTGGCAAACTCCCACTGGAAACTCAGCACGAGGCCCAGGCTCCTGGTTTATGTGGGTTGGATCCAATCTCATGAACTGTGAGCCCTCCTCACCTCTTTGGAAGAAGAGACCTGCCTAACACCACAGGTTCCACAAACCCTACAGCTTATTCATAACACAGTCCACACTTCCCAAAGGAACAGGCAGCCCAAGGCACTACAGACAAACCTTCCCATAAGATGTGCATTTTTTAAATCATTACTTAATGCTGACAGCAAAAGTACCAGTTAGTACAGCCATTTAGTAACAGAAAGCTCATTTTATACGGAGGGATTGGAGGGCTCAATGTCATGACTAAAGTGTCACAGCTTTGAAAAATCAGTTTTACAAGTGGAAAAAGTACAATGAAATCCATAGAAGAGGTTAACAAAAGAGCCTGTGGTATCTGCAGATGACCTACACTCCACTGTGGTGAGTGGGCAAGTCGCCTCAGATGACACCTGGCATCCTGCTCAAAAATGAGCTGCTGAAAGTGCTACAATAGAAATCAAAGTTGGGGTTAAAAATGGACAAAAGGGCTTTACTGTTACTGAAGTAAATGATGATCCTCTTCCTTATTACTGTAGAAGTGGATTCTGCACTATTAGGAAGAGTGGCATTTCTTTCTCTTAGAAGTGAAACACCATTCTCAAAAATGATACAGCATTGCCCACCTGTTATTTGCCAGGAGGTGAAGGTGGAGCAGCTCAGGAGGAGAGGAGGCCTTGATGGAAGCAACAAAGTATGAGGAACCCTAATGCTCAGTGTCAAGCACCTCTGAATGTTAATCAGAGTTGAAGGCTGCCAAGTTTCAGAGGAAAGCTTCTCAGAAATTCTAGTAAAGCTCAATTGTGGTATCCCTGCAGCAACTACAGTCACAGCACAACAGATGCCATCGCAAAAAGAAAAATTAAGAAGTTAAAAAAAACCCCCAAAGTATTTGTATACACTGAAATACAAACATCACATAACTCTCTTTCAGATTGTTATTACTGGCTTCTGTTCCACTGTGCAATTCTAACCCATGATCTACAACAGGCTCCACTAAGAGTGACGCGTCCAGACCTGCCCAGAGCGATGGGCGAAACGCCAAGTGCAGTGGGCAATGCTCTGTGCACTGCAATGAACAGGCTGGGCTCCTTCCTCATACCCTGCTCCTGATATCCCTGGGCAGACTGAAAACAAGTCAGGAGTTTTAACATGGAAGTTGCATGGGTGCAGCAACCCACCATGTGGGGAAAGTACAAGCTGGAAGCAATTAATGTCAGTATGTTTGGCTGGTTTGAACAGAGCAAGGAGGCACAACTCCTTTCATGATGTCAGTATAATAACAGGTTTATCAGGACTAAAGTAACTTGCAGTGTTTTATCTTTTATTTTCTGTTTTTGAGAGTTCCATTTTTTGCTAACCTTCCTTTCTTCACCTTTTTAAAGACTCAGTATATTCACAACCTGGCAATACTGCAGCAATGAGTAGAAAATAGAGTTTAGAGAACGGCCCTACCACCCAAACCAGAAGAAAGTAACTTCCCCAGCCTGCTGTGGTCACCTGCATTGTAATGATGACACAAGACACAGCAGGAGGTGTAGAAACATCACACTGCCTGCAGAGCAGTTTAACGGTGGCCAGGCAAGTCAGACTAATCAAAATAGCTTTAGCTTCACAAATAAATACACAAAGTAGGCGACAGGTACACCTACAGGTCAGCCAAATGAGAAAGTCTGCCCAGTCATTTAGCACAGAATATTTGTTTCTTCTTATTGCATCAAACCCCACAATAGTCTGACTTAGCATTGGCTTACAGGAAGTTTAAGAATGATGAGACATCCATCTTTTGTTTCATACGTCATTACACAATACAAGGGGAAAAAATGCAACACAATTTTAAAGATCCTACAGAACAGCAAAAATAGTTTCAAACTGTGCCTTATGTCTGTTATCCAGTGACACTTCTGCACATCCCAAGACTGAGTTGCCATATTTAATAAAAAGAACCACATAAATCTCTTTTATCACAGAAAGAAGAGCGAAACTCTTAACATTATTCCATTTGCTTAGTTTTCATATGTTGATCAAAATGCATTTCAATAGGTTTTATTTCAAATGTAAGCGACTATTTTTTTAGTTGGGTTTTTGTTCATGTTTTTAGTCTGAGAGTAACAAAATAATGCTCTCACAAAGCCGTAAAAATCCCCTGAATACTTAAAGGACTTCAGTTGAATTAGTTATTCTGCAAAATAAGAACACAATTTACAAAGAGATTAACTAGGCACTGTTCTAAGCAGCAAGAATGAAAACTCGGTCTATAATGCCAAGCAGTCTGCTCAGGTTTCTAAGACAAAAAAGAACATAAAACAGGGACACCACCTTAGATTACTATATACAACCACTTAAATATTACTACATTGTAAACATAATTTTAAAAGAAAATAATATTCAAATGCATTTATCAACATTGTATTTAAAATATTAAATTTCCAGTTTCTTCCAGATAACTTCTCTTACTCAAAGAATGTTAGTTTCATGAGACTGCTAAACATTTGTATAATTTTTTTCTCCTATAAAGAGCACAGAAAGATTTACTGCAATGTGTAATTTTTGTTAGCAGGTATTTTTCTGCCGGTGGTCTATCTCAAGAAAAATATTACAAGCCTTTAGAAGTATTGGAAATTATCTTTTATGGCAATTTCAGTTTTAGAGATGAATAAAATATACATCAAAAACCTGTAGAAATTGGATTTGGAAGGAAAAATAAAGCTAATGCTAAGTAGATCTGCTGTGTATTAATTTTGAATGAACTATGCTCTCTCAGTTTACAGACCATTTTACATGTCAAAGAAATTATTAGCATCAAAAGAAATGTAACTCTAAGCAGTGCACCGTAAGTGTTTCAAATCTGAGCTTCACAGAACTTTGCAGAAACAAATCTGAATGCCATGAAGTACAGAGCAGAAGAGAAGCCTGGCCAAACTAAACCAGACATTTTCTTCAAAAGAATTGAGTATTTGCAATTTCAGCCTGGCACATTTTTAAGTTCCAGATTATAACTTTGCATCACCATCTTAAAAAATATATGGGTTGGCATAACTAGATAAAGACTGCCACTTCCAGGATGCATGAATGGGAAGTGGCGTGTCTCAACTGCTGCATCGTTTGCCTTGACTGTAAAGCAGTAAGCTAATACTTTCTAGCTTCTCGTTGTGGAGACTTGCCTGTTGTCTGTCCATTCTTTTGAAGAAATACTGTATAGTTGAATGCTGCTCTTAAGAGGCAGTAACACCATACACTGCTTCTGTCAGTCATTGGCAAAACTACGCAGCAGGCTTTACCAACAGCCTCACACACCACAGGAGTCTCTGAACGATGTATTACGACCACTGCTAAGCCATCAAAACATTCTACAGCAAATGCCCAAAAATTCAATTTTTGGTGGGGATATTCTTTAAACACATCAATCAAAACAGTTAAAATGTGGAAGCTTTGGATTTAGGAACCATCATCTCCATGGCAGCATTGACCTTAACAGCAACATACTGAATTTAATTTTAACCAGAATCACTTGTCTTCCACTTTTTAAAGTGCAGTTCTGTAAAAAATGAAAAACTTTAGCAGATTCAATTTTGACAATTGTTTCCAACACCAGCTTCATAATAGGACAGCACAAACCTTATTTTCCCAGTGCTTACTGGAGAATGAATATGAATCTGCGATGCTTCTCCTGGAAAAAAAACACCTTGAAATAAAATAAGCCCAGTTTCCTGTTCAAAACACATGAAAAAAAAAAGCAGAATGTGCTGTAAGAAAGTTGCCTGCAAACTGGGAGCACAATGAAATTTATACAGATATATACGCTGTGCTCTAGTTAGAAATTTATCCTTGCTCAGATATCTAAAGGATAAATGTTATCCTCATTTTTTATGTGTAAGCCCACATAACCATTTAAGGCTTTGCCTCCTTCCTGGATTAATTATTGTACAGTTAACGGAAAGAGTTTCACCTCCTGTCTTTTACTCAGGAGGAATATCAACTCTCCTGTCTTTATCTCCAGTGTATAAGAAGAAATCGCTGAACAGTTGTTTCCAGAGTGGTGTCACTTGAAGGTACTGACTCAAGATGAAACTCACTCCAGCAGATGGAACTGAGTATCCAAACACAGTACAGAAGGTGAACTTCCAGTTAGAAAGTGATGTCAAGTCTTATCAGACAGAGCACAACTCCTTTTATCCAGCTGAAGAAATGCTCACCAATCGTACTGACTGGCCATCCTATTCAAAAGAGGTGAAGCAGTGGACCATGCTCCTCGGCATCATGCTGGTTGCTGAAGTGACCAAACACACAGCTCAACAGAGAAGAGTAGTTTGGAAAGAAACACCACCACACAAATATGAAATCTGTTAGCTGTCAACAAGAACAAAACAAACCGAGGGGCTGGGGTTGTTTCACATGGCAACAGCAACAAGCGTGAACTGGGTATGCGGGAAAAGAAATATAAATTTCCTTAGTCATTCTATGTATAGCCCCGTTTCCCTGTACACAGTCTTGTGTGATGAATACAACAAAGCTGAAGGGGCACCAGAGTGGATACGAGTTTCTCTTCCTTTGATGTGCCTTCACTTTCCTAACACAGCAACACTTCTGCCTATCACTGCTCATTAGTGCCCTCTGTTGCATCTGAGGAACACTTGTCTGTTTTCTTTGATCTCCTCTGCAGTTGCTCTTGTTCCTTCTTCCGAAGCTTTTCCCTTTGCTTTTCCATTTTCTCTTGAGCTTTGCGAGCCTTCTCCAAGGATGCTTTCGTTTCCTTTAGCTTTTTTTTAATGATTGCTCTGTCCTGGGAAGATGTCATACCAAGAGCCTGAGGAGGGGAAAACAAAAAGCATTTTCATATGGTTTAATCTATCCCAATTTTTTTTCATGTTCTAGTAGGAACTCTTAGGCAGAAGACTGTAACAACTAAGTAAATCCAAGAGAGACTCGGATACATTACTGATGTGGAAGTACTACTTTCCATGACTTCCACTTCTAGAATATTAAAGAAGGAGAACCTCACTGACACCACCAATATTGATTTCATTGATCAAATAAGGCAAATTATTTGCTTGAAGTCCTAAGTCTCCATAGAACAAGACTTCTCAATTCTCACTGCCATGCCTTAATCAAAAGTTCACTTGCACTCTTCTAAAACCCTTAGAGTTAGTGAATTGCCATAAAAAAAATTCGTAAGGGAAACACCAGACTTGGATTTTCAGATCTGCTGAGCTTCCCACAACTTCTTCCTGTAATTATTTTTGACAGAAGTAGGCTCGTATTTTCACTACAAGAAACAATGCATACTTTATACATCAAAACTATATTTAATTCTAACATGGTACAACTGGTATCAGCTTATGTCTCCAATATCTCGCTAATCTAGTATTACGTTGCTACTTCTGATATATGTCTGTCTACTATCTTCTCTTAATCACCCACCCTTTCACAGAACAGAGCTGGATAAGAAATACATGCATGCAAATACCACTTACACAGGCTGCTGTACGATTTATGCATGAAAATATGGGTACGTTATATACACCAAGAATTTTCACAAAGCAAATGCCCTCTATTTCTGAAGCCTCTGAATCCAAGTGCATGTGGGAATTTCTGAAAGTGTGGCTGTGGCTTTATACTCTGTGTTTATTATTCTAGTCTATCACCACCCCACACACAGGGATTCACTGGACAAATTCTTACTGCCTTTAAGATTATGTAAAGCAACAAAAAATACTTTAGTTACTCTTGAAGCCCAGTCAGTAAAATACCTTGAGCTTACTCCCATCCAGCTGAAGGAGACGCTCCCCATTAATGTTTTGGGCACTGAATTCAGAAATGTACTGTTCAAGGTTCAGGCTCATTAACCAGTGGGAAACCTGCTGCACGCTCCACTCGTTAACAGCACGACTCTGACAGTGACTGTGCTTAGGAGATTGTCCATCATCGAGGATCTGTAACAAAAACATGCTACGTTATTATTGGAAGGGTAACACAGATGAGTAACAACATTTTCATGCACAAACCTCCGGCATCAGAGCAGAAGGATCTGTATTATCTTTACCCTACAATAACAACAATTTTACATTGCTATATTACATCTCTATCTAACCAGATACCCAAGAACGAGTACAAGGTACCCAAAAAAATCTTTCATCTACAAAGGAACTGGCATTTCTATTAACCCAAACAGGAACTGAAAGGGCCATGTACCACAATTCAAAACAGGTATGCTTGAGTCCTCCCCTAGATTTCTGTCCTTCAAACTGGATGGTTTCTAAAGGATGCAATGAATTGTGCATTCCACTTCCTGGTCTCATTCACAGATCTTTATGATTTGTTTAAGCTATAAAACAAGAAATTTAAGGGGGGAAAAGAAACCCTCAGAAAACCATTCTAAAGTTCAAAGGAATGACATCAAGCAGCCAGTGAGACTGATACTATCTATGGAAGACTAATGAGATGACACAGAGGAGCTGTATGGAACACACAGCCCTGGCCCTGCTCTTATTACCTTGCACTGCTACAGGTGATAGCACAAACTGCACCACAAAGGGCAGGTGAGACATCAGCTGCTGGAGTAGCCCTGTGTCTCTGCTCTGCCACTTTTTTCCGTCCAGGGGTATTCCAGTGGGGCCTGAAACAAAAGCTACTCTGCCCTGTCTATGGTCAGCAAAGCAGCTGCTACAGGCTGCAGCAGCTGTCTGCTGTTAGAGCAGCTTTTACACTGGTCAGATGATGCTGGGAGTGCTCTCAGCTTCTGGCTGTCCAGTTCTCAGGGCTGGCGAAAAGACAGTTTCAGCACTATCTTTTCCTTTTCCTGTTGCCAGCAGGAGCTCAGTGCAGCTGATGCTTGGTCTAGTAGATTCACTTTGACACTGACCCTCCTCTCCAGCATACTGCAAAAACTGTGGCCTTGAAAACTCTTAATAAAAAGGAGAGCAGAACTCAAGACAAGGAAAGAGGAGCCAGTGATGTCTGCATGTTCTTTTCCAACAAGGGGGCTCACCAAAAAACACCATAAAACAAGAAATGTGACTCTGCACAGGAGACAACACATTGCCACTCGATGGTCACAGGATTCACCACAACAGCACACTAGTATCTCACCTCATCATCAATCATATCCAGGCTCTGAGTGAGGGAGCAACAAAGAAATGGGAAAGAAGAACATTATAGAAACAAAATACCAAACATGTAACAACATGTACAAGTTCAGGCAAGGGCAGCACCAATTTTTGCAAACAGATATGGCTACTCAAACCCAGAAAGATTTCTTTTAAAAGAACTATTTCCAGAAGCAAAGAGGTTATGTTGAAAGCTCAGCACACACATGGTTTGGCAGCTTAACCTGACACACTGTCAAATGAAACCCCTCTGGAGTTCCTGATCTTGACACCCTTGAACTGGTGGGAACCTTCCTGATGGCTCCATTTCCAAGAGCGAAAACTCCTTACCAGAGGAGAACTGCCTGCAACAACTGGGTTCCCTCCCCAACCTTTCATTTTCTTTAAATAGTCATGTCTGAGCTGCTGGAGGAGCCAAAGCACAGGAGTGCTTGCAGCAATGCACTGTGAGGGGCAGAGGAGCGGTGCTGGCCTAAGCCCCGCCAGGGTGGCTGGGGAGGTTCCCGCTGCAGCTCTCGCAGAACATGCTGCCTGATTTGGAGGCAGCAATTTGGCACAGCACATTCATTTTTATAGACCTGCTCCAGCTTGGTTTCTTAGATGTGATAAAGTAGAGAGTTGAATGTGCAAAATGAAAACATTTTCAAGCTTTTAATTCAATACCAGCTGGAAGAGGGCATTGTCACAATAAAATACATAATACAGGGGGTATTAAACATGATAAGAAAATGAAATCTATTATCACGATAGTACTAGCACTAAATAAAGTGCAAATGATGACTCTGTTGTTTTCAGTAATTCACAGAATATACAGGCTTGTCTGCAGTCACCTTTTGTTATAAATTATTGCCCTTAATTACCTGCTGTAAGTAACCTCCAAAGAATGGTTGGGTTTGTAGATCTGTAGTTTGGCAAATGAGATTGCACAGAACAGCCCTCATTCTTTAAACCCAAGTAAACCATACAAGCAGTAATATAAAACTATNAAAGAAAAGAAAAGAAAAAAAGAGTCCACATGTCTGAGAAAAAAATCTGGTTTAAATCTCATATGAAAAATGTGAAGTTCATATGGAGTGTTTGTAAAAGAATCAAAACACATGATTCCTGAGTCCACAGGATTTGCTGTTATCTACTGTTAAACTGTGCAACCTCACTGGTAATTGAGTTACAAAACTAGAATTTTAAAAAGAGTATTTTCAGTACGTTATATTTAGCTCAATTATGTCACTAATGTACAGGGTCAGTAATGCCTTTTTACTTTATCATTGTTTGAAAAAACTCTATTTTGAAGTATCTGAATTAAAATCCACTGTGCAAAGCAACCACAAAGAATGCCAAGTGGATTAACACACATGCTATAACCAATACACATACACTGAGGTACAATAACACACAATTATTGCATGTACAGGTCATTTTATTGGTGTAAAAATGAGTGTAGGTGAAGGTGCCTTACGTCTCAACTGTTTACCAAACTATACTGTAGGCTTGGTATATCAAAATTCTCCGTTACACACACACATATATATATATTCACATGTATATATTTAGACTGTAGGAAAAATTTATTGAAATGTGTGAGGATGCAGTGTCTCTTAGGAAACCAACTGCATTTCACTTCTCTACAATAATATCACTGCGCACTTATTGAAAGTCATAATTATACGAAAAAGAAAAATCTTAACCTAGAAACCAAGACTTAATTTTCTTCTCCAGTTCTATTGCCTAAAAAATTCCCTTTATTATCTGAGCAATCAAGCGAGGTGCCTTATGAGATAGAAAACAACTATTTCCCATATTAAACAATTGCATCAGCATACCTCATCAGACGATAGTGCTAAGGAGTGTGAGAAGCCTGGGGTTTTAGGTTCTGCTCCTAAACCACTCAAATCAGCTGAACTTGTGCTGCTTGGACTGAAATCATCATTGAATGTAAAATTCTGTGGAAAAAAAGAGGAGTGAGAATGAACAAATGAATGCCTATGTATATCTAAAAGGGAAATTTGCTTTTTGTCTTCCAGGCTGACATAGCTCAGGAGTGATTTCAATCATTTACCAAACCAATTACATGAGAAAGCCTAATTTTTTGTACTATTTATAAAACACACAGTATTTTTACCACTGTGTACTTCAAGAGACACCTTTACCAGCTTAATGCCTCAGTGAATAAAAAAGGTGTCTTAAAACAATTTCCAGACTCTTAAGATGCTGACTCTCATCCTGGAGCTAAATTACTGCTTCTGCAGGTTAATCACTAGCATTTACTGTCCTCCAAATATTTAGGAGAGGAGTGGCACAGGCAGTAGCACAAAGAATAGGACAGAGGATTAATAAACCGAGAGAAGTGAAAACTGCCATTGAAAGAGCAGGAGAATATCCTGTGAATCCATTCCTGAGTCACAAATAATCTGCTAGAAAAGAGAAAGGATCCTCTGTCTTTGCCTATGATGTTAGAAAATAAACTGAAATTGAAATTAAAAGAGATCTTTGGATATTGAATGTTATTTTCTAAACTAATAACCATAAAACAAGTTCTGTTTTTCTTAACAATGCAATGGGACATCACACCTTACAGCAAATGATAGCAAAGGCAGGCACATATTTTTCAAGAATACAACAAAATTACCGTTAGAATAAGACAAAAATTAACAAGTATTTCACATTAGAGAGTGAACAATAAAAAATCAAAAGATATAAAAAATTAAGGACACTATGATATTCCATTTAACTTGAACATACACTTGACAATACAGACCTGTAATCTCTACTCTAATGTCTATATGAATATTAAATTCAATTCAACATTGATGTTCACTTTAAGAAGTGAAACAATGAAAACACTAAAAATGTTATCCTTTCATCCACCCCCCTCCAAAGTATTTGACCTATCTTTCCTGAAAACACAAAGTCTTCCAAGAACTATCAAGTATTGGTGCTCTAAAGTTTTGCTGGAAATCCAACTAAATATTGGTATGCTGTGCTTTGAAAGCCTGAAAAGCAGTACAGGAACTCTCAATTTAGGAGCTTACACACTTTACAGAGAACATAAAAATATTTTTGTGATCAGTTTTCTCTCACCTATGTTTAGAATTCCTGTTATGTTTTTCCCAGCTCTTTATAGAGCAGAAGCAAATTTGAGCAGCTTCCTTAGCTGCTTCCTTAGCCCACACAGCGTTCTTAGGCCAGGAGTTCAACAGCTCTACCACCTGTTGTGTGAAGAACGTATTTTTCTTTTCTAAGTACTCTGGTTTTTCTTTTCTTGCTTGCACGTCTATTTTGCACAAGCTGCAGCTTTACAATGAATTCAACCCTTTAAAATTTCATTTTCTATAGGAAAAGCACAAGATAGCCAAGGCCTGCTAATAATTATGACAGCAGGACAACACCCCCACAACCTTAACCTAATACTATCTGAAAGGGTGTGCTTTTGTTCCCATTTGAAAAATATTTTTATACAATGTTTGCTTAAAGACACAAATAGGATTTACAGATCTAATAATTTATTTGTTTTTCAGAAGAAAATAGCTAATTGATTCTTTAATCTTCAGAGATTTCATTTGGTGGTCTCCATTAATCTGATTTGGATCAGTGTAAGCTTTGTGTTGCTCTCCTTACCAGGTAACACAAGAACAGCTAGGACCTTGCATAGCTTAATGCACAGCAGAAGAAAAGTATCACCAGCTTTTGGCATCAAAAGAGTAAGAATGCCTGCGGGAACTGCTGTTATGAACACGCATTGGTGGTAGAAGACAGAGAAATTAGATTTTTGATTCATATTTCTGTACATAGAGTTGAGAACCATATCTGTTTCTTCTTACCAGACCAATAGAAAAAATCAACTGTTTTAAGTCACAAGAATATACAGGCAGAGAAATATTTTCCAGAAGTGAAAATAAACATGAAAAAGCTAAATACATTACTATAACCAAGGGTTATTTAAGGAGTTATCATGCTGAAACATTCATGCACATAGAAAGGAATTGCACAACTGTATTAAATTGCAATAGTTCATATTTACAGTTCAAGCATCTTCATACAGAGAATTAAATCGAACATCCAGCATGCATGACAAACAGATTCCATTACTGGGGGGAAAAAGGCAGATGACTAATGGCACAAAGCATTTCTTCCCTTGGAAACACCTCAATTGAACACAGGTATGTATTCCCACTATCAGTCCTGAAGAACGAAGAAAATATCTATTAAACACACAAATCTAGCATTTGTTCAGTGGATCCAAATGCTAATTTCCACTGTCACCACTTGCTTTTGTTACGGTATGGCACACCACAGTTAGTTTACTGAAATAATGTACATTAAGACAGAGTAAAAAGGTAGAATGTGGAATGGTACAATGATAGAGAAGTTCTGTTTGGATGAACTGTTACTGTACAATGAACACCATGCACTGTTTATTGTAGTAGTCACATATTGGCCTGTTCTTTTTTCCAGAAACACATAGCCAATTATGCTACTCAACACAGTGGGAATAAGGTAGTTTTTGTTTTCTACCTTTGACCCTTTTTTAGCTGGACTTAAATTTTCAGAGGAAGGTTCAGTTGAGCTGGTAGGCGATGGCAGGTTGCTGGAAGAATTGGATCCCTTGCCACTCTCTCCATACCATGTGAATGGTACACAGTGTGGGAGAGAGGAGGATCGCTCTGCTAAGGATTTTGTGTTTGCTGATTTCTGCAGCATCTCTCTGACGGTCCTGTTTAAGAGAGAGGAGCAAGAAGATGTGTCAGATTATAAAAGAAAATAAAATGCTACCAAGGCAATAAATTGTAAAAAGAGTGACATTCCCTGTAACTGACTAAAGAACTGAGTGGCATGCAGCTGGCAGGGGTATGCCTGAAATGTCTCTCTAAGCAGAAGAAAAAAGTGTGTTCTTTTGGTTCTTTTTCTAACTCAAGCTCTTTTAGACAACACACATCCAGAAAATGGAGAGAGGTGCCAGCTGAAAATGTCTATACTCCCACCATTCAGATGAGAACCAGCTCCTGCCAAGAAGCCACGTGTTTGTGCATTTCTAAGATGTAGTGGTATCTCAGCATGATTAAATTATTAGAGTCAGCACTGACCCAAGCAAGCTCCGGTTCCCAGAGAAGATTTGGTTTGGATTTCAAGCACAGGCAGAATTAATCAGATGCATCTGTATCCATCCATGGAGACGTGTCTTCGTTAAAACAGCTAAATTCTGTAAAGTACTATTATCTTGCTTTGAAATTTATTAAATATTAAAATATTACTACGGAAAAACGAAAGAAACACCTACGGAACTTTATCAGCATCTCTCTCTGTAGTAACAAAGATTGTAGTGATCAAGGCAAAGGTAACAGTTATAAACTAAGATCCCTAAATTATTCACTAAATATATCATGTCAATATTATAGTATGTAAATTAAGAATAAGTATGCAAAGTGTCTGCCTTAAAAAATTTATGCATATGTCACAGAATCATATTAATTACATCCACATATATATTACTGTTTTGGAGCATTAAAATCCCACTGCTCTTAGCACCCATGTGCAAATGGCATGTATTTAAATGTTCCTCAACTTCAACCTTCTGGACAGCTTCTAAATCATAATTATCACTAGACCTTTGTATATTGTGAAGCCTCTTTTCTGTATGGATGGAAGAGAGGTTGTCAAAGGACGCTCACGTATCAAAGTAGAAGGAGAATCCTACCTCCATTTAGCTACATAAAGAAAGGCAAATAGATCTGACTTAGTCTCCTATATTTGTCCCTCATCCTCACTTAAGAGTAGAAAGGAAAAAAAATTATGTTCCCCAAATCACCTAGCTTCAGGCAGGGTAATAAATGCTTCTTATTTAAAAGGGGAATTTTTTGTATCTGTAGCATTAGTGGTAGTTTTAGGAAATTTTGGAATTTAATTAAACACATCCTGAGTGCTACTTTCTGGCAATGGCGAAATAATGCATGCAACATTCATGTGATAGCATGATTAATTCTACATTAATTAGTTGCTGTAATGGACATTATTCTAACATGATGCTGTCTTTTCATCATGTTCCTTCTTTCAGAGAGCTTATACAGCTTTGGACTTGTAGAGAAAACATCCTCATATTTCTTCTGAGGCAAACTGTTTAGTGTTAGTAACAAAAGAAGTGACAATGGCTGTTTAAAAAGTTATACTGAAATAGTAACACTCCAGTTTAAAGAAGCACAGTGAGAATTACAAATCATGAATTTCGACTTTGAAAGCAGTATTAAACTTTACTTTTAGCACCTGTAATATTGAAATATTGAACTGCAATAAAGAACAATTAACCACCAACACAGATAACTCATTTATCAAATGATAAAATAAATAACTGATCCATGCTGAGATCTGCTCTCTCTAAGGAAGATATGTATGGGATCTCACAAACATATATAGGATACTGTGTTTATATAAGGGACATATCAAGCTCTTACAAACAAGCACACGTTCATTTCGCTTGCCCTGTGGCTTGGTACGGAAATGCTACATGATGTCTAACACCCTGCTAAGGGCACTAGCTGCCTCACATCCACTTTGGCTTTAACAACACCCTGCTAAGGGCACGAGCTGCCTCAGATCCACTTCGGCTTTAACAAATCTTTCCCTGTCACCAGGGAAACCCAGTAGCGAGTATCACTAACTCCAGGTCATGCATGCTGCAAGGAGACACAACGGAACACAGCACAGAGGCAACAATTGCTGCCCAAGACCACCAGAGATCCTGCCAGATATTAGCAGGACACAAAGGTACATATGTATGCTGAGACAGAACACTGCACTTCAGTTCAGTGTGCCTGCAGGAGTAAGTCAGCTGTATAAGGTTTCTTTTGCTTTTTTGATTTTATGGAGCTACACAATATACTTGTCACTGGGTCTCCATATATTAGACTGTCAGCAGAACTTCACAAATGGCTACATACTGGTTTTCCACTACAATGATTTTTGAGTAACATTCAAGCTTTGCTTTCTCCCAGTAGCACTTTTATCATGTAGATTTTCTTTTGCATTGCTTTACGTGCAGTTTTTGAGTTGCTATGTCCTTTCTAGACTTTTGGAACATACAAAGTTTGCCAAGCCCTCCTGACATTAATTTGTCTTTCATACCTGGAATCGGGTATCATGCCTGTAACTGTGATTTTGTCAGACTCCTCACTATGTAAGGAGAGGCCTCCAGTAAAAATCTGCACTAGCTTTTGCAGAGAAGATTGCCTCCTGTCATTTTGAACATTAATTTATTTATTCAGAGTCCAGATGCTGGCAGTGTGGTCTCATTAGATCTCACAAGGAATGCACAATACCTTGCCTGAAAGTTGGTGATGTGATATGCAATCAGTATTTTTCCTATCTCTTTTCAACTTCTTATATTCATCTTCATTTAAAAAAACCCTTCAGAAAGCATTCCTAATGTGGGTGCCGTGAAGCTGCAGTGAACAGCTGCTGGCCAACCCTGCTCTGGGGGCTTTTGAAAAGGAATATGTGGAATTGTGTCAAGGTTTCTGGTTCATGGGTTTTATCAACTCACTGTGTGCACCTTGTAAGCCCGCTATGAACATCTGTTTCTGCAAAATCCCATTAAGTGGATGCAACAGCAATAGTGATCAAGGTGGACTTAAAGATCTTTGTGAGTTACTTCCAGCTTGAGATATTCTATGATTCTATGACGTTATAAACCTCCAAGTATTTTTAGATTATATGTTAGTCTTTTGCTAACCAAGGCATCTAGGTTTGTAAGCTCAGAAGGTTATCTCAAAGCTTAACACTTATTTATGAAGTCAGTGGGACTGTTACTGTTCCATCTGCTAGCACGATCAGCTTTTTCCAACATTTCTGGCATATTACTCTTTGCATCCTCAATCTTTTACCCGTACCTACTGCCATAGGTCACCCTAATAGGTTCTTTCTCTTTCCGCTTCTTGCCCTTGTTTGAACTCCTTCTCAAGGGAGCCCTACAAGAATATTAGAAAACATCAGGAAATATGTTTGTAATCTTTCGACCTTTTTAATTAAAAAAAAGTATTTTAAATAACAAAATGCTTACCCAAGATCTGCAAGTTTTCGCTTTAGTCTTTCTGTATGCCCTATAGTAGGGCTAGTTGCTCTTGCTGTCTGAGCACATGTGGCACCATCTAGGATACATTTGTACAGGGAAGAATGTACATTATTAATTTTAAATGCTACTTTACATCCAGAACACTTCGTGTATCTTTTCATAATCAGATATACATAAATGTACATGTGTGTGAGTACATAATTTAAACAGGGGAATTCTTATTTTAGGAAATTTTAGGAGCAGGAATAAAAGAAAATATTTTCAGAATTTGAAAATACACATGAAGAAACCTTCTTTTAAATGAAAAAAGTGAAAGTTAATTTTTATTGAGTTTTAATGAGTATGTAGTCAATCAAACAACACAAAAGATTTACAGATAAACATTACAATGAATCCATTTTTAAACTCAGCAGTAGCTGCTTATGTTTCTTTTTACAGAATTCATTTTGTATGCTTCACGTCCAAAATGACTCCTGAAATGCTTTCTTTAAATCTGGAGCCAAGGGTACCTTTCATAATGGACACGCTACAAAACAATTCACCTGTTTAGCCCAAACATCTTTGTTAAACTAAACATTTAACTTGATATCTAACCACTTTGAATAAAAAAGAAAAGAAAGGAAAGAAAAGAAAGAAAAGAAAGAACAGAAAGAAAAGAAAGAACTAAGAGTGGCTTATTTAATAAATCTGCCCTGAGACATCTATCAATTTTATCAATTTTTGATCTCTTCTACGAACACCGTTAAAACCTAAAGAGGAAACAGTCTGCAGTACCTATAAAGCCAAAACAATGAATCTGAGTCTGGAAAACATCCTGTGAAATCTATATGGAAGCTAAAAGAAGACACACAGTAGTTTAAAAATTCAGACACTGTTACTCTTAAACATGAGGAGTGTCCCCAAATGCTCCAGAGGAAGCAAATGAAGGTCAGTCATTCATATCACTTTGTGGTTTGGTGGCTTTTGCAATGTGAACTCAGACACAGAGTAACTTTTAACTACGAGCCCTGTTGGGATTGTGGATTTTTCCTACTGTGGCTGACAAAAATTAAGCCCTCAGAATTAGACCAAAATACCACAGCACTATCACAGGACAGCACACTCTATGTACAGAACTTTGTGCATTGCTTTGTGGATCATATCTGCTCAAGTTCTCATTCCAGTAAAAAATTTAATGTGTAATTGGCTCATAAATCCTTTGAAAAGCAGGAAATACCCTCTTACAATACCCACACTCTAAAAGCCATACTATTTCTACCAACATAAGTCCTGATGTTAAAAAGAAATAAAAAATTCAAGAACAACTGACAAGTAATCTCATGCCAAAAAAAAACATACAAGGAAAAAAGTAATACGAAGAAGGACAAAAGCAAGGTGAAGCCTCCTCAGAAAAATCCCTTCCCCACTGAGGTCGAGAACTTTATGCAATACACACCCTGCACCAACCCTACACGGTGCACATTCCTTTTCTGCTTCCTCTTATGGTTCCTCTTTCATCTTTAATGCACATTTAAGCACTGCCAAACCTGCCACTTCCAAAAAGAAAAGTAGCAAAGTTTATTTATATTCACAGGCAAGTGGGGCTTGGAGGCCAAGGGGCAGCAAGGATTTTTTGAGAAACTTCTTAACAAAAGTCAATGAAACTGTTAAGACACACTGATTTGTTGCTGGGCAAATAGTGAAGGCATTTAGTGGATGGAGGGTTTGCTGCTGTAGTAGAAAAAATAATCTGGAGAGCTCAGCAGTGACACGTAGCAGCTACCTCGTATGGCAAATTGCTATTCAGGCTCTTGTATCACTGTACTACCCCTCCCACGCATCTTGGGCCAGCCAGGGCCCTCTCAATAACGATGACTTACTGGGGAAAACATTTGTGCTGGCTGTGGGATACAGTGGAAAATGGATAGGCTGGGTCCCAAAAACAGCTTCACATCAGAGTAGATCTTGCACGCAGAGAAGTACACAGTGCTTGGCACATGGCAGTGACCACGAACCAGAGCTGCAGGTGCCCTGCCTGGGCAGGAGGGGACTTTGGCCACTGAGGATGGGTCCATCTTCCCTGATTCCTTGTAGTTCTTCAGGGAGGGTGAGGGAAAGCTGATTCCTCAGAATAAATCATGCAGAAGCTGTTTAATCATTACTTTCAGCCTCATGCTGATGTAAGTAATCTGTGGCTGGTGGATGTGAAAGGAGGCTAGACCTAACCTTCTTCCCAGAGGTCACAAACCAGTTGCAGGCAGCCTCACATCAGGGAGGGCTGCCCACGAGGTCACCTCACAGATCCTTATCTAAGGATACTGTTGCACAAAGCAGGCGGAACTGAAGAAAACAACTTCATCACATATGCACGAAGAAGCTATGATCAAAAGCCAAATAAGCAAAATTCCTCATCATTTTGCAATGAAACTGATCTCATGCCACTTCATCCCCTCCCACACACTGAAGAAAAAGAACAAAAGTGTGAGGTTACTAATGCTCACTTTAGCTAATGAGAGATTAACCAGTGGATATACGCTTGTCCACAGATGTGGTCTCTTTCCACCTCTAAAAAAACCTCATGTGAACACACAAATACAATGTCTCTTTAGTTTCTGAGCTGTACTATTATCAATTAAAATAGTATTATTGCAACACTTGTTGCCAAACAACTGCTTTGGTATGTTTCCTTTTTCTGTACGACTTA
The DNA here is from genome assembly GCA_013396695.1 of Sakesphorus luctuosus. Taxonomy (NCBI): domain Eukaryota; kingdom Metazoa; phylum Chordata; class Aves; order Passeriformes; family Thamnophilidae; genus Sakesphorus; species Sakesphorus luctuosus. The sequence continues at coordinate 843,447 of VWZD01001639.1, read as the reverse complement.
ATAAATGGAACATTTCCATTTGAAAACAAATTGCTCTGGCTAATTCCAATGTACTACTCATCCAAATCTGGACAGACCCAAAAGCATGGGTTGTTACTTAATGGTCACAGTGGGTAAAGTATGACATGAGTATTTATACAGAGATTATTTTTGAAACCTAAATTGGAAAGAGTGAAAGAGTGGGGGGAATGTAATACCCTGTTCCTTACATCATGAGATTACTTAGTTTTTACCAAGGTATTTTTCATACATCATTAAGAAATGCAGGAATTAAGGCTCACCTGATAAACCAATCATAAACTGAAGTACAAGTTTGGAAAGTCACATTCTTATGTTTATATCCTTTGATTTTACTTCAAAACTCACACATTGAATTTAACTTGGAATCATTAACAATTCAACCCAGATAAAGTAATGATTTTAGAATCCATGTAAAAATGCTAGCATATATTAACCTATCCTAATTCAGCAAAGTTTCATTATTCTATCTTCTATGAATCTGTGAGAAAGCCCTGTATAAAGAAAAAATAGGTTTTAAATCAGTGGCAAGTCTTTCAGGCACACAGAAAAACACAAATTGTTCTTTTCAGTCAATTCAAGCCAAAGTCTGCAATGAATGTATTTAGACCTATTCCTTCAGCTCTCACTTACAAAAAATTTTTATAATGTATTTTAGCTTATGAGGATGCAAGGTGCTTAGCTAAGAATACTGAAGTTGGGTCAAAGGCTAATTTTGACTTCCAATGGCATCTGAAAAGGACAGCTCAGTATTCTGTGACATATCATATTGTTAATTCATATAATAAACTGGTGTGTACCACTTTACCTAAGCTATGTATGATTGCATGCTGTTTTATCCAGATAGCATTTAAAGAACCTGAATTAAATTAAAAACAATGATGCCACTCTCTCCAAGAAACTTTGATTTTTTTTTCAGTAAGTCTTCAGACACTAACCTCTTAATAAATCTAGACTATGCTGCCTCTCAGCAATTAAAAGCTACAATCTGTTGCCCTTGCTTTACGCTCCTTTCCGCACCCTCCAAAAAAATCATCTAGCAGTGCCAAAATCATATTATTTGAGTAAGTACACTGTGTTAAGCATTTTTCTAATACAGAGATATCCCAAGGTCAANAAAACCCCCAAACCACCAAAAAAACTAACAACAACATAAAAGAAAGCAAGCAGTTCCTTATCCCATTTTAAACTTTGTCCTTTTCTTATACCGCCATACAAGGTCATTTGTAATTTTTTAACTTTCAGGTAGGCAAAAGAAGTTAGGAGATGATGACCTTCTAATTGTTAAGGCCCTACTACACAACAAAAGGTCATAAAGTAGGTGTAAGTGAGCAAAATGATGCATCAATTTATTGTAAAAAAATAGTAATACCTTTATCCTGTAAAATATTCCTGCCAGCTGGGTGATGCAAAGGAGATGCTTCAGAGCTGTGCCCAGATTTTGAAGGAGAAGAAAGTGGAGTGTCTCCCCGAGCATATGGGGAAAGAACACCTCCTTTGTGGTGCTGTTCTTCTTCTTGGTTTTCAGTTAAGTTGTCAAGTGAAATTGCTCCACTGCTACCCACGGGGGAGAGGGAGGAAGCACCAGAATCTGATGCTGGTGAGGATGCTCTCATGCATAAGGGCAGTGGTGATTTTGAAATGTGCATGGGACTACTGTAACTGTGTGATGGCTGTTGGTATAAGAGATTATAAAGCAGGTTATACCACTTAGTAAGCAAACAGAGCAAGATTTACTTTGAACATGCAATATTTTTATTAATTATTTAGCTTTTCTATTTGTACGAAATGCTTTAGTAATTCACAGCATTACCCTTTCATACCACAGACAGTGTTGTTTATTGGTATTTCAGACAGAAATCAGAATAGGACAGAACAATTGTGTTAACAAATTAACAGAGAAATGCACAATTCCAACTCCTTTCACCTCCTGCATAAATGAAAGGACCCACTCTGCATTATAAGGCACACGTAATAAAAAAATTCCAGTTAAAACACAACAAAAACAAAGAAAACAGGTGTGCTGACTCGAAAGGAGACTGAACTCACACATTACTCAAGGACATTCACAGCAGACTGGCCACAGAGGAATAAATACTGCCTGTGCTACAATGAAAGGATAAGGATGACTTACAGAGGCAATCTAGCACTCCACAGGAAGTCTGAAAGAGAGGGCAGAGTCCTTCTCACCTTTCGTTCAAGGCTGTCTTCTCCATCAGTTGAACTGATGCTATCATACAGCCTTGTTCTGGAAGGTCTCTGTCGCTTGTTCTTCACTGAGAGCTGAGCTCGAGTCTTCAGAGCTTTGGAGTCTAGTCTCTCTGTTTCTGGAACTGCTTCATTGAAATCTGTACGGAAACATGATTTGAAGCATTTAACAGAAGAATCTTTTGCTACTTCTTCCTAACAGAGCACCTGTAATTGTAAGCACATGCACATTGCATAGAATCGTAAAATCATTTAGGTTAGAAAAGACACATTTTACTTGTATCTTTGTAACTGTTAAAAGTACCTCAGGGGAAAAAAAGTTATTTGCATACACAAGTTTATCTACACAGATTCAGTAAGTGTGATATAAAGAATCACTGCAGATATTTAAGAATTCTGCTGTCAGATGGTCTCTGTTCCAACCACATGTGCTGCCACCCTTAGTTCCAGCTCCTTCTCCTACAGAGTGGTCGTCCTTCCCTTCTCCCAGCACAAACACACATCTCACACATTTCTCTAGGAATCTCCCAACCCACTAGGGAGCCTGGTTCATCTCTCACGTAAAAGTCATTAATAGGTTTTATTTTGTTCTCAGAGACAATGTAATCAGACTTTTATTTCAGCAGCTGTTCAACCACTTGACTCCAAGGGTCTTCCATCTGAATTATTTCAGTATCACTGTGGAGCAGGAAAGAGCTCACCTGTCCTCCCACAGTTTTTCCACTATACAGGCTGAAAGACTTCAAAAGCTTCTTCTGAGAACTGATACATCCCTGGGTATCCAAAGGCACTCAGATCTTACAGCCACAAAGCAGCTAAATGGGCACTTGCACAGAGACGAGTAAATATTGTCAAAGATGACCTCTGCACTGAACTGTTTACATTACAAACCATTGACTCCTTCCGGTAAATACCTGGATTCTCTACTGCAGATACAGCTCGTGACCACTAAAACAGAAAGCTACAATGCACTTTATCTATTTTTCTGCTCTCAGAATAAATCAAGTATTTGTAAAAGAAACACAATCTTCAGGTTTCTGGTATTCCCTGGAAAAGCAGAGGAAGAATTCTGTGGGCCATAATGGTGTTGATTTTCTCTAACTTCCACTGATATTACTGGCAGCGTCTTAAGCTCAGCATGAGGTTACGCTACAGCCTGAGGAGTTGTACAGTCTGTCAGGATGCTAAACATGGTCAGAGCACCGTCAGTGTTAGGAAGAATTATGCTTGAATACTTGTGGCCATCAAGTTGCATCCATTACCTCTTCCCAAGTCTATTAGCATGCAAGAATGTAATAAGCAACCCAGATCACACTGAAGCAAAACCATACTTGATATAATTTTAATTAAAATATTACATTTTTACATAACCTACTTTTTTGAGGGAACACAGACCTGCAAATTCTGAACAAAAATTACGGGATGTGGCTGTGTACATGCAGACCTATCCCAGGGACCTAATGCAGAGACTTTGATCAAGGAGCATGTGTTACACTCGCGAAACAAGAGCCAGAGGAGAGACTGGAGCACCAATGTGAATGTCACAAAGGCAGCGTGCACAACGCGCAGAACCCAGAGGGACTCTCCTCACCCTCCAAAACATCGTGGACATCTCCCCTGTCCTTTATAGGTCTGCTGCAAACACACACAGGTTGATGGCAAGTCCTTTTCTTAAAAGGTTTAAACAAGAATGATATGGACATATAGGCTCTTTGTCTGCAGAGCAAGTATCAATACATTACAGCCTGATACAGATTTCAGAGACTGATACAGAACTCACTGGAAAAGGTATATGGAAGTCAAAGAGTGTTACATCACATTTAGGGATCTCTTAAAAAACACAAATCTAGCCTGGAATCTAAGGTCTAACCATGCTGCTTCCGCTTTCAAAAAATCACTGCCGATTATCTGTTTTTCCTAGCAAATAATTTGTGTTTGTATTCAGGTGGTTAAACCTGGACATTTAAATTCACAGATCACCTATTCTAATGCTCAGAAGTAATTAACACTGGTAGCATTTCTCCAGAAGAACACTTTTGCAATAAAAAAAGACAACTCTTCAAAAACTTTTATGTAAATGCATCAATTGGAAAACATAATTTTGAACCAATGACATACAGAATTTTAATGCAAAACAAAGAATTTTAAAATTTTTAGAAAGAATTTTCATTTTTTTCTTTTCACATCTAGAAATTTCTGGATTTTAGCTCTTGAGCCATGGATGTGTGCTGACATTGTTACAACAGTAAACATGATTTTTGTGAGTCAAGTGAAGAAAACACATTTTCCTGATGCAAATTACTGAAAAGATTTGTGTTAAAAGCACTGCTAAGTATTAAATATTTGGTATGTATTACTGAGTCTTTATATCAGAAATACAGACTTGTCACCCTGAATACTTTTCTGTACTTCAGATTTCAGTACAATAAACATTTGATAGAAAAGAGCTTTGTGAAGGTTTGTGGAAACCAATTCCATGAAGTCTGCATATCACTTAATACCATTTCAGCAGGACTAGATGTTTTTTAAATTTGTCAAAAACGTAATTCATATTGATTTCTTTGTAAAGCAATATTGCTTGGGTCCCCACATGAAATGACTGCTAAAATATCAGTTTTAATAAAACACCTCTATGGTTGCTAGCTATTAACTTATTTCATAAAGTATTTCATCTCTTTCACCAGAGAAATAAATAATACTGTAGTTTATAGGAACAAATTTTGGTGGTCCCTTGTCAGAATCCCAACACTTCCAATATGTGACTTCACAGATGCTAGTAGAGAGTAAGTATTGCCCTTGCACCCTGCCCAGCATCTCTCCAGATCTCAGTGTTGGCACAGAATGTTTTGTCTCTTTGGTAATGTAGAACAAAGTCTTACACATCTTATGTTGTAAATCAGACTGTGCTATAGCTGAGCAAGCCTTTCAATTAATGTGCTAGTAAAGAATTTGCATTTTATTCACAAAAGATTTCATCCTAAGAAATGGTGAGTGCCACCTACAAGGTTCCTTCTGATGTCTGTACCAAGGTGGGATTAAAACCTGCAGAGAACCATTAAAAATGGTAGATTTAACATTGTTTTTCTCATTCAGGTAACTTTGTTCTTGTTTGATCTTTGGTGGTTTGGTAATTAAGGACTGATTTAGGAACACAAGAGAAAACACAATTTCCTCCTACTTTATTAACATACCAGAAGCATCGAATTAAAGCTAAATGTTGACGGCATCCCACTGAAAGCTTTAAGCAATCAACAATGATCTTTGCAATATTAGCACTAAGTCACTTCCATTTCTTTTAGAATATACATTGTACAGCTATTCTGGGACTCTATACTGGCATGATTAGGTAGAACACTGATACAGCTGTCATTAGATACTAAATTTTGAAAAAATATCAACATCCCAGCATTAATCCTAACATGCTGTTTACATACATACAGGGTCTACATCTGGATCATGTCAATCGCAGGCACACCTGCAGGTTGAGCAGAGAAGTGACTGAGAGCAGCCCTGCAGAGAAGGACTTGGGGCAGATGGTTGATGAAAAACTCAACATGAGCTGGCAGTGTGCTCTCGTAGCCCAGAAAGCCAATGGAATCCTGGGCTGCATCAAAAGGAGTGTGGGCAGCAGGTTGAGGGAGGTGGTTCTGCGCCTCTGTTCTGTTCTTGTAAGACCCCACTCAGAGTACTGCATCCAGCTCTTGGGCTTTCAACATAAGAGGGACATGGAACTGTTGGATCAAGTTCAGGGGAGGACCATGAGGTTGCTACAAGGACCGGAGTACCTCCCCTATGAAGACAAGCTCAGAAAAGTTTGGGCTGTTCAGCCTGGAGAAGGGAATGTTGCATGTAGACCTCATAGCAACCTTCCAGTATGGGAAGGGGGCCTGCTGGGAAGCTGAACTGGGACTCTGTCAGGAACTGTAGTGATAGGACAGGGAGTAATGGGTACAAATAAAAGAGGGGAAATTTAGGTTAGATTTTAGGAAGGAATTCTTCACTGTGAGGATGGTGAGATATTGAAATAAGTTGCCCAGGGATGTTGTGATTTGACTGTCCCATCCTTGGCAGTATTCATGGCCAGGCTGGACAAGGCCTTGAGCAACCTGGTCCAGTGGGAGTGTCCCTGCACATGGCAGCTGGGTTGAGACTAGATCATCTTTAAGGTCCTTCCAACCCAAACCATTCTATGATTCATAGGAGTTATCCTTTGGTTCAAACAAACCTTGACTTAAGCCATCCAGGCAGGTCACTTGCTTAGTATCTAGATTTTCCACTGGATCTCTAGAAACTTCTCCAAAAGATGTCTGCCTTTCAAAAATGTTGTTGTTATTGTTAACCTGGCTCCCATTTTGCTTCATTAGCCTGAAAACTTCTGCTTCCAAGTCTTGTATCTGAAAGAAACACAACACAGTATTACCTATAACACATACCCCAACACACCCTCGCCATTAGGTATGTTAGTTTTCCAGAATACCATACAGAACTGTCTCATGCTTCAAAAACAAGAGTAAATGCTACTCACACGAGCTTGTAAGCCTTGAACCTCTGCAAGGTGTGCTTTCTCCAAATCTTCTATTTTCTTTCTTTCAGCTTCCTGGCGTTTGATGAAGTCAAGTTCTCTTAGGGAAAAATAAAGATGTATTTGCTGTCATCAAAGCAATCAGATTCAAACAGAAAATAAAATGTTTTGATAGATCTTAAGCTATCCATCAGAAAAATCTGTCCTTAACAAATAATTTATCACTTACTGAACAAGGACTACAAAACTGCAACCAGGTCAAAACCTTAAGCAATTAGTCTAAGTGAATCCAGTAGGTGATGATATAAAAATGGTAAAGCAATTTATCTGGAAAAAAAAATCTCTGTTCTAATCGATCATCGAAACAGTTACACCAAATTTTTAAATAAACTGTAACTACCAAAAAACCAACATTATCTTAGTTTATGCTGTTCTCTCTTGTAGAAAATTGAGTAAAATCTCTGTTCTACTAGAGTATGACTGCACTCCTTCACAGGAAAAACATCTGTAAGTTTTTGGGTAGAAGTCAAATTTTTTTAGGAAACTAAAATCTGTTAGCTCAGTTTAGCAGTCTGAGATAGTTAGAAAACAACCAACTAGATCTTTTACTAATATAAAGCAGAATAACAACAGAAAGGGTATCTAAACTTATTCTAGCAACTTTCCCTACTTCTTTTTATTTTGAATATCAAAGACATTTGTGATAGAAAGCACACAAGATGCAGCCTAGTTCTGGAACAGTCCTGAAACTCCAATATGGATAATGACATTTTGACAATCTAACCCCCTTTTTAATGGGACAGAATATTAATTTCTGCAGTCCCAGTTGTCATTTGCCATTGCTGTATGTTTTTGAGTTTTCTTCTTTCAATGAGTATATTCCAGCAGAAAATGAAAAGCTGCTGGAAAAGAAGAAGTAATTTGGGGAATGTAAGCTCTTATAGAAATGTAAGATATTATTATTGCTAGCCATCAGGTAGAAGGGACCACATGAAACAGGGGCCAGATCATCATCAATTAGCTCAACTCAGCTCAAACATTCTTGGCATCTATGAGAAGAAGAAAAATTAAATGCAAAATGTAACAAAACTATTTTTTGATGTCACATTAGTACACAGCAGGAGTGAATCCAGCTGACACAATACCAATATAAATTGCTGCAAACCTGGCTAAACAAATGCTTTACTATGATTACTCTTCAATGTTTGTATTACATTGAGTTACCTAGTAACTCTGAAACATTCCAGCCTGGAATACTACACAATAAGTCTTTATTTAGTTACAGCATGACTACAGCTTGAATACTAGTAACATTTTTCCATAATAAAAAGTCCATATTTTTCAGGGAAAAAAAATTGGAAAATCGTGTTTACCTTTCAAGTGTTTACTAGTGAGTTTCATATTTCAAAATACATCACATACATGTTTCCTATCTGGCACTAAGTCATTTGCTGAGCCTGGTGTAGCTGCTTACTTTTGTTGAAAATCCTTGATTAATTTCTTTGCCTTGTTATATTTCTTCTCCAGAGCCTGATACTGGCTTTGCGTCTCCTTGAGATGCTCATTCACCGTGTGACACAGGGTTTGTGCCTCAATCCAGTAACTCTCTAATTTCATCATCCTTTCCTTATTCTCCTCAATGTTCTGCTGGAGCTGGGTCTTCTCCAATTCCCACCTCACCTTCTCATTCTCAGCAGCCTGCAGCTGAACAAAGGAGTCGAGATGAAGTCCATAAAAAGCTGCAAAGTGCAGCCTAAAAGTTTCGGATTAATTCAAGCAACACAAATAGTGAAAAATCAGTGAATCAGTAACTACAACAGCAATATGTTAGTAGTGAAAAGAGTGTTGCAGGACAAAGGAACAGGCTGATACATACATTATTCTTCCTCATAAAACCAAGCAGAGCTTTTGCTCTGTGTTCCAGTGCAGCCTCTATGCTTCTCAGGGTTACAGTAACCTATTTGACTGACATTTAAAAATGTCAATAGTGGAGTACTCGGGCAAAGTGCGGGGTTAATCAGTCAGCACTGGGGATGTGTTTTGCTCTACGCATGTGGTTCAGGTGCTAGCTATAAAGTATTCCTACACTCTCATAAAATGATAACATTTCTTATTTTGGGGAGGGGGAATTGGATATCCATTTTTGTTGGGTTTTGTTTGTTTGTTTTGTTTTGTTAGATGTCTTGCTTCCTAACTGAAGCTACCTGAAGGTTTCAGTGTTTGGTGCTGGAGAAGGGTAAGCTTGTTCAGCAGCTTGGGCACTTTAGCTCCCAGAATTTACAGAGCACAAAACAATGCCTTAACACCCTTTTTTACTTATCAAGACTGTTTAATTTGCTCTAGGCAGTTCTGCTAGCATCATGGATGATACACACAAAAAAATTAACTTGCTTGCAGTTTTATTAGTAATATACCTAAACCAGTCACATTTTCTTCAGGTCTATTGAAAACACAAGGTAAAGAGGTCCAACACAAAAAGGTGCATTATCCCTAATCTCGCAAATGGATTTGCACAGATGAATGTTTACACCCATACATTGTTGGTGTCAAGCCAATGGGGCTCAGCACAATCCCAAGGGATCGATCATGTGGCTCCAGTTCCTAAACTGGAACTGCAAAGCAGAGGAGGAAAATATTTGGGCCTTTCTGAACTGAAAACCTACAACAGAAACTGTCCTTACAGAAAACAGCTTTACTTTAAATTTGTTTTTAACAATAATTTGTGCAGATTTGATAAACACTATGCAAAATACATAGTCAGTGCAAATGCTGCTATAAAGAAATAATAATCTAAAATCTTTTTCTGAAGTTCAATTTTATCTTTCTCTTTATTTCCTTTATAATAAATTTTATTTAAAGAACAGGATGTCATTATAAAACCTAATATTACTGAACAAGTGAATTATCAGTTGAGTTCCCATAAAGGTTTTACCTTAGTACAAAAAACCCCAATTCATTTGTATTGCTATAGCAAATTCAATCCAGCAAGTAGCAACTGATTGTGAAATAATGTTTTCTTTTAAACTGGTAATATTTTCTGTTTCTAGAATATTTTTTGAAGAGAACTGCAACAACATATGAGAACCCTTTTTCTTCTGTATATAAAAAATAACTTCTACTCAATACCTTTAAATAAATCAGTTTTTAAAAAAATGTCAAAAAAAGAAAAGCAGCATAAACAGGATACTTCAACATCACTGGTAAATAAAAACCTACTAACTTGGACTTGAATATTCAATCCAAATGTAATTTTAAAACCTGAGAAAATGCATTAGAATTTTAAAACTAGAAATCTGCCATGTAGTCATTTTGATACCTCCTAAAATGTATGTTTAATTGAAGCTACAAATTTGGAAGTATATCTTAATAGCAGCACTTCAGATTTTACTTGAAACTTTGAATATAGAATATACACCAAGATAAGATTTAGCTGAGCCACTGTGCCTCTTTATCAGCCTTTTATCAGATGTTGACTTCTCCACCCACATAAAGATACATATCTTCAAATTTGATTTTGCATGAAGAAATTTATATTATATGTATCAACCATATATCAATTCTTACCTTCGTCTTCAGCTTCTGAATTTCAGCTTCTGTAACTGCATGTTTGATTTGCAACTAGAATTGAAAACATAAAATAAACAAGTGAAGTCACAGAGTACTCCGGTATTTTTAAAGCCTGTGCTGCAAGTTGAATACCTTATTACATAGCAGAAGGCCCTGAAGAGTGCTGCACTGCAGTAGATTGTAAATTAAAATGTCTAGCTTGCAAAATGACTCAGTCTGTGCAACCTAATTAAAGATAGGATGCTGTTTAACCACTCGTAATTTCAAATCAGAACATCCAATCTGTTTAGCAAAACCAAATGTCTTATGCTTAAAAAAAATAGATATTATCCTGCTGGGCTTTGCTCTCCTCTGATGTGAATGTGAAATACATCCCAGTGCTGTCGGAAAGTCCCACTGCATTGATTAAAGCAGGCATGTTTCAAAAAAGCAAATACGGAAATAAGTGATTTAACAACTCAAGAACTCAGGAAAACCTTGAGGGAAGATTCCACACATTTATTTCATGCAAGGAAAAAAGGTAAACTTCTACATCATTAGCTAGAGTTATTCTGATCAAGCTAGCTAATCTCAGTTGAGAGCAGTTACACAGGCAAACTGTAAATAACAGCAACAACATTCAAGCACAAAAAATATTGCAAGCAGATTAACAGCCCTGGCAGTGTGTTAAAGGTTGTAGTTACATCACCAAACAGAGTGCCACAACAACAGTGGATCTGGACAGTGAAAGGGCTGGTGTGGAGGACCTGGCATCCACCTGCACATTTAACAGGGGATTTATTTTGTACCAACCTACAATAGTCTGATCCTGTGGAGGGAATAGTCACTATTTTGAGTGTAACAGACAATGTCCCAAAACATCTTTAATTTTACCCCACAAGTCTGCTATTCACAGGCTCCAAGAACATTCTGAAGTATGAACTGTACCTCAGCTTCGCCAGCATAGCCCTAATCCAAATGGGAATTACCATGCACATGTACCCAATACTGGGCTGCACCCCAGTGCCTGCTGCTGTATTATTTAAAGCAGGCAGCAGGGACAAACTTCTGACAGGTCCCAAAACTTTAAACTGAAACAGTGACTTGTGTATGTTGGGTATGGAGTTGAGGGCAAGGGAAAAACTGAATTACAGCCCAAGCTGGCACTGCAGTGGAGTGTTGTCCATTATTTATGAATGTAAGGAACAGTTACAGAAAAGCATGTTTTACATGGGGGTTACTTCTCTTACAAGAGTAATGTGAGCTTTAGGAAATAGTTTATGTTAAGCTAATGGAGTATGTGAGAGTGTTGTACTGAACCAGAAACTATCATCTCTGATGAAGCAATGGCTACATTCTTGAATACAAGGCTGTTAGTAAAAAAATGTGCAAACAATTCAAAGGAGACATTCTTCTGGAAGAGAGGAATAATTTTCAAAATAACAGAAGCTATCACAGAGCTGATCAGTACAAGTATTTCTAAGAAAGGCTGAACTTATTTAGAAATTCCCTGTTCATGAAGCTCTTGAATGCCCTTTTTGTGGAATAGGAAATGCACACTCTCAGATGCAACTTGGTTTGCAAACCAGCCTTAACTGATCTAACTGAACAGAATAAAGGAAACACTGACTCAATTAGTTCCATCTGAGGAACAGTTCAGGAATCTTCCTTCCAACACTCATTTCTTGATTGCTGTCTCTATAGATTGTAAGCACTTCTAGTCCCCAAGATCAGATGTTACTTACACTTGCACTGAAAAGTGTTACGAATGTTCATGTGCTCAGTGAGAGCAGATATGAGATTTCATTTCAAATGAAACCAGGAACTGCCTCTAACAGCTTGCAGAAATCCAAGATGTGGAGGCACACCAGGTGCATTAGCAGGTGGAACAAGCAAGGCACCAGACCAAACCTGTCCAGAGCATGCAGCTGACCTGCAGATCACACTGGGTTCCTGAGGGAAGTGCCACAGAAGAGCTGGGCTAATGGTCCAGCATTAGAGATGCCAATGCAGCTGTAAACAGGGCACATAGGAGCCCTGAGGCTGTATTAAGGACAAATGGCCAGTGAAGCTACTGCACTCAGTAGGCCAGGAAGCTGAGATGGACCTGTCCCCTTTTTGTAGTTATACATATTAGAGGAAACTAAGGAGATACTTTACTTAGCATTTGCAAGAGGTTACTTGCAATTTTTGAGCTCACTCAATCCAACCTCTGATCTGCAATGTTCAGAGACTGAGAACTGCTTTTTTCTTATTCCATTCCTGTTATTAGTGAAAAATTACCAAAGAACCATCTCAAAACATTATGATGTTTACAAAATATCCAGCCCTTTGCTTAGTTCTGCTACCTCATTGTTCTGAGATGAGATAAAATCAGGGGAAGAATGGATGAGCTAGAATCTGCCCTTTGCAGACTTAAAAATGATATCAAAACCTAAGACTCAAAACCTTAGTCTACCTGGTGATAGTCCACTCCCATCTCTTCCAAACCCCCACAAATCCATAAGGAGCACTTAAAGAGCTTATTATTATACACAAATAAACTCCAAATTGTTGCATAAATGACAATCTGCTCAGGTACAGATGGTTTTAACAGTTATTTTTATGCTCTCTGTTATTAAGTAAAAAAATAAATACTGAGCACCCAGTCATATCATTGAATCAGTACATGGTACAGCAGATCCCACTGAAGCAGAATAAAAAAAAGACAGTTTTCTGCTGAACAGACAAATGTGTAGCTGGATATGCACCTTTTTTTAAAGAACTAATTATGCTTGCAGAATAGATGAGAAATACTAACACATTTATAGGTTAGACTAAACAACACGGAAGGTCAACTGTTTGGCAAGCAAATCTGGACTCCATCATTAAATTTTTGAATTCAAGTTTACTAAAAGGGGATCAGAAATCTTTATTCCATGTTCTAGATAATGCCAGACAAATTGTTGGCAGATAGTATTTAGTATTTTTACGTTTTTTAAGTCAACATACAATTGTGACAGTTTCATTTTAACAAGGACATCTTGAGTAGGTTTTGGCACATTTTGTATTCAAATATGTCTTGAAAAGCTGATTAATTTTCTTCAAAACAATAAAACTTGTTACAAAAAATAACTTTTAGACCAAAAATGGACTGACTTCATCTAAGACTGCAATGCGTAAAATGGGATGAAAGGCTAGCAAATGTTAAAATAACGCAAATAAACAGGGAAGGGAAGTATGCAAGAGAATCCAACAATTTCCATGACAATTTTTACATAATCATTATATATTTTTTTCATATAGCAATAATCCATTTTTCATATATGTAAGACATGAAATATAATAACAAATTCTTATAAAAGATGTCCGCTCTCCCTACAGATCTTGTCTTTCTTCAATCATCACAGCTAAAATACTTTCTAGCTCCCTCAAAGCAGTTAAGAAAAATTAGTCCCATTTTTTCTGTTCTATAGCCAGGAAAACAGGACTTGCAGAAGTACAATGATTCACCCAGGAATGCCCATCTCTCTTCTAACTTTCATTCCAAAAGCAAGGCATTTCAAATAGGAGTGCTTTCAGAGCAGCATGTAAGCAGATTTTTCATTGCAAGGATTGAATTCAACTAATTAGGTCAAACTATTATGCTTAAAGATTATGTCCTACCCACTTGTTTAATACTTTCATTAATCTCTGGAGTAAGAACAAGAACGAACAGTCGTTCTTTAAATACTATTCCAGAAAACACTGTGTGGGCTTGTGCAGCGTGATCCTGAACAAGTCCTCTAGTGTTTAAAGAATTCAGGGCAAATACCAAGAAAAATACATGTACTCACTCTGCATCAGCCAACAAAATGCAGCTGTGTACTGTTAAATACAATTAGTGAAACAAAAGTGGCATGCTTGTGACAGCGGTAACTGCGTGGGCTACTGAGAAAGAGCCTGCTTTAGGCAGGAGTAGTTAATGCTTTCTTCTCAGGCTCTCATCTGCCCTTCCACTTGAGGATCCTGAAGTACCTTCATCTGGTCTCTCCTACACCAGTGTTTTGAGGCCATTATATCACACAAGTCTGTAAATAGCTTCAAATCAGCTTGGACAAGCTCAGGTATGGCAACAGCCCAAGTTAATGGAAACTCTTGTTACAAGTACATCGCATTTACTTGTAATGTATTCAAAGGTGAGTGTCTTGCCCATCACTGTATCTGTGGCTTGCACAGCCTTGGCACACTCACTGGCACACGCAGAATGGTAGCAATCTTCCCACTGCTTTGACAAACTATTACTATGTGTGATGCAAGGTATTAGAAAACAAAGTAAACTGTTCTGCCAGTTTGTGTAAGTGCCTGGAACTTGAAATATGGAGTGCGAAAATTATAGTTTAAGCAAAGTAAAAAAACTTGCAGGAGATCATGAAACAGGAGGCACCCACAGCCTGAAAAAGGTATCAGCAGTAAGAATGGTTGCTCAATTACTTTCCGTACATTTCTCTCACTAGAGAGTCACAGCAACATATTTAGAGAAGATAAAATATCTAGTTTGAATGGAGGGAAGGGGAGTAAACAAGGGGAGAAGGATAAAAAGGGAGTCTTGGTATTATAAAACTCCTTTGTGGGCCCAGGTTCTGCTACTCAAATCTCCTGTGAGGTCCTGGCTACTTTCAACCCTCCCATCTTCCTGTATTTAAAAAATCCCGACCAAACAACTCTTATTGCCATCATTCAACTCATTAGTGTGCGCTTAGATACATCCACTGTTTCATATCTTTATTTGCATCAGAATTCAGGAAAGCTCAAAAAGAAGCCACTCCAAAAGCACAGCCTAAAATACAGAAGAAATATCTCTCAGTACTTCAGTCTGTGAAGTTATATGAATTTAAAAACCACAATGAACACCACTGATTCAAGCCAACTTACTACAGGTGGATGCTGTACAGTGGATACGAACACTGTAACCATAGAATTTGGTAAACCACCAGACTGAAATATGCCTGCTTCCCAAATACAGCATCTTTCTTAAAAACACTGCTGTACAGTGATGACTTGCTGTGCAATAGCAGAGGATAAGCTCCACACATCCCTTTTCAATGAAATTCAACATTTGCTATTTGCTCTTCCTGATCATCTTTTATTGGACTCTTAAAAAAACCAAAATCATTCAACCAAGCAATCAATTAATAAACCAAGGCAAGGCAAAAAAAAACCCCAAACAACAAACCAACCAAACAAAAAACCAAAAAAAACCAAACAAAAAAACCCCAAACAAAAACCAACCAACCAAAAAAAAACGAACCCCCCCCCCACACACACAAAAAACCCACAAAAACAACCAAAACCAATCAAACCCCAGCCACCTGCTAGTAATGAATTACCTTGGGGTTTTTTTTATCCTGGTCAAACTAAGTGCTGAGGCAGAATAACTTCTGTACTGAAAAGTTAATTTATAAATTATCTACCACCAATACAAGTCACCTGAAAGCTGATACCAAAACAAATCAGAAGAACAGTTCCACTTTTAAGTAGAAATTTTTGAGTCATTCAAAAGTACTGAGATATAAACAGCTAGGAATCAACTCTAGTTTTCAAGAGAAAAAGTAAGCTCTGAGCAATGAGATGACTATAAATGTAATTCAGTGAGCTATTTCAGAAGTATTTTCTGATCTATAACCTACCTCTTTGAATTTATGAGCAAGTTTGCCGGTGTCCACATCACTAGGGGAGAACATGTCATCATTTTCAGGGAGATCGAACACTTCAATAGCCATGTCACCTCCTGGAAGGACAGGTCCCATGTCCTCATCCTCTTCATCTGTAGCATATTCCCCTGTCTTAATTTCATAGCATTTAAAAAATTCCAGTTATCCTCTAATTAGGCATAGATTGTTCAAAGAGTAATTAAGCTACTGTGCAAATGCAGCATTCTACACACAAAAAAGGTTATCTTTTTCTTTAGCTATAACCCCACTACTTATGAATTCTACCAAACAAAACACAACTCCACAATAGTATTTGCAGTACAGTAAGAGAGAAAACACTGTCTTAAGAACTAACAACTTAGTTATCAAGCATTACCGGCTCTGTATTTAGTTTCATTTTCCAAGTAAGACTTCTTTTCCATAGGAAGAACTTTCCAATTTTCTTTCAGATTTAACAAGAAATATTTTCTAAATAGAAATAAAAGCAGAATAGGACCAACAGGATCTGACTAGTCTTTTTTAAAGTCAGTTGGAGGAAGTAATTCTCCAGTGATATTCCCTCTTGAATTTCAAAATTCATTTGTTTGTTCTTTATAAACAATTTAATGATAGAAAAGTCACACCCACACAGAAGAACAACAGCTGGAAAAAGAAACCAATTGTCAGAGACAAGTTCAGAGATTGAAGTCAGAGTTTACTCTATTTTCACCCTGAATAAGGAGCTGCTTTGAGCTAGTTTTAAGAAGAAAAAGTGAGTGTTTCTTGCACTGGTAAATCATGAGATGTGTGCATTTTGCTGACAAAACAGAATTTTAAAAAATCATAAGCTGCAATCAGTATCTCAGAAGCAAACAAAATAAAACAAAACAGTAATACTGAAAAGAAAAAGCTTGCAATATTGAACCCCAAGGTGCCTAGATAATCCTTTGCACATATGTCTGTGCTCATCTCTCCCCACACCTAAGGTGGACTTTGCTTCTGCGGGGCTCCCTCGGGAAGCTGGAGCACATCACCTACGGATCACTAACAGGCAGCTGGCTGTGCAAATGATTACAAAAACACGTTATAAAGCAAACACTTCCATCAGGGGCCACATATGGATTTATAAAGCTTGGGACTCAATAAATACATGGAAAAGGAAGGGTGGGGGAAAGAGTGCAGTCCTTATGTTTATACAGTAACACCACCAAAATTCTGACAGAGCTACTCAAGTTTTTGTTCATGAGCTTTCAGTTCCTGAGATGAAGAAACATAAAATATTATTATCAGAAATATATTTCCTGTAGTGCTGATTTTTTTTTTTTACAAAAGGACTTTTCTAAACAACTGGTAAGAACACAAATGTCCAGATCCCAGCTGCCTACCTCATTTTAGTTTCCTGGACTTTGTTTAGGATTATGTGCATCTCTCTCAACTAAAAAGCAATGCATGGAAGCATGTTAAATCTGGGTGCACAAATACACATAGACAGCAAAGATACATGTGTGTGTCCTACAAGGTGATACAGCTGCAATAAAACATTACCCTTTCTTGGATAAATAGTTGGTAGAATCATAGAATAGTTCGAGTGAGGAAGGACCTCTACAGATCATGAAAAATCTATATTCTTCATTTTTTTAAAAACCACTAAAGTTTTAAATAAATAAAGCCAAAACACACATAAGACATAACCCAATTCAGTAGAATTTTCTGATGGTGAAAGAATGACTAAAAAGAAGGTAGGTGACCAACATGCACAACGCATCCCTACTTTAAATATCACTGTAAAAAGAAGCACTTTCTGGGTGAACTGCCTCTCTAAATTCTCCAATGATATAAACAGCATTCATTTATTTTAGATACTTCATATGTACTAAGAATATATGACTAAGAATAACTAACCTTTTGTCTTCAACAAAAAGGTTAACAGCTGGTTTTGCTTCTTTTTTTCTTATTTAAAACAGAACGAAAAAAACAAATAATCCATCTCGTTGGAGTTTTCAGGCATGTAAGCATTACAGCTAAACAAAACAACACCTTGAAACTAACTTTATCATTCTGTATGTCTAGATCTCATACACATGCACAAAATCTTCTGTTACACTACACCTGTACTAACTTCTGTTTCTATTTTATTCCCTGTGGCTATCTGCACTTCCTGTCTAAACAGAAATTTGGCTACTAGCTCCCCTGGCTTTTCCCAGGAAATAACACTACCTTCAGATACCATCAAGGCAACCAGAAGCAAAACAACTAACTGTTAGAATCACAGTGAGATTTCAATGAAGTAGATTATTGTGGGGATAAAATACTAACAGTCCATGTACTGTCCATTCTGCAGTCATTATCCCTGAAACATCTTGGCAGGTCCATCAGCAATGGCAAGGAAATCTCTGAAGGATGCAGAGAAGGCAGAACCAGGATCATTAACCAGCAAACTCACGCCCTGTTTATGCAAAAAACCCCAGATGTAGCTCAGCTACATGTTAATTTTAAAGGAATATATTAATCACATTCTAATCCTAATCCTAATCACATTTATTGATTCGGCAAAAGAATAAGACAGATGAATTTAGCTAAAACAGATTATCTCCAAAGACTTAAACTAAAAAGAAGTACTGAATACAAAAAGCAAAATGAATACACATGAAGGACAAAATTACTCGGAAAAAACTGAAGAACAGGCAATAGTCTCCTGGCTTCACAAGCCAGTGTTTGAAGAGGAACCTGAGAGAGCTTAAGATGAACACAAAAGAAACTCTTGCTTCAAATTGTACATAATAAGTGTCAATGAACACAGCCATTTTTGCTTCAATTAATGAAAAACCTAGTTGTCAAAACAAAACACTGTTCAGGTAAACAAGACTGCAGGACGACATAAACACATTACAGAACACAGGAAAAAAGGGTCTTTCGCTTTTGTCTTCAAAAGAAAGCGATTTAATCTTATAGTCACATGAACACCAAATTACAGGTTCAAAAGAACCAATGTGTACATAAAAGAAATACAGATCATAAATTACATCGGACATACTTTCCCTGAAAAAAATTATTTCTGCTGACTTTTGTTTCACATGAAACTACCAGAAGGTTGTTCACACATTGTGCCAGTAAACGAGAATGGACAATTCAGTATTTTCCAAGAAGCAGAAAGGCACAGAAAAAAGTTGTATTACTTCAAAATAACAAAGCCCTGTAAGGGAACAGTTGTTATTGTAACTACCTGAGCTTCCCAGCAATGCATTTTGGTTTTTTAGCAGACAACAATAGTATTTTTTTGCTCCATACTCAACGAAAACTTACATGCTCTTGAAGGAGAATCTCAGACTCTGCATTCTGTGTTGCTGAGCAAAATTCATCCATGCAAAAGCCCTGTTTCTCATTTCAGCAGCACCTAGGGCTGAAGCTTATCCCATCCAAAGTAATAGCTTTGAATATTAGTCATTCCATTTTGCTATATGCTATCACAGCTAATAGCATGAAATTATCAACATGAACCGCAATTTTCCACTTCTAAGGGAAAATGTGTTGCTTGCATTGTTTAACTGCCTTGTAAATTTCTGAAATGGGTCTAACACTCCCAAGCAGAAAGAAGGAGCAGCAGCACCAACCAGGATAATGCAGACAGACCTTCCCCAAATCACCATAACAAAGGCTTCATCAAGATACATCTTTTGTTCCTGCTGAAACTCCGCCACAATCAGGGAACACCATTTGAAGAACTATAAAAATAACTCAAGCCCATCTCTTCATCTGATTTTTTTTTTTGATGGTTTATACTTAATTCTTTCAAAAGAGCAAAGAAAAATATAATGGTATAGTATTAATCACTGCTTTTACAGGAGTGTGTCGTATTAATGACATTGGAAAAAATGTACTCTCTGCAAGATCTGGTTTAGCAAATGTATTCTTTGGGTATTAACACATTCAAGAACACTGCAACATTTTTCATTTTGCATGTGTCAAGATTTCTTCAATGGTTCTAATGTTGCTTTGCTGTTGGAATGTCCTGATGAATGAGAATTTAAAATGAAAAAAATTCGTATGACTTCTAATGATACTAAAATATATGAAAACATCACTCATTAAACTACTTGTCTGTGGCCAAAGAGTGAACAGAATTCTGTAATACGTTATTAATTTCACATTCTGCACCCCCATAGGAACAGGTCATCTGCTTTATGTGACTTCTGTCATTCACTGTAGAACATGAAGAAGATAATACCAAGTTCAAATTAAAATTCCAAGAAAGGTCAGAATTTGACTGATGTACACAGAGCACTGTGTTAACACAGGGAATTCAAAAGGATATCAGTCAAGGATACAAATTCAGGTCATACGTAGCACACTAAGTAAGGAATACAAAGGCAATGCCTCCTTCAAAGCCTTTGAGTTTCACTTTCTGACAGGATACAACAAAATAAAAGGATGTGGGACTTTAGGAAGCTACACAAACTATTGATGAGTAAACTCTGCAACAGGCTATCTAGGGGCAACATAATCTCTCAGCTTTACAGTAATTAGCATAGACTCACCAGGAAAGGCCAACGCTGCCTATGGTACATTGTAGTAAAGAAATAACTGGTACTATTGGCTCTGCTTGCCTTGTGGGAGCTTAACAACAAATTGTGAGCTAGTGCACATTTATCCTGCTAGTCTTTGCACGGACCCCACTGCGAGCATCCCCTTTATTTTAGTGTTCATCAGTTCTGCACAAGGTTTTTTGCATTTCCACGCAAAACCTTTAATGAAGGAGCATCTGAAAGGATCCTGCAACCCTATGACAACCTGCAGCCAATGGCAACAGCAGATTCTGAACTGCAGGGATGCAGGGCATTTATATAGTAAATGTTTTCTTCAGTTTTACTTTTATAGTAAACTATATATATTTTAGAAACATTATGTGTATTAGCATGAATCTTTCCCAACAAATGGCTGTCACGTAACATTCCTGTAGGCAATGAAATGAGAAGTTAGAGCAGGCTAACGGGTCTCTAAATTTACTACCTAATGGAAGTCCAGCATCCACTGGCTGGTAGAAATCAAAACTGTCTCAAAATGCTGCTTTTCTGAACAACTTGGATCCTTCTAAAATACCTAGACGCTGCTTGGGCTATGAAGCTTCTCAGGAGTTTCAAATCAGAGGAAATCCAGCCAACGGGTGGCACAGAAGGATTGAACACCAGAACTTGAACACGCCTGGCACATACTCTCTTCCTTGACCAGCTCTAGCAAACACAGTCATGTGCAGTGACTGCAGGACTCAAACACAGATCACTTATTTCCTGCTCCGGAAAACAGATAAGTTGCTGCTGTCCTTGTGGTAAAGTCTCTGAGCCTCAGAATTTCACAGTCTCAAAGGAGGGTTGAATAAAGATCATTTTCTTGTTTACTTATGCAGCACTATACCTGGAGATATATGTTACCATATTTTAAGAACTGTATGAAAATGAACAGAATGGTTTGACAGCTCCAAGACTGAGCAACTCCCGTATAATTCTAAGCCACCTCAATGCAAAACTCCTTACACTGGCAATCCAAATACTCCTGAACTCCATGCAGCAGAGTCACTATTACTTTGATGAAATGGACTCAAAAGGGTAGGAGTTTTTGTACACTTGTAAATATTCCTTCAGACAGTGCAAACTGAGATATTCTTGCCCAAAAGAAACCCTGCTTAGTGAAGGCGAAGAATGTAGGGCTGGAAGTGGTGACTGGCATACAGCAACATAAACCCAGCTATATTTGTCCTCAAGGAGCAAGGTAAGATCAAAGTAGTGATGCTTGTATTTGACAGTAAATGGAGTAGAAGTGCTTGTGGTGACCAAAAATGTCTCTGAACTGTGGCTAATGTGCATTAGATCACAGCTAACATCATGTCAGTGGTCTGGGAATGGTTCAAGTTATTTGAATTTACCTGGATGGAACAGTCAAGTGACCAAAAATGTAACACTCAGAATTACTGCAAGTTCCAAATAAAATCTATTTCTGCTAAGTCTCTTAAATAAGAAAGGGAACATGCTACATTGCATACTTTAGTAACTAAATCCCAGCAACTATTCTGAGAATGTTTAGCACCCACCTCCCAAATATATATATGGCATCAAGTAGGAAATTGGTATGATCTTCAATGATTCCAATGCAGTTTCTAAGAACTGAAGTACCTAATTCCTTCTCCTTCCAAAAGAGATCATTGGTGAGATCATTTGGATTTCCCTTGGTAGATGTCTTTTCCTTCTTCTTCCTCCTTTCCTCATATACTGCACAAAAGTCCCCTTTGCACTGCAAATGCTAATGGCCAAAAAGCACATGTCATGGTCACAGAGATGGTCATCATCCTCAACGTAGTGCTTCAGTAAGAGAAGATACCTTTAATTCTCTTAATTAGGGAAAAAGCAGGGAAAAACTTGTCCTGTTTTCTCTCTGTAATCTAAAGACTCTACCAGTAGAAAACATGTGGCGCATCTAGTATTTTTGTGTTAAAAATGCATGCAGTGAACAGGACTTGCGAGTTTGTAACCATCTGATTGCAAGGACAACAAGATAGATCACAAGAAGTACCCGATACCTGCTCGTACCTACTCATTCCTATTCTCTTTCACTAATGTACTGAGAAACATTTGCATGGCCATCAGTATTGACAGTGTCATTATAAGCCTCCTTGCAGCAACAATCCCTACTGAAGGATACTACCAGATCAGTATTATCTATACAGTTTTAACAATGTCTTCTTTATTGCCAGAGCTTGAGTAACACCACCTGTAGGGTGGTGCATGAAGGTAAGAAACACAAACATTTGAGATTTTTTGCAGGTAGACACATCCTATAGATAAAAGGTGTAATGCAGGTCTGCCTTCAGACCCACACTGACACATTGGGAGAAAGATCTGATCATCAGGAACCTAGAACACACCTCCCTTGCCTATATGAAAGCTATCAGACTACGTTCACAGTAAGATGGTATTGCAGGTCTTTGAACCTGACATCTCCAGCATGCTGTGATGAGTTGTGAGAAGTCTCTTAGTCCAAAGGCTAGTTGTCTCCATTTTGGTTTTGATAATAGTGCTCCTTTAAGAAATGTATCTTTAATTTAATTCTAGACTAAACAGAAGTTAGAAGACTTGCATGTTTCTATAGTTTGAGTAGCAGAGAAAATAAGGATTTTCTAGCCATCATGGTCTCACACACGCACACACACATATGCACGTATATTGATGAGTACAACTTTTATTTAGAAGAGTTAAATATGTCCCTGTGACAGGATTAATTTTAAAACATTAAAATATTTTTATTTTTAATTTTGAAATGAAATTAAATGAAAACATTACTGGGGCTAGATAGGGTTTTTACTTAGTCTGTTGGGACACTTCTGATTGTTCTGACCTATTTCTAGTTTAACAGTGTGTTTCCAAATCCAAGTGTACCATGATTTTATATTATTTTTTTCTAAAAAGAAAAACTAAACTAAAATAAATGCATAGCATGAATTCCTTATTTCCCCTCCTCTATTGTTTCCTTACACAAATGTAATAAAAATCTGGCCCAGGATGAAAACACACTAATACATGGAGCCTGGTATTTCAAATAATATTACTCAGGTTGATGTGAAATGATGGCAGTATCCTTGGGCTATGTGGAAGCAGTCTGTTACAACAAATGCCTTTTACCTGAACCCAGATAATTTAGGGAGCAACACAGACAGTAGTCTCTGATAAAGCTCTCACATTAATCTTTCCAAGTGTCTTGGCATTTAGGTATATGAGGAATTTTAAGAAAATGAAAAGAAATTATGGAAAATCTACTGCATGAAGTTGTTAGTTTCAAAACCTTTGTATCGGGACATCAGGCACTAATTGTGAACATGAATACACACTTCAGGCAAGCTACACTACGTCTCTACCCTGTGGAGTATCTGTTCACACAGATAAAAAATAAACCAGTGCATGGAAGGAGGGTTCTTATCCCAAATTTTCAGAAAACGTTCTGAATTAAGAAGAACATCAATTTTTCCACAAAAAAAATAAGTCTAAAACTTCCTCAACCCCTCTCAAAGTTAAAAGGCAACTTTTATCTGTTTTCGCAAAAATCTAATGTTTCATTCCACAACCAAACAAACTTTATTCACTGATTCAGAAAGGCATATGCTTTCAGAGGAAGAGCAGTGATTACAGAAGCATCAACCAATTTCATATTTGCTCTTCTGTAACAAAACAAATACTTTAAATCCACTTAAGTACTTTAAATACTTAAATCCACGATGAAAAGCTTTGACGTAACTTTGTTCTTCAAGATTCATCACCAAAATCTGTAAAAATCAGTAGCAAAGGCCATGGAGAGGTCCAGAATCTGACCTCTGAGTGATAATTAAAAAGGAGGAATTAGGAATAGATAATGGAACATTAAAAAACACCGAACAGTGAAACACTAGACAGTCTGTTACCTCATCATCATCTGCATCATACTGTGCATAATGCTGCTCCAGCAGCTCTCTCTGGCGGCGTTCTTGTTCTAGAGTTTGGCTAATCAGCTGGGCAACCTCACTCACTTGTCCCGGTTTTTCTCGTCCAATTACAAACCTATATAAAAACATTAGTGAAAAAATATTACTTCTATTGTTTACCAAAGTTCCGTTTCCAGTTATGTCTAGTACATAGGGGAGCCTTTTTCTCCAAAGATACATAGCTGTGATTGTTTCAAATGTGTCCTATGGATGACATTTGTCAGGCAGTGTACGCAGGACTGGGAGTGATCAGACCGTAACAGATCTGGAGAAGTGACCACTAATGCCTTCTCTCCAAATTTCAGTAGTTACAGACACAGGCCTAGAGCAGGACAATTTTTAAAAAAACTATCATCACTTCCATTCCCTTCAGAGCCATGTCTTTCCCAAAAGGCTGCACTAGACCAGACAGTTACAGATGCACAGGAACAGCACAAGGTGCACTTCTGGCACCTTATAGTGAAAGTAACATGCGCCAGAGTAACTTTTCCACCTTGACTTAGAAGGTATTTTCTATTTCTGAGCTTTTATATTTGCCTTCCGTCTAAAAAGAGAATCTATTTTCACATTTTTAAATCTGACAGATGCTATATTTCTGTCATTTTAAGCTGCATTTAAGTATTTCTTTTATTTCATAAACTTCTGTTGCTAAGGAACATTTTCCTCCACTATTAGCTACTGCTGAACATTGGGAGCACATTTCTTAGGCTTAACAAAAGACAAGGGAAGTGCCTCTTGGTTGAGATTTACAAGACTGCTTCCCAATCAAGACTGCTTCCCAATCTTGTTTTCAGCAAGGGAAACTCAGAATTGGTTTGGACTGCAACACTTCTTTTTTTTTTCCAGCACAGTGGTATAACCATAGCTATATATATTGCTATCTATAGAACTAATGATAAACACCCACATACACAGGACCAACACGCTGTATACTACTGAATAAAAGCAGAATTAAAAGATGTCAAGATGAAGGAATATTTTCTTAGCAGGCTAGAAAGACAACTCAGTAATTACTGATGAAAGAAGTATTATGTAGAGCTGAAAAGTACAAGGTGGCACTGAGATACTGCATATGGTAAATCATTTGTTTCCGTAACATTTGGCTCAAACAATGAATTTAATTTAATATTTGAAGAAGCAGCAGAAATGTGCATTCTATCCCACCTATGAAAACTCTTTTTATTAGTACTGCCTATCCCTCCAGATTAAAATCCCTTGGGATTTGTCATCCATGTGTAAGCCAACTTCTCATGAATGGATGGCCCTGGGTCCATTTCCTACACCAAACAATTTTTCAGAGTCTATGGAGTTGGGCACTACAGAAAGGATTACAATTTGGAGATTATTTCAACATCATCAAAATATCCAAGTCAGTAATTACTTCCAAAAGGATAAGTAAAGTGAGAATGAGTGACTCCCTTTGAAATAATGACACAAGGTGCTCTGAAAATAATGTTCAAAAACACAGCTTAAAAACATTAATAGAAAATATAGCAGAAACTGGAACAAAATCAAGATAATAATGTCAGCATTTTAATCCTTATCAAAACAGATCACAGTCTGGCACTCATATCCCACTATTACAAAATATGGCATTGATTTTCAGTAATGATAAAGACCTTGGGCTGAAAGAAAAAGAATGTTTCTTCATGGCCCTTACACTTCATCTGTTCTGCATACTGACTCATAGACAGATCCTGTTTCCTCTGAATTTTAACTTTAGAGCCAAGTATTACAAAGACTAAACCAGTCATGTTTTCAGACTCAAATGGGAGGAACAATGAACTTTAGATATTACTAAATGAAGAAAAAAATATTTAACCCATATTTTCTATGTGTTTGTCTCGTTTAATGTAAAAACAAATTAAAAGTAAAAATGGGAAAAAACTCTTCTGTTTTAAACCAACATTTTAAGCAACGTTGTGCATGAGTATATTACACACAGTAGAGAGAGCACCACATTTGTAAACATGAAGGAGACCACCAATGTGGCAAATCACGTAACCACACAAAGTGATGCAAATATTGTAGTCCCTCTGGCCCTCTGCCTGGTAATGCCCCTCCCTTGGAAAGGGACTCAAAATGCTTTGTACAATCATTTTTGAAAGCTGAAAACTTAGAACAGACAATACGTAACACATCTAAAGTCTGGTAACTCCTAATTATTTAGGAGTGGGTTTGACACATTAGACTGTAAAGCAATTCTATTTTCATACAGACAAACAAATTTAGGTAGGATGTAAAAATGTGAAACCTTATTAGTTGAATTTTTCTTCTCATGCCAAAGCCACTTATAGTTTACAGTGATGAGGTTTTCAAGGCTGGAATCACATGTCAAAATGAAGTTCCTCACTGATACCTGAAGCTGTTAGATGATACATTAATAAAACCCTCCAAGCAATGACGAAGTTTAAAGCATATGTTTTCCAAAACAGAAATACATAAGGAATGTATTATCTTCCTACAATTTAGTCCTTTAGAGTGACATATTTCCAAAATGTCTGAAAATAAATTTTTAGAAGCATTCAATCTACAATAAAGAATTGTAAAATTGTAAAATGGAATAAATACTATGTTGCCAGCAATTACAGCTTTTACAAACTAAACCAAACCTACTGTCATGTTACATTCCATGACTTTCAGAATACCATGATGCATATAATTAACTTGTAACTGAGATAAACCATAAGTTTAAAGAGGGATGAATAAATATTACTGTCTTAGAAAACTACGAAGCAGAGGCAGTTATTAGAACTCTAAGCATGAATTAGATCTTTATGCATATAATGGCTTTAAATACAAGGAGTATCATAATCTGAAGTGTTTAAATGTGAGAAAGAGACACAAGGTTGTGATTCACTGACCAGAAAATTAGTCACTGAACGCACACTTCAACAAAGTGGCTAATTATATATTTCAAATCACTCTGGCTCACCAAAATTAAGCACATGCATTTCAGACTTGATTAATTAGTCTCAGGGGCCAAAAGTATTCTAAGAAAGAACTATAAATTCTAGCAACAATTACATATTTAAGATGATGGTTATGTTTCTGGATATGAGACAAATGAGAGTTTTAAAGCCTTTAAATCACACCATCATAACATTCCCCTTAATTATTAAAGCCAGCAAATTCAGAATAAAACCCAGTGAATCCATGATACAGCCACCATCACGGTGCTAAATCTCAGGTCATTACTGATTATTTCTGAAGTGAGCAAAAAGAGAGAGAGAGGATAAAGAAGCAGGGCATGAACTGACCTTGATTTTCAGTTACATGCAATTTAGCTGAATAACCAGCTGTGAAATATTCTTTGTGGTTGTGGTTAAAATAAACACAGACAGAGATAGGAATATAACTGACTCTATCTTAGATTTAAGAACATCTAAAAGAATGAAGTATATTGAGAAATTGAAAATTAATTACAGTAGTGGTCATTATGAAATGCATTCTACTGAAACTGTCAGCAACTGCTACATTTCCTAAACCCTGTAATTTAAGTATTTTCCAGCACACTTGACATATAGCTTTCTGCACATTTCCAGCTTTTATTAAGTGAGGATCTGCAGACCTGTGCTTCTTGAAATAACAGTAGATAATTTACTGATTCTTTTTACCAACTACGGGAACCAGAAACATTATTACAAGGATTAAATTAAAAAATAGTTCCACTTCGAAAATACCTTTAGTAGAAAAAAGATTTTTGAAGGCACCAAATCTGCAATGCAAAACTGAAGTTGTGCAGCATGGATTTTTAGTGACATGAGTCAATGATTTGTCCTGAAAATACTTTAGGCATTAGGTGCTCAGTTAAAAAAAATTTAGTAAGGTTCCCTTAAATTCAACAAAAATCACTAAGAATATAGAAAACTCATTCTAAGAAATAAAGAATAGGGGGTTTGCTGCAACAGGATTCACACTTTTTTCTTCTCATCTTTCCTAAAATTTGGTCATTAAAAATGTATAGTAAAATTAATTGTATTTGGGGGAGTTTAACAGCTGGATGCCCCATCCCTGGAAGTGGTTCAAGGCCAGGTTGGATGGGGCTTTAAGCAACCTGCTCGAGTGGAAGGTGTCCCTGCCTATTGCAGGGGAGTTGGAACTACAGGATGGTTAAGGTCCCTTTCAACCCAAATTATTCTATGATTTTAAAAATTATTTTCCTCTGAGCTTTAAAGCCTGATGCTGCTTCTGCTTCCATTTATCTCATTTATTTCAAGATGTCTTCAATTACCTACTCTGGCACTTCCATTACGATAACAGCCATATAATTAATCCAAGCGCTAACAGGAGTGTGAACCCTGTTAAGACAGCAGTTTTATTTAGTCACAGCAGCACAAGCTGCAATTTGTCTGGTTTTCATGAACAAGATCAACTTCTCTTAAACAGCATTCCCAAATGCAGAAGTCACTGATTGCACACAAAGAATTCACAGTGTGTGAGCTTCCATTATGCTTTTTCAGACAAAATGATCTGAAACTCATAAAGACTCTTAATATAATTGAATAATTTAAGTTGAAAGGAAACACTGATCCACCCTAAGCCCCTGGCTTCAAAGCAAGGCAAACTTTGTCATGGCCTTGATCAGAATTACCCTTGCTGCAACTTCTGTTCAGTGCCTGTTATCTTATCCCTGTCATCATCATCATGGCTCAGCTTCGTGAACAAAGATCTGGGAAGGGCTCTACCCATCTGGGTGTGTCCTTTGAGCCCGCACAGTGGATTTTTTAGGTGAGGGACAGCGTGTGCAGAACTGGCCCCACCATTTAACTCCTGAGGTTCATCTGCCATGACCAAGAGAGCTTGGACGGTGACAGTGAAGTCCTCAGGACTAGAACCTACAGCTCCCCTATTTCCCAGGAGGTCTCCCATCCAAGTACTAACTGGGGATGACCCTGCTTACCTTACTAGATCTGACAGGATCGGGCATCAGGGAGGAATGTTTACCCTCTCTACCTCCTGGAGGGCAGCTGAGACAGCCTGACATCTCTTTCTTTTCTTTGGACTGATCATGTTCTTTCCACGTCTTCCCAGGGTGTTGCCTGCGCAGCTGCCCTCTAGCTCAGTGTTGCACAAGGATATGCTGCTCCAGATACAGGACTCACATCTGCCCTTGCATGGTAAGGTTTCTGTCAGCTCATTCCTCCAGGCTGCTGAAGATCCTGTGAATGGCAGCCCTGCCCGTTAGCCTATTTAGCCTCACCTGGAACCTTGCTAATGGTGTCTACTCCACCCAGCCCTTCCCTGCACCAGAGACAAGGATGTGCATAGCAACCTTTAAAGCTACTAGCTGGAACCAAGAGGAACTGAGGGTGACTGGTAGAAGGAAACAAAAAAAGTTTTCCTGCAGATGAGTGAAAGTATTGACCCCAAACTAACAAACAACTGAACAACTCCACTTACAGACCAGCACCCAAGGTAACATAATGAAGCAACAACTACCAGTAGATGAAAGGAGCAATGACTGAATGAAGTTATCACATATAAAAAACATCTGACAGGGCAACTTGTGTAATGTCTAGTACAAGATGCTGGCTATGTAAAGCCAGCACAGACAAGCAAACTTTGGGGAAAAGCCTTCAAGGATGCTGGAGACAGAGCTGCCAGTAAACTGAACTGCTGTGCAGAAGTTCTGCAGCCTCCATCCTTGTCCACAGACCCAGAATGAAGTAAGCTTTCCTGAATTTAATGACAGAGAGCAGGACACCAACTTACCAGCTTGGGTTGGAAGGGACTATGCCATGACACCTTTCATTAGATCAGGCTGCTCTGGGCCCCATCCAACCTCGCCTTGAACACTTCCAGGGACAAGTCATCCCCAACTTGACTGAGAAATCTGTTCCAGTCCTCACCTACCCTCTGAGTAAAGAATTTCTTCCTACCATCATCTCATCTAAATCTCTCCCCTTTTAGTTTCAAATTGTTCCCCCTTGTCCTATCACTATCTGTGTAAAAAGTCACTCTCCCTCTTTTTTATAAGCTCTCTTTCAGTACTGGAAGGCTGCTATAAGGTCTCCCCAGATTTTTTTTTTGTTTCCAGGCTTAAAAACCCCAGCACTCTCAAACTGTCTTCGCAGGATTGGTGTTCAGCCTCTGTGATTAACTTTGCAACCCTCCTCTGGACTTGCTCAAACAGGTCCATGTCTTTCTTCTGCTGGGGACCCCAGAGCTGGATGCACTATTCCAGCTGGGGTCTTACAAGGGCAGAGTAGAGGAGCAGAACAACCTCCCTCAACCTGATGGCCATTACTCTTTTGATGCCAACCAGGATGTGGCCGGCCTTCTGGGCCAACAGCAGTATCAATGGTGCTGGTGAATGAGCAGCAAAGTAATAGCTTATGTGTCAGAAGAGCCTCAGCAGTGTCTCCAGAGCATGTCAGATACAAGCCCCTGATGAGTTATGCTAGTATCAACACTAAATGGATATTGAGTCAGACAATTAGAAAGTCATGAAAAAACCCACACACTAATAATAATGCACTTAGATTAATTATTCCCACAGAAATCAATTCTAGTCTAGGGCCTCACTCACACATTAGCTTTACTCAAGAGTATTTCAAAATCATCCAAGGCATTCAATATTTTGGCACCTCTCCAGGTTCTGGTCCTTACATTGTTCTGTTCCTCTGAGAGTGTAGGTTAAGAATCAATTCCATCTCTTCCAGACAGTCTGACAGTATCCCAAAACAATGCTTAAAAGGTTTCATAGAATACTGGATGATCATTTAATCAGCATTTGCTATAGCACCACAACTCTTATGGGAATGGACAGCTCAAAGAAACACATTTGTAAATCTATGCTTTAACACTCTTGAATGCAGCCAGCTCTGTTCAGGAGGTACAAGGGCTATCTGGGAATGTTTCTAAAACCTGACTGCTTTCTGGAGTGATATGTCTTCCTTCACCCTTGCTGGCATCCATAGGGAAGAAATCCACGATGAAAATACAGATGGATCAGAGGTAAAATGCTGGGTTTAGACCATGTCCTTAATCTGGACGATTACATAGTCCAGATTCTAGGCAAAATGGACCATCCTTATAGAACAGTCCAGAAAAATGCTCCTACAACACCATCCCTGTATTTTGGCAAGTTATCCTGTAATGATGAACAGTGGATATTTCTGTGCAGCTGTCACAATGTTGTATCCCATTAATCGAGGTGCATCAAAGCTGTGTGGGAGCTTTCACAACATAGTAACTTGGATGAAAGAGTAAAAAAATCAGTTAAATAAACATATATCATGATATTTCAGTTGCAGGGGCAGAAGTTTATGTTTAGATACAACCAACTTGAGGACAAAGGGATTCAACACCTGTTAAGTTGTTCCTTTTTCCAGGAAAAGAAAAAGAAAGCTGCTCCTATCTAATGAAGTCCAGCCCCATCAAATCTTATTCATTCCTGTTACACTTAATTTTAAAATCAATGATCCATTACCTAGCAAGATAGTTTATAATTCAGACAAAATCTTTAAATGAAAATTTATACATATATTTCAAACTTAAACATATACTTTCTCATCCAAATGTGTAAATATTTCCAGAAATAAGCTACTATAAAATTCAAATAAGCAAGATCTCAGGACACGAGGGCTATGTTTATGTCAGTAAACTAAACAGTGCCAGGGAATGATTCCAAGTACTAGTAATTGATCATCATATTAAAATCATATTAAATCACTGAAACAGTCTCTGAAATGGTTTGGCCCAAGTTAACTAATATTCTAGTAAAAAATACTTGGACACAGCTCACAAGTTAGCCAGGACTAGGAGTTAGCTTGGATTAAGTTCCCCAAAACCATTTGGATATGGCCTCTCTGATCTCTGCTCAGAAAGGTACAAAACTCTAAGGGAAGGAGCACCAACCACTCTGGTGCCAGCTGGCCTCAGTGTGAAAAAAGTCCAGAGCACAGACTGTCTACTACAACAATCACAGCCAAGGAATACAAACCAGCTAAGCAGGGATGAATGCAGTCTTACCTCACCCGTGCTAAGGGATGAGAGTACTTATGGGTGATTTTTCACGTTCAACACGCTATTCCTGGTAGTCTTACAGTCATTACCAGCGCTTGTAGGAGTTCTTTGCAGAGACGTAAAAGAAAACAGCTTATATTATGAAATCTTCAGTATAACCATAGTGGAATAAACAGGAGAAATTTACACTGTTTCAGCACACAGCACCCCACACTTAGTTTTTGTGGGATCCACGATTCAGGTTTATCAAAGAAGCACAAAGTGCACCAAGCACACATGGCTTCTAAAGCAACTCAGCATGAAGTCCCAGCTCAGCAATCAGCATTGCAAAGGCAAAGGGCTTTTCTTTCCTTTTCTTTTTCTCTCCTAGGCTCCAGCAGTTGGAATCAAGGAAAAAGAAACAGACAAGGAAGAAAAGAACAAAACCACAAACCCCAGACAGAAAACAGATTACACAATCCAGCTCTCTGATTTAGATAATCAGTGTGGTATCTTCTGCTTTTGGGTCCTGTCTCATTACCCAGGAATTAGAAGTCCTGCCTCTATCATCACGGGCATCTGCATTGTGGAGAATGCCTGCAAATATTTAAAGGACCCAGTTGTTTCATAGGGTAAGAGCACAGGCAGGCAAAGTTAGAAGGAGCAGAAGAAAATCTGCAGAGACATGTACACTGGAAGAAGAGAAGATTATCTATGCAAAGGAGTCACAATAATAAAGCCGTGCTGTTCAGTGCTACTGTCAACAAATAGCATTTCCATCAGGGTATATTGCTGCTGCTTAGATACTGAGGTGGACTTTGTCTGTTCTCTAATACTGTCTTAGTGCTTGCAAAGACATGATTGTACAGATTACCTTTCCAGATGCTGTGATGGCAACAAAGCTAACAGCAGGCCTGTTTTCTGAAATAGTTTATTTGTCAGAAAAAAATCAGCTAAGAGGGGGTGAGGAATTAGCTGAAGAAGGAAGAAATTCATCTCAAATTGGTGTTAGTGAACAAGTGATTATTTTCACTTTTCACCCTTTAACTGCTCATTGTGTTAAGAGCTATATAAAAGTAAAAACTTATCTGAAAGATTGCACTTGCAGTTCAGTAGGAAATAAAGAAATCAGGCTGGGAACCAGGACTGGGAGTTGAGACAGAACCCTGCTCTGAATTAAAACTGTCCAGACAAGAAAAAAAAATGGTAATCAACAATTCTGTATTAGAACAGAGAATAGTTAATAGTGAAAAGCCACAGGGTTTGATAGTTACACTGCTATTGTTAGAACATGCTCTTCAGTGATCTATAAGATTCACTAAACATGGCAAAATTGGCTATCCAAGTATTTAAGCTGGGAAGACTGATGCATTTAATCAGAATTTAATTAAACAAAAGTAGGTAAATTCATTGGTAGGTTAGAATTAATACAATTAATAACTTTTGGAGTGGTACAAATCATGAGACACCAAACAGGTTTTGCGCAGGTTCTGTGTAGTTCCCTAAAAAATCAAGAACTGACTCAGAAAGCCCCATGAGAGCATCTGCTCAGTGCTTAGCAACAGTTTGGAAAGCTGAGAAAATGTTTAGTCACATTCATACAACAGGATACGGAAGGAGGACACGGAATTTAAAATTTGCCTCCCCAGTAAAATACTGAATGTGGTTAACTTTCTTAAAAGAAACCTTTCAGAGGAAAGTAATAATGCTAAAAAGCATACAAGCAGCATACGAAGGACTTGGATTTTCTGATGACTTTCTCGTGCAACACCCTTTCTACTTATCAATGCAGTGAGGCTTTCCAGAACTATGTCCTTTTCTGGGACCCCACCCTTTCCCAGAGCTGTGTGAGCACAAATCTTTGTATCCAGTAAGGCAAAGAAGCGCAGTCCCCACTGAAAGCTCCCATATTTGTCCTAGAAGAGACAGAGACTAGGTAAGTATCATAAAAGGATAAAGTTTCCTCTATGCAAGAACTAGTTTTACTCTCTTGTGAGTGTGTTCAAGAAAAAAAATAAAACTCCCTGGAAGCATACAACTCTTCAAGTGAGCTTTCTCTGGCAAAGACTGTAGGGTTTCCCAGCACCCTTTCGTTAGGATGAACAGGGGAAAGAATGAGATCACAAAGGCTTAATATTATCCAAGCAACTTGAAAGAACTTCAGGTTTGATAATCAACACCACAGTCATGGGGAGACTGCAAATAAAGTAACACAGGAGAAGCTCCATTATGGGATAGATTCCTACTGTCAAGCTGTCTCCTTATCGTATTTTTTATGATTGCAGGCACCACTCACAAACTTCCATCTGATGGATTACATCCTAAATGGGGTCAAAAGAAGCACAGAACAATTAGTAGTATTAGAGTGGCACTGCCCTCTGACTGATCCGTTAATCTCAGAGCAGAGGCAACACTCAACAATACTGAAAACAACACACATTTCAAAGGAAAATCCCTCCTGTATATAATCAAATTCTGAAATCCACCAATATGACATATTAGTAAAGTAAACAGTTGAGCAAAATTATAAAGAAGACTTGATCTTTACATCAATTGAAATAGCATTCATAGTTGTATCTGCCAGATTAGAGTCACGAGGACACTAATTCTCATCCCGAAAAACAGAAGCTGATTGCCAGCCGGGATTATGAAAGAATTCCCTCTCTTTCCTTTGCCTCACAGGCTACCAGAGTAGATCTGGTGGGTACTGATTTTCTTTCTATGAAACATTATAAGAAAGAATAATTTAATTTATTATCACTGTAGAAGCAAAATTGGCTGAGTCAATGGTCTTCCATTATGGTACGACAACTCTGTTGGATAGTCCAATACTGCAAATAATGGATAAAATAATCATAGATGCTTGTGTTTGCTCTTTTTCCCCAACCTCTCAGCCTCACCTAGAGCAGTTCAAAAGGTAAAAGCCATGTCTTCATTTTCACAAATTCTTTACTGTGTCAGCTACAGACAGTCTGGATAGATTTTTTTTTCTGGTAGAAAAACTGCAAAAATCTATTCTAGGTCAATGATTTCCACTGTCAGTATCAGTCAAAGTGTTCAGAAGGCTCAAAGGGAAAAAATAAATCACTAAGTATTGGTATTATGCAAGCTCTCTGAAGAGGTATTGACTGCATTTATTGCAAAGAATTAAGAAATGGCTTTAATGTCATTCTATTCATGAATGTCCTTTCTTTAAAACTGATCTCACATAATAAACCCTGCTACAAAAACCAGCATGCACTCTGACTAGATTAAGGACAAAATGACTGCATGTGCATAATGCTCTGTGTTATAAACGTGAAGCAATGCCAGTGAAATGCACACAAATCTCTGTGTGCACAGGACACCACACAGAAGAAAGGTACAGATTTTGTATGCTATGATCACAAAGATAACTACATATACTAAAGCAATTCTATAAAATACATCAAACTGACACTATTAAACAGCAGACATGCGAATAAGTATGAATGTGATTTCTCCTGTGAAAGAAGGATTCATGAAGCTGCCTTGCCTTGAATTAGGTGGGGTGTGAGATTGTACACTGCCCACACACTCGTAGTTCAGCAGGGACACCCCTCCCAGGAACGGCAGAGAGTATAAACCTTTTCCACTGCTGGTGCCTCCCCCAGTGACACAGATGATTAATGGCAGCTGCCATGGGAATAGTGCACGCGAGGGTCAGTAGCACCCCTCCTCCCTGCACTGCTAACAGGCAGGAGCTGACAGCGGGGGGCAAGTGAGGCGTTTTGCCCCAGAAGACCCTCTTAAGTTCCCCTAGTGTTCTGGAGCAGTTCAGGTGCAGAGATGGGCATTGTCTGCCAAAGAGTGTGGAGATGAGGGATTTCTCCATCCTAGCGCTAACACAGGTGTAAGCAGGAAAGAGGATCTGTCGAAAACCAATTGTTCTCTCCACAGAACAAGCAGCAGGCAGGGCTCTTTTGTTACGCATCAAAAGAAAAACAGTCAGAAAGATAAAAAACCCTGATTTCTTTAATATCAAAATTAATCAATAAATAAATTTCTTTACAAGCAAATGTTTAAACCTACATTGAAGCAGAAAATCCCACCACTCTGAAATTTCCAAAAACCAGTTTCTTTGATTTTAAGTAGCTAAAATCAATGCAGAGCATCAAAGAACAAAACTGCCCAGGAATGTTCCAGAAGCCAAGAGCATGTGCCACACAAAGCTTGGCCATCTTGTCAAGTCCTGTCCTAGCCTACCACAAAACAGGGAAGAAATCATCTGTTTCTCAGCTGGCCTGCACAAAGCAGAAAAGTGGTGTTTCTGAGGGGTTTTGTTCCCATGAATTTTCAAATGAAATAAAAAATAGGGGGTTGCACCGAATTCTACCATTTATTTCCTCTAGTTAGATATATGTATTAGTAAAATGCGGCTAAGCACACAGTACCCTTGTGTGTACATAGATGCTTATATATATAGTTTATTTATTAATATTTAATATTATATTATAACTCACATTTAAAATTTTATTACTAATAATATTTTATGAAGGTTTTGACTAGTTGTGACACTAACACACTGGGTCATTTTCTCCATGAAAGCTCAATATCGTAAGCTTACTTAGAAGGAAAAATGTAGAAACACATCTCTCGCTGATAAATGAGACCTGTCAGAAGCCAATGATTCCAGTGCACAGAATACATAGTACATTTGACAATGTAAACTCAACAACAAGGAAGAAATACTTTTTACAGCTCCCTGTTTTGTGACAAGGGTCTAGATTGCAACCAGTCTCACTGTAATTTACTTCCTGGGAAAAGACTCTGGGAGTCCTGCATGAAAATTGTTTTATGTTTATTCCTTTCTCTATTATTTTCCCATGGAAACAAGTATTCTGTTCTGTAGCTTATGCAATAATTATTACACGAATGAAGCCGATTATAAATGTATCTAATACATATGTTTTGTATAAGTGCTTTCTTTTTTCCTTTTTTCTTTTGAGCTAAAACGTCGAAGACAAAATATACATAACTTTTGCTTTGTGTACCGAAACACAGGAACACATTAATCTCTGTCATAAGGATGTTTTAAGGTCCTACCTCTGCAGAAAACCTAATAAAGTACATAGCCATTTTTATAGTTAGCTTAGTAGGAACACTCACAGCATGTGTGAGCCTTTACAGAAATAGTACTGATGTAACTTAAACTGTAAATGTTACACAAAAATATATTCACTTGTAATTACAGTACAATTTTTATTATTTTTTTATCTAAATAACCTCTTTCAAATAAAACCTTGATCAACCACCTCCAAGATTCTTTGCAGAGTCCACATCCCAGTATTGTTTCTTAATGTTGTACAGGAACAGCCATGGAATTGTAGTGGAAATGTGCCTGCCAACATACAGCACCATCATCTGAGGGAGTCTGCATACATTACCACAATAGTTTAGTCATGGTTCAAAAGAAGTCAGCTCTGATCTCATTAATTAAAGAATTCAATTGTATTCCCTAGAGAAGATTTTCAAAGAGAACCAAAGGGTGACTACAGAATGGCTGTTGCTTTGCGGTATACCAAAGATATTTTTGGGTTTATTTTGTAAAGCTAAATCTTTACCAAAATTAACAAGCTATGAAATGGAAAAGCTATGTGTCTGCATATGGTTTTAAGTGGCAAACCAGTCCATTTCTAGAGAAACCATGTTCTTATTAATTTCCAGACATTTTAAAGCTTTGCATTTATTTTAGTTTGGACTTTTACTTGCAGTATATGTTACATTTTCTAGACTATTCATTATTTTACTGATTTTCACAGGGACAGAATAGGAGCAGAGAGAAACCCTGAGATGGTGCTGGGACTCAGGTAGCTCAATGAATTAATACTGGGACATTGCCTTCCTCATGTCAGTAGCTGTTAACACTACCACATCCAGTAATCTCCTCTACTCTGTGCTGAGGTGGCATCTGCAAGCACCACAGTGCTCACCACCGTATTCCTCCAAGCCTGGGCACTAACATGGACAGTCTCCCCATGGGAAGAGCAGGGAGGTGAGCACTGACAGCACAGTTTCCATCTGACCAACACCCATGACCTTCATCATTACAACTAATACAAACAATGTGAAGTCCATAGAGATCTACACCAGTGATTTTTCATCATTGATCTGATCTGCAATTTCAGCTTGTCTCAGTGGTCATATTTTAAAAATCTAAGCCAAAATAAAATTGTAATATTATATCTCATCTCTTTCTTGGGATCAAAGGAAAAGACATCAAGAAGTCAAAAAACACTCATTCCACCTAGGCATACTGAAAGTCCTATGAAGGAAGCCAGGTAATCTTAATTATCAAATTACTATTTTTTTCCCTTCTAAAATACTCACCTGACTTTCTCTTTGGTGTTTCTAAGAACAGTTGCAGCAAAATTTTGTGTAACACCAACCAGACTGATGCCATCAACTTCCACAATTTGGTCATTCACTTGGATCCTTTCAGGGGAAAAACAAAAATACATAAATAATTGTGTGAGTTCTTGTGAATTTTCAGCAACCCTTAGCAAAAGGGATCTTTCTAGCTTGACTTTAAACAAAAGCTCAGTCATAAAATTATTGAGGTAAATATGAAAAATGCATCATTCCTTACATGCAGACATCTCACAAATGCAGCTTCAAAGTTACCATTACAATTAATAACATCAACTATTCAGTCCCCTTCCTTGCATTAGAAATACAGTAACACAAACCCTTGAATTTTTCATATGAATTAAATTAAATGAGATACTTCAACAGCTCTTATATCATTCTTTCCTAAGCCAATCTTGAAAAACAGCGTAAGACATAGCTCTGGTATTTCATACTAATGGAAAAAAAATGCGGTATTTAACTAAAACAACCTGCTCATCTGTGGAGAAAGCAGCTTACATATCAGACTTCATTGTGACATACTCTCCTAAGATATTTCATCTAACTTGCTCCAAAAATATGATCTTGCCGCACACAGTAAGACCTTGGACCATTTTAATGAGGACTCTCTTTTTGAAATGAAACACCTCTTTACAGCTGATATAATGTTTGATGCTGAAAAAGTTAGACAGAATGAAAACCATGCTGCTTTTATCTAAAGCAAGTACTGCTACAAAATCCCTAGAACAGGCACTGGACTCATCTGGATTACAAATCCTTGGAAGACAACTGCTATACTATCCTCTAGAAACACATAATCTCCAATTGTGTCAAAACTTAATAAACAAGCAAATACATCCAGAACTAGTCAAAGGGAGCAATTTTCAAGTACTTACACAGATTCTATTGATCCAGGAATCAAGAAACATATATGGACAAATCCTATTTAAATTATATGAAAATACCTAAATGTATGTATTTAGTATCTTAGCATATCTTAGTGGTATAACTTCTCTTCAAAGAACAACAGAAGCTTCAACAGAGGGCTGAAGCATTTTGACTTGGAGCACTAATTTCTCTGAGGCAAGACTTTGCAGTTTTACATGTGTTCAGGCAGTATTTTCTGATCTTTGGATTCCAATGATGAGCAAGAAATACAATATTTATTCTTTGGAAGACTCACACTACAGAATGTCACTATGTTCTGGGCAAGATCTTCCTTGGAAAAGGCAGCTTATAAACACCAATTTTGAAAATTGTATTAGGCATTTTAATCTCAGAACTTTATTTCAATTTTCACTGAAGCAGTTAAGAAATACACCTATCACAATAATATTTAGTGAATTTCAATTTTTTTTTTACTTAAGCAAAGGTGTAGTCAGATGGCCAGAGGAGTTCCTAGAAAAGAACTTTTAAGAAGCTGGCGCCCACTAAATGGGAAACTGTTGCCCTCTTGACTGAAAATGGCAGAAGATCAGATTCCTTTCAGATTACAGTTTAGCTACAACACTGTACATCACTATGCAGTGGATTAGCAGTGTTCATACAGAGACACAGTTGCAGTATTTCAGGTGATGAAACTTTATGTTAGAGAACAGGTGCCTAAAATTTTCTAAGTGTCTCTATCTTGATTCAGTCTAATTCCTTTTGTCCTTCAGGCATATGTCTTAACTCCTTTTTTCTTGTTTGTATAGCTTCTAAATTAATTTCCAACTCTTACTTTTCACTTCAAACCTCCTTTCTTTCTACATATACATATATTTTAATTACACATAAACAAACATACATATCAAACAACATACAAAGGGAAGCTTTCCCAGCAGAGCTCCCAGTGAGGAGCTCTAAGCTTCCTCTGTTTTTCAAATGTAATTTCAAACATGAATGAAGAATTAGGCTCAGGTTGCCAAAGCCTGAATCATAGACATTTAACTTCTTCTATCATTAACAAACTAGGTAATTCTTCTGACAATTATTTTCTAATGTTCATGACTTTAAACTTTGTCTGCTTAAAGCTCCAATGTTCATGAAGGTAATCAGAAGGCTAAACCACAGACTTTGACACAAGACAGGAAGTTTATTTTGGGGAACACCACCAGGCTGTCAGAACTCACAGCTGAGTGGTAAAAACACACACACAGTCTGCAGGTCTCTGGCTATACATATCTCAGGGGACTTTTAGACCCACGCAGTGCTGTTTGTAGAGGTGTTCCCTTTCCCTCCTCCTCTTCTTTTCCCCCACTTGCGAGCAAAGGAGTGCTCCTTATCTAGATTAGGTGAGAAACAACTTGTGAG
Organism: Sakesphorus luctuosus; assembly: GCA_013396695.1. Lineage (NCBI taxonomy): Eukaryota > Metazoa > Chordata > Aves > Passeriformes > Thamnophilidae > Sakesphorus > Sakesphorus luctuosus. Next base: position 802,394 of record VWZD01001639.1, on the reverse strand, counting down.
GGAAAGACAAGGCGTGGTTGTTCTCACTCACTCTCTCGGTGTATGTTTCTGTTAGCCACAACAGGTCTCTTGAGCAAAGAGAAGTTTCTGAACCATTTACCTCTTCAACCATTTCTTGCGTAGGGCCCCCTCAACCCCCACACCTGCAGATTACAATTAAGTAGGAACTACAGAAGTGAACCAACTAAAGTTGAACAAATTACTTGCACAATTACTTCTCTGTAGGATTAAACGAAAAATGTAACTTGTAGAGACAACTTTTAGAGCTCAAGTTAAGAACTACGTAATGTTTCAAAACTGTTGTTCCCAATGTTATCAAAATACTTTAAAATGTGAATGACTCATCATCATCACAATAATCTGAAAGAAGTAACTATGGATTGATTCATCCAAGGTAAGTTTTTGTTTTTCCTATTCAGTCTACTGATTGATTTTGTATTTTACACACTATTAATAACCGCTCCTACTACTTATCAACATGCTTGCCTTTGGGTTCATCTTGAAGCACCCTTCTTGGTTAAATATTGGTACACAATGCCTTCTAATATGACATATAAATGCTACTTGTTTGTCTGCAGCAACATGAATCAAGCCAGCGGTGCTCAATGACTGAGAAACTCCTTGGTACAGATTTTGTGTTTTCATGGGAAGCAAGTACTTTATATCATAATTTGATGGGTCTTTCAATAAAAGATAGGAGCTATCCTACAAATACTGTAATGTTTTAAATTCTAGCTTCAGAAGAACCTGGCTGAAGATTACTATGTGATTATTCAGAATATCTGATGCAACTGTTGAAATATAGGTTTATTTTCTGTTAGGAGCATTTGTTTTGCTACCAGTCTTAATGATTACCTAGGCTTCTGACCAAGATGAAGTTAACAGAACCCTTTACAGTTGATGCACTTTATTACAGAACTGTCTGCTCATGACTGAGAGGATTACATATCCCTTTCCCAAGTGAATAATCAGTCAGGCTCTCAAAGACAAAATCAGACTGCTATTTCTCAGCTGACTGAACATTCTGCCAGTTGAAAACCAACACAAATATTAGAATGGTCAAAGAATGGTTTTATTTTTTCTCAGCTGACAAGCTCCTTTCAGATGCCATCTAGGGAAATGAAAGAAGAGACTTGTGATGGAACACTAACTTTTGTAGCCCACTCAAACATGTGAATAATGCAAGGAAGAGAAATTACAGACCATCCCAGAGCAGTAGTGTGTGACTGATTTTCAACCAGAGAATTTCACAAAGAATGCCAGTTGTGAGCTTAATGCCTGTTGGCTGAGGTCAAGCATACTCTTCAGAAAAGCATTCACTTAAAGTAATGGATAAAGTCATGATAACTTGAGGTGTCAGCTTCTTCATTTCCCCTCATAACGTTTAAGCCTGTGATAAATCGGTACTTGGCCTTCAACTTGGCATCTTATTGCCAAGATCTGTAAAGATACCTCCAAGTCCAATCTAGAAGACTATATACTTCAGTAGTTTCAGAGCAGTGTTATTAAACTTTGCAATCCCCTGCCGTGTAGAGTCTTGTAATTTAATTTTTGTGGGGTTTTCACAGCAGAACAATTTCTTGCCTGGCTGAAAAGTCAGAAGTGTTAATCAATAAGCAACATGTTACTGCAATACATTCTTCAGAAGACAGGATCAATTTAAGAGTTTTTTCTTACTCTTACTCATAAATAATACTTTCCTATTATTTATAACTAATATAAAAATCATTAATGGTTGAAAACAGAAGATGATAATTCATATAAAGTCTTTTAAGTGCTCACGTATCAGATAAGCAGTATTTTATTGGCATGCAAATTTACAAAGGCTATGAACTGGGTCAAAATGACAAACTGTATGGTTGGAAGATACTTAAGAATACTTTTCATTATTAAATGATTACACAGGAACATTGGCCTGATTGTGGCAGGTATTGTGTAATACACAGATAACCTGTCCCATAGAAAACAGGACATAATAGGAGACAGGGAATATTTTACACTCAAAAGGAATTCTTTAACCCGAACATACCAAATATGCGCTTCTAGAAGCATGCAGGTTTTACATGAGCATCATGGAAGACTACAAACACCATTTCTTTAGTGGGCAAGATTTATGGTGCAGCTTCTTATTCCAACTGATTAATGTATTTTCAGTGCTGTAGGTGAAAACTGAACTCTGGAACAGGTTATCCGTAATAAGAAATACAAAGTAACAGCCTGAATTAGTAACCTTAAAAGGAGTGTATTTAGTAAAAGTTTAAATCATCAAGGTTGGAAAAGATCTTCAAAATCACCTAATCCAACCATCAAGCTACCACCATAATCACTCCTAAACCATATCCTCAAGTGCCACATTCAGATGCCTATTCAACACTTCCAGAGACGGTGACTCCACCACCTTGCTGGACAACTTATTCCAATGCCTAACCACTCTTTCAGTGAGAAAAAAAGGGTCCTAATACTTAAGCTGAACCTCCTCTGACACAACGTAGGGCCATTTCCTCTCATCCTTTCACTTGAGACATGGCAGGAGAGACTGACCCCCACCTTGCTACAACCATCTTTCTGGTAGTGGTGGAGAGGGACACAAAACTCACTGAGTCTCTTATTCTCCAGATCNATATCCTCAAGTGCCACATTCAGATGCCTATTCAACACTTCCAGAGACGGTGACTCCACCACCTTGCTGGACAACTTATTCCAATGCCTAACCACTCTTTCAGTGAGAAAAAAAGGGTCCTAATACTTAAGCTGAACCTCCTCTGACACAACTTAGGGCCATTTCCTCTCATCCTTTCACTTGAGACATGGCAGGAGAGACCGACCCCCACCTTGCTACAACCATCTTTCTGGTAGTGGTGGACAGGGACACNGTCCTAATACTTAAGCTGAACCTCCTCTGACACAACTTAGGGCCATTTCCTCTCATCCTTTCACTTGAGACATGGCAGGAGAGACTGACCCCCACCTTGCTACAACCATCTTTCTGGTAGTGGTGGAGAGGGACACAAAACTCACTGAGTCTCTTATTCTCCAGATCGAACAGCCCCAGTTCTCTCAGCTGCTTGTCATGGAATGTGTTTTCTAGACCCTTTACCAGCTTTGTTACCCTTCTCTGGACATGCTCCAGCACCTCAATATCTTTCTTGAAGTGAGGGGCCCAAAACTGATTTGAGGTGCAGCCTCACCAGTTCTGACTACAGAGGGACAATCACTTCCTGCTGACCACACTGGTTTTGATACACGTCAGGATGCCACTGGCCTTCTGGGCCACCTGGGCACACTGCTGGCTCATTTCAAGTCATCTGTCAACCAGCACCTCCAAGTCCCTTTCTTCTAAGCAGCTTTCAAGCCACTCTTCCCCTGGCCTGCAGTGCTGCACGAGGTTGTTGTGACATAAGTGCAGCATCTGGCACTTTGCCTTACTGAACCTCACGCAGTTGTCCTCAGCCCGTCCATGCAGCCTGCCCAGACCTCTCTGTAAAGAGATCAAATAACCAAATGTTGAACAGAAGTATTTTTGTAAGTACTGCCCATCTAAAGCAGGCTTATAGCCAGAAGAACATGTGGGAGCCCAACACCTTTATAATCTAAACTACCTTAAAAGTAACACACAGTTTGGAATCACCAGCTTTACGCACGCAAAAGCATCTGGGATTTCAGTAGTCACAAACACACATCTTTGGCAATTCTGTTCTCCTTGAAGTTTTAACTTACTGTACCAATTTGGTGTTTTCTCATAACCACATCAGACATTTGGACCTCTCTGAGCTTTACAGCTTTGGGTTATCATGACATACATTAAGCAAACAACTATTTCCTATGAAAATCATAATTTACAGTAACTATTGCTGAGAACATTTCCAAATACAGAGTCTAGTTTACCTGCCATCTCTTTCTGCTGTCCCACCTTCTGTTACCGTTTTGACAAATATTCCCAGTTTTTCAAGGCCTGCATCTGCTCCAACTCCCATTCCAATAATGCTTATGCCAAGTCCATCCTCATCTGTGAAAAAGGCAAGAGAAAGTAGAAACTTCTTACATATGATCTGTCTAGTTATTTGGTAGGTAAACATTTATGCTTTGGTTCCTCTTGACTTTCCGTGTCAGTCACATTATTTTGCTTCTTTTCAAAAAGTCAATGTGACTACCATTTCAATGACACACAAAAAATATCACCTTCACCCTTATGAGCAGCTTACAGCAACAGTCAAGATTTTTACTCATCCAGTGGAGAATGAACATACCACATCAAATAATGTGCAAAATCACGTGTTAGAGGAGTGTCACAAAACAATTCTCATAAGGAAGGTAAAAACTGCCCCTCTCTGAGCTGCTTATTTAATTCCTTACTGAACTATTCCTGAAATCCAAAAAGGCAAGGTGACTACAACAGATTCACAGAAATTCAAGATCAGCTTTGTATGCATGTGTGGACTTCCTCAGATTTGTAGGTCAGTGCCACAGGAACCGGAAATGGCTCACAGACACCATACCTTTTTCTAGTTCAACTGGGAAGAGCTCCAGCTTCTCCACACGCTTCTCGAGTTCATATTCAGCTGATGCAGCCACTGGGTCAACGTCATCATTTCTCCTGTCATAGTCTTCATTAGAATATGTATTGAAAACCTGTGGAAACAGACCACAAATCTTCAGCTACCTACTCCAAAAATACTTCAAACTTAAGAAATGAGCTACTGTTTTTGTCTTGTGATGTTGCAGAGTTTGAAAAGGTTTTTAAAAGACAAATTTATCCTGTTCATTCAAACTTCAGGATACCAGATTTGTGCTTTTTCATTCAAGAAGCACAAGTATGGTTGCAAAAGTCAACTGAGTATGAGTTTCTGTTAGTTTTGATTATAAATGCAAAAGGTGATCTTTAATGACTACGTTGGTCTACGCAATATTAAAAATACTTAATTCAACTCATTAAAAATGCACTATTAGTAAACATTCAAAGACATAAAAAATTCAAATACATTGACATGATAACCCATATAGTGTCTCTGGTTTAGTCTTTACTCCTAATGAAGTTCCAGTTTGCATTCATCTAACAAAGCTAGACCTAAATAAAGATTACTAATCTACATTTACACCACCTATGGATATCGTTGAAGAATATGTTCCATAGGATGTATTAACTTTTTTAAGACAGCAATATATACAGATACAGGTATTATTTAACTAACTGGGTTTACAGGTTTATTTCGGCTCCAAAGCAGTAATTTAACCATGACTGCATTAACCTGGTTATATTATTTCTGCTACTTTCTATCATACTTTTAACGTGGCCTTCAATCAGTGATTATTCAGACCTTCAGGAACTTTAGACAGGAAAAGCATCTTTTCATATTTTAGAGGTCAAAGTTAAAGTTTGCCATCCTAACTCACATAACTGCCCACAATTGGCAGTAAGAAAGAATATGCATTATTTGTGATAATAATTTTACTGAGCTTCAGTCCCACAGATATATCATATTCATTGCTTGAAATAAAGGAAAACGATTTCCCATATCTCCCCTTCCTCTTTTGCAGACACCCTACAGAAGACAGAATTGGTAGCCATGTTTTCCTTTATCACTGCTCCTTTTACAACATAAAACACTGCACCACACTACATGTGTACTCAGGTCTACAGAAGCCTGCTCTCTTACAGACTTGCTTGGAGGCTCCATAACGGCTGTCCCTGGAGCAAACATGCCAGCTTGCTGCCCAGTGCAATGCCAGAAGCTGGGCTCATTCCCACCTGAGGTTTCACCTGCCCAAAAAGCTGTTAGAGAACATTAATTTCTTTTAAATAGTAAGCATATTAAAGTTGCAATACAAAAATACTATTAAATTCCAGTTTAAATATATTGATTGTGTTATGGCTACCACAAAGCCGCTAAAAAACCCCTCCCAGCTTTATATAAAGTAGTGAGTGGATGAAAGAGAAAAGACATTAGTCACGCCATGGGAATTTTAACTCCTGTATTTTACATCAATGTGAAACACTTAATAAACTTCCTCTTCCAAGAAGACTGAGATGATAAACATTTTAAAGGAATCTACAAATCTATCTCACATTGATTTTTAGTGAGTCTGAAGGAACGAAAAGGCTTTTTAAACTGAATTATGTTCCTATTAAATCTTCATAAAAATACCCAAAAGCTGAGTAAGATTAGTCACATACTGAATGCTGTCCAATGCTGCTGAACTTTTCATGCTGCTTTAGTACTTGCATGACTGCAGAAAAGAGACTGATGCAGAAACAAGTATAAGGACAGGCACAATGTCCATGTAGAAATCCAATCTCATTCATGCTAACATCAACCAAAATAAGGATCAATCAGCAGAGTTAGACTCAACTAAAACATTACTCAGCTAAGGTTTGACCACAAGTGAAATGCAGCAATCATGCATGGAAGCACAGGTTAAAAACAATAGCCATGAGTGCAGCTTGCATTATCTCATTTATCAACATGGTGAGAGAGACCTGTGCCACAAATGTGAACAGAGATGAATTGTGTAAGGGAAAATGGAGATACTGCTTGCTCAAGACAAATAGCTGAGAGTCAGGTATTGGGAAAAACTATGTCACAAAATAAGTATCTTTATTTCTTCTTTATTTCATGTTAACTGGTCCCATTCTTTTCCCTGTGTTCAATGGCTGGCACTAGTATATTGTGGCAGCAGTTTCAGCTTTGTTGCAAAATGACTGGATATGCTTCTGGATAATTTTATTTCAAAGCATTAAATCATATACCGAATTCTGGTTTGGAATGATCTTTCTTGAATCAAATTAGACAGAAGAGATGCCTTCTTGGATTGTGCTCAATGTTTTGGAGTATTTGGATAAGCACATTAAAAGGGAACCAAAGATACTGTGTGTGGTGAATACAGTTATCATTATGTTTCCAAATATATCATGCTGCTCTCATCTAGTATCTTACCTAAGCATTCAATCTGAGATTGTAGGATCACTGATTGCATCAAGGTCTATGTTTCCTACCTGGCATTAACTCACTGTCTTCTGTACACTGGTCACATAATTTTGCCCACTGCCCTCAACAATGCAGTTGACTCCTCTGAACTAAGGGAAGAGGGAGGATACTCTTATATGTCATTTATCTCATATTGTACAATCACATTTAAAGGTTGACTGTTTCTATTAAATGAATCTCTGGATGTTAAACTGAAGAAAGGAAAATCTGTGCCTGGAAACATTCTTTGTGAAACAGTCTATCCACCATAGTAATGAACTGCTAGCTCAGTACAGTCATGAGAGCAGTCACTCAAGCTTTACTTTGCTAAAAATAAGATAAAATTTATAACTTTTTCCTCAAAGTATGGTTAACTTGATTTAAGTAAAGCTATTTCACAACGTCTGTTGCCACTGTGCTTCCCAGATTGTGTGTGGGATTTTAGACTCATGGGAATTCTCCTATTCCCTGTGATTTAACAGATGTGGTTTTGCTGTCACTCTGGCCAAGGACCCGATACAGTAATTCTACCGAGCCATTACTTAAAGAAAGCTCTTTTTCAGGAAAACCCAATATAGTATCTTAATCTCTGATCTTACCACTCCAGGTATTTAGAAAAAAGTAAGTTTCCACATAATTCACCTGTGACATTTACTAAGATTTATAACAGCACTTGTAATCCACGAACAGCTGAAACAAGCCAACAGTGGTGATATGTCAAAACAAACAAACCCCGAAGAACTGCTGCCAACAGAATATATACTTCTGTGTTCTCTGACACAAAAGAAAATGGGGTCATCAGTGAGTCACCCAGCACCAAAACAATAACAAACTATATGATCAAAGAATCAGGTATTATTGCTAGGCACCCTGGGTGGCACCTACAGGGAAATCATACACACACATGCTTCTTATACCCACCTGCTTCTTTTTCAGAGGGCAGTGACAGCACAAACTAGAAATGATATGTCACTAACTATAAAAATATGTTGCAGACTTATTCAGAAAAAAACCCTACATTTTTGTTCTATTACTTTATTTTCAAGAGTAAGATCAGAAAGATAGAAACTGATTGTTCTTGAAAACAGCAGTTTCATAAGTTTGGGGCATTTTATCACAGCTCTTAACTACCAAGAATCTTTACAGAATTTAGCTGACAGTAACCAATAGGCAGTGAAGAGTCTCTTTTCATTTTTTTAAGGAAGTCAGAATGGAGGTAACTCTAAAGAATCACATGGGCTATCCTCCCCATGGGCTAGCCAGCTTGGTGCTACATTAACCACACTGTTAGTTTTTCATGCTATAAACTCTGCATGAACACTGTCTTATCTGACGTAAGTGCACTGTTCCACCTGGAAAAGAGAAGGCTCTGGGGTGACCTAATTGTGGCCTCCAGCACCTGGAGGAAGCCTACAAGACAGGTGGAAAGGGACTATTACAAGAGACAAGGGAGAATGGCTTCAGACTGAGAGTAGGTTTAAATGAGATATTAGGAAGAAATTCTTTACTGTGAGGGTGGTGAGACACTGGAACAGGTTGCCCAGAGAAGCTGTGGATGCCCCATCCCTGAAAGTGTTCAAGGCCAGGCTGGATGGGTCTCTAGTGAGCAACCTAGTGAAGTGAAAGTTGTCCCAGCTCATACCAGGGGAGTTGGAACTAGATGATATTTAAGGTCCCTTCCAGGCCATTCTAGGATTCTGTAATTCTACTGAAGAAAGTCCCAAACATACCGAATATGCACTGCAGGTGACTATACTGGCTTTGCAAGTTGTGCTGAGGAACAAGACCTGATCCCAGATTCAGCTGCTACTGACTGTCCATGCTTTTCACTCCTACAGTGACTGGTGGTCATCAAAGAACTGCTTATTGGTGGATGGCACCTTGTTGCAGCAGCTGTTCTAACACACCTTCCATTACTCAAGCCATATTCACACATAGGGAGTCTCTCTTATTTATATTCAATTCTTGATTATAGCAGGACATTCAGTGTCACAGTCAATGTATACTGGTGATCGCTGTGCAATACCAGTTAAGAAACCATGCCTTAACCTGCTATTGCTAGGCTGTCATAATGCCTGCTCCTCATGCCTCTGTTCAGAAAGCAAAAACAAACAAAAAGGATGTAGGTTCACCCATCACAGAAAAGCAGCTGCAAAAATGGCACATTTTTTGTTGTGATTGTTTGTAAGAATCCAAATAAGGAAACTTAGTGCCTGAGTACATAGTTTGGACATCAAATATTCAAAAAAACATTTGAAGTTGTGGATGAGACTCTCAATACCTCCTCAGTCTGCAAGTCCATAAGTCCAGAACAGCATGCAAGAGTCCCTCTGTGAGGAAGAACAAGTATGTTTGCAGGGTAGTTGCCAATTTCTTCTGAGCAGTTTTACAATCATCTTTTGTTTTGAATACACCAAAGTGGACAACTGGGTTTCTTCCACTGAAGATGAAAAATTCTCTTGTGGGAAGGAAAGTAAGGAAGAGCACCACAGGAAGAATCAGCTATGTTCAAGGACATGACACTGACCTATGGTGGTGTATTGGAAGCAGAAGCAATTTTGAGTACTCCTGTGCTGCACCCTGCAAGGGCAGGAGGAAGGCACAATATTGAGGATAACCTCTCCGGCTATGCTCAAGAATCTAAATGAGAGGAAAAGGAATCACAGTTTGACCATTGTCTTCTGCTTTAAAGTCTTTCTACAGCATAGCTTAAGTGAGGAGAGGAAGCTCTGTCATTGCCTGAAATAGGTGACTTCTTTTTTAAAGAGTCTTTTCTCTGCAATGTGGTTGTTTTGTTACAGTCAAAGGAGTGAGTCAGTGAAAAGGCCTCCTCCTGCTTTCCTGGCTCCATGCTCCCCTAAAGCCTGCGTGGGCATCAGGCGTCACTAATGCTTCAGCATGGAAGTGTCATAGAGACAAATCTTCCCAAGAAGCAATTGCAGGAATGAGACGCAGATGGGAATTAGACAGTAGCAATATTGAAAGAAACTTATCATCTAACATCAAAACTTTGCCTGGGGTTTCTCTCAGAAAGCTCTGAAGGAGAAAGATCTGTTTTAAGCATCCTGAAACTCCAGCATAGCAGATCCCAGTTTTTGAAATTCTTCAAGTATCTAAGCCCTGGACTTCTTCATTCCAGAGAGACCTCTTCAGACATATGGCAGAGAGCCAGGAGCAATTGCTGCCACACACAAACTGTTGGGTTTGTTCACAGAATCCCAGAATATGCTGAGTTGGACGGATCCCAACAAGGAAGGACCCCAACAAGGATCACCATGTCCAACCCTTAGCCCTGTCAGGACCATCTCCAAGAGTCACACCATGTGCCTGAGAGTATTGTCCAAACACTTCTTGAGCTCTGTCAGGCTTGGTGCTGTGACCACTTCCCTGGGGAGCCTGTTCAGTGCCCAATCACCCTCTGGGTGAAGAACCTTTTTCTAATATCCAATCTAAACCTCCCCCGAGACAACTTCAGGCCATTCCCTCAGGTCCTGTCACTGGTCACCACAGCAAAGAGCTCAGTGGCTGCTCTTCTACTCATGAGGAAGTTGTAACTGCAGTGAGGTCTCCCCTCAGTCTCCTCTTCCCCAGGCTGAACAGACCAAGCGACTTCAGTCACTCCTCATACAACTTCCCCTCAAGGCCCTTCACCATCTTCATTGCCCTCCTTTGGATTCTTTCTAACAGCTTAATAACCTTCTTACATTTTGGTGCCCAAAACTGCAGACAATATTCAAAGTGAGGCTGTCCCAGTGCAGAGCAGAGCAGGACAATCCCCTCCCTTGATATGCTGGTGGTGATGCTTTGCCTGATGCCCCCCAGGACAGGGTTGGCCCTCCTGGCTGCCAGGGCACTGCCCACTTACATTCAGCTTGCTATTGACCAGCACCCCCAGGTCCCTTTCCGTGGCACTGCTTTCCAGTCTCTCATTTCCCAGTCTGTCTGTACATCCCAGGTGCAGAATCCAGCACTTTCCCTTGTTGTACTTCATGTAGTTGGGGATTGCTCAGTCCTCTAATTTGTCTCTGCAGGGCCTCCCTGCCTTTGAGGGAGACAACAGCTCGTCCCAGTTTTGTGTCCAAACTGGAAAATACTATCTCCAAATATTCTGGTTTCTGGCAACTGGCACACGTTATCAAGTCTTCTGCCTGTTGGAACAGACATGAAGACTATTTCTAGTAGACCACCCCAGTGCCACTGTCCTACAGCAGTGCCAACACAACTCATTTTGCATCCATACACCTCCCTCCACTACAGTAAGTCCTGTACCTGATCTGTCTATAGGGAGAAGCACCCAACTAATGCTAACTCCAAACTGTGGCACAGTCACACTGCCTGCATGAAATGCACAATTAAAATCCTTGGACTAATCACACACGTTCATTAGGCCTGTGACGTAAGGGTGTGTTTGCATCACGTTATAAGCAGTTAAAGAACCAGGCAAATTTCTCTTTTAAGCTTCTTTCATTGAAACTAGAATCTTAAATTTTAAAAACTGTAGTTTTGGGCCAAAACATGGAACTGAAATTGCCTTGGTGGTACTATATATGGATCCTCTCCCCTGTTCCTGCTACTTGGCTCACTTTCAGGTGTGACTTTTTTAAAACACCTGTTTTCATTAAGTAATTTCATAGAATCAGTGGAATTTATTATTTCTATTCATTTATTATTTCTGTTCTGTCTTGGTTTGAGCTAGCAAACTGCCAACTCCCCCAAGTACAGAGAGAAAAGCCTCTTTCCGCCCACCAAAGAAAGCAATAAGGAGAGGAAAAAAACCCCTTCAAACTACGTTTATGCTAACATCACATGTATTTTTACAGAAAGAAGGAGAAAATTAGAAGAAAGTACAATACATGCTCACACAAGTTAGAAACAACAAGAAACAATTCCCCACTTCCTAAAGAACACACAAATTCTACTATCTTAACTACACATTACTTCAAAAAACTTAGTCCCCAGGGAGACAAATCCAAGAAGAAAGGAGAGAACTAGAACAACACATTCGACTTTCCTGAGATAACCGGTGAGCCAGTGGTGGGCCTGGCCCTCTCCATCGCCACTGGGACAGCATCGTGCGTCCTACCAAGAGGAAGGCCAGGAAGCGACCGCCTTAACCACTCCCACACTGGTTCCTACTTCCCTGGAGATGATGTCGTAATATGGTATGGAATACAAAATTACTGGCTAGAAGAAGTCAGCTGCTAGCTCAGCCCAGCTCAAGTCAGCTGACACCTTCAAGCCTAGTCTAAACTTCAAAACCTAAATTTAGGCCCACATATGTGAACCCATAACATATTCATTTATTATTTACTCAGTGTGTACTCGTTTCATTGCTGCTGTACTAGTTTTGTTACAATTTACATTGCTACTTGCCTACATAGCGGAAAAATACAAAATCACTGTTGCTGTAAATGAGATGTGTGCCCCACGTGAAAACTTCATGCTGTTACTCTTTATGAAGACAGGTCAGAGTAATTAGCAAGTAAAAGGCAGACCAGGTACTTAAAAGTAAAACCACTGCTCAAATAGATTTTGCATCTTGCACAGTTCTTAGGGTTGCTGTGTGTTTGTTTTAGTAAATGAGTAAACCAGTAAGGTGCACTGAAACATGGAGCTGACAGATGTACAAATAGACTTCCCTGAATATTCCTGGGGCTTTTCTGGTATACAGCAGGGAATTACAATTCCATTAGTCGGTTTTTTTCTTCATACATTTTTTTTGTCATAACCATTATTATAAATGGGTAATTGCAATATTGTCCTGTTTTTCTCTTACATTAATGGTATAGGCTAAGTGATTTTTACTGAATTCTCTTTGATGAGCTTTGCAGACCTGGGTCTAAAACAACTTCTTGGATAATGGGTTGGTTTTTGTAATGCAGCAGCTCGTAGGCAACAGTGTAATGGGAGGAATAACTGACTAGTGAGGTTACTCCTCTAAGTCTTACTGATCCTATATGAGTCCCTAGGAGACTTTTAAGTGTTGTGTACTTCACAGGTACACTTCATATATAATTAATTCCTTTGCTCTGACCTTGCCTTTTTTTAAACTCTACTTTGCATTACTGTAAGTTTCTGACAAAAAAGTACTATGCAACTGTTTATATCTCCTACTGTCTATTTTTGGTCAGTAATCTACTATTTAGATATAGAGTATAAAAATCATGAAGAACAAAGTTTTGTGTTTTTCATGACAGCAGCTTGACAATTGCAGGGAAAAGAGACAAGCTCCACAGTACTGCATTCCCACAAAGCTCAAGCTTCATCAGAACATCCCTCCTGCCGAACTTCTTTCACAGATTTTGGACAGATTAATGAGATCTGGGTACAGCAATATCGAGACCTTATTGCCTACAGCAGTGCAGTACTGACTTTTAAGCTTGAATGCCTCCAGCTGACTATTATTGCACTCCTGTTTCAGGGAAAAGTAAAAACATTTGCCTACACCTTGAGAGCGTCTCCTTCAGAAGAATGAAGAGGCAGTTGCAACAAGAGCACTGGGATGGCCACGCTATATATAAAAAATTATACAAATACTAACAAGAATATTTAAGAAGAAAATTAATTTCCAATATGACAGCAGATATTTTGGCAAGCCCCTCTATTGCCAAGGTAACAAACTAGTATGCTCAAGAACCCATTGTATCTTTGAATATGGAAGTAAGTATGCAAATGAGAATGTTTGTAGTGATTCAAGTTTGACAAATTAATTGTACTACAGTACAGGCTCCATTCTGGACGTCTGGTGTCCAAACAAATTTAAACAGATAGGAGACCATAAAGCAAAGTTGCAGTTTCTGTCCCTGGACATTTATTCCTGTATCTGTTGCAGTATTTCTTCCAGATCCTTGCACTGCTGCCAATTTACAGTGCTATTTCTCTTCTGTCTTTAATAGTATGACACGTGAGCCAGCCAAGAGTAAATGCTGCTTCTGGTACCAATTAGTACCAACTGCCACACAGTAGCAATGTCACCATGAATCAACACATCACTGTTTCTTCTCCTGGCAATCTCACTCTCCCTTGCCCTAGAAGTCAAGATGTCCAAACACAGTGTAAAAATGCCACAAATATTCTCAGAGGGAAACACCTGAAAAAAATATTAACTATGCATAAAACATTCTATTCTGTTTAAGATTTGTCTCATAAATTGTGGAATCTGCAGAGATAAATTGTGTAATCTGCATATTCACTAAAAATGAATCTAGAAAAAAATTCACAAGCAATTGCTTTTATTCATTTAAAGATGACAGAATTGTTAAGAAAATCATTCAAAGGAAAAGGATACAAAAAAGTGATCATAGGCATTAATTAAGAACATTTACTGAATAACTCATACAGAGATTATTCACCTGAGTTTTTTTGTGAACTTATTGCATACTTTATTAACTGAACAAAAATGAATATAATTCTTTCATATGTATTTATATATTAAAAAGTGCTTTTTGGAGTGCAAAGTTGCAACTCTCACAAAGGTTTTTTTATTGCTCTCTCACATACCTTGTCTCCTTCCTAGGAGCTACTGCATTTGGTACTAATTGTGAATCTTACTAATATTCTGCAGACGCAGCAAAGGCTGCATGAGCCAGGGAGAAGGATCTCCAGTGCCAGAAACCAGATGACTTTACAGCCTTGCCTCAGACCAAGGCACAAAAACCAAATGTACTTCCATGCCAGATGACAGCAGGGGCCTTTCTGAATCACTAAAGCTGCCTCACCATCACCTTGCACAACAACTAAGTTCATATAAAAATCTTAAATTATTTTTTTAATGAGGAGTTCTTAATTAATTAATTATTTTATTGAGATGAAATGACTAAATAAAGATAGTGCTTACAGTTTAAGATGAGTGGGGGAAATTCTATTATATTCTGTTAAGAAAAACCCAATAGATGTAATAAACTCTTCCTTCACACATGCTGGCACAGACTATTCATTAATGAAGTATATGTCTTATGAGCTAAAGCACAGCTAAGTATGACATTAGATACTAGATACCAACTGGCCTTCTGTACAGGGTAAACATAATTCCCCAATTGAATATGGTACATGTCACAGAGGGTATTTATTTAGTTCCTAGTACAAGCAGGTATTCTTCTACAGCCATGAAAATGCTTATGATTCTAAGGAATTGAAAGCCTTTGCCAGATTATTGCTACACTCACATTAACATCACCATGCAGTGATATAAAAGAGACCAATTAATGGAGTGTTGCTTTAATTTGGTAAGAGTCTTGCAGTCATGCAGCTGGTTAATGCCATTGCTTGTATACAAAAATGGACAAACAGGCAGAGCCTAAGAGGATTAATGGAAAAGCCTCTGTAATACAGAAAAAGGTTTGCTGTATTTTGTAAACGTCTTTCAAACGGGAAGTGCAATGCCACATTCTCTGTGCCAGATCACTACTCAATTACTTCATATTGTAGACTAACCAATCCCTTAATTGCACCTGCAGGCAGAATTCATTTTGGCTGACCGCATTTTTTATAATGATAGTTTCACATTCGCACTGTTTAGCACAATGAATTGCATCCCAGTAAGATGTAAAAATGCCTAGAGTAAGCAAAAGAATGTTTATCCATTAAGCTTTCATACCAAGTGTATTACATTACAGTTAATCACACCAACGCTTCAAAAATGAGACAGTCTGTATTTCCAGAGGAATTCAGTCTCCCTAATGCCTCCTAATATGGTAATGTGGGGTAACAGGCTCTAACACAGGCCAAGAATAGGGGTTCCCAGGTCTGACTGCATAACTAGGACAAATACACCAGCCATAAGTGAAATTTAAAATACGGTATTAATGGAGCAAGAAACAGAAGGTTACAAATGTGTGCAGAAAGTATATCCAAACAAATAGACAAAGAGAAAGATGGATCACAGGGGATAAGCTGGTATTAAGGAATAATGCTAGCCCAGGATGAGACTACAGCAATAATGCCACAAAGTGGGGATTCAAGATAAATACATTTAAAGTGACTCAATTCAACACTATTTTTGGACATTTTTCAACTCCAATGTTTCCTATGACATCAGGCACAAAGTCTGATATTACCCCCTTGAAAACAATAGCAAAATTAACTTCATCAACCCCCAGAGGAAGAGGTGGGAGTCTATATCACAACGGGGTTTTACGCCACATATTGTGGAAAAATTAGCTATGCATAGAAACTACAATAAACTTTGCACACATGAAGATTTTACACAATTCTACTCTTTGTGCCCAAATTTACTACATAAATTCAAACTTACTATAGACATTTCCTACATACCAGTCTTTGAGGGATTTGAAATTCTGGAGAGTGAAATGCAAGTACTGCACCCAGTGCTGTCATCCTGAGAAGGCACTCAGAGAGCTCCATGGGGACCAGGCTCTGAGCATCCCAGCTTTTGGCACGATTCCCCTCTTCTTTCAGCAGGCTTCCTGTGTCAGTGGCACAGGGTGTCAAGGGCACTGAGGTGAGGCTCAGTGACACTACCTGCAGGGTTGTTATTGCTATGCCTCAAAAAAACAAAGCAGAAGACTTTTGCTGGCCACATTGATACCATTTCTGTATGTTGAAGAATGAACAGAAACCTTCTCCACTGACATCTGACGGGAGAGGAGAGTCCTGCTTGCTGTTGAGCTGGTGCCACTCAATATGCAGGAAGAAAAATTAGGGGAACTACAGGAGTATATATCTATATCTATACCTATATCCATATATACATATGTATCAATGAAGACTGAGAAAATACATTGTTTTTGTTCTCCCACACTTGTAGAATGCAAATGGTTTCAGCCTGGCTGCTGTGTGAAAACGGGAGGATGCACTTGGTATGTGCATTTTGGGGTTGTTTTGCTTTGAAAGAGTTTTAGTTTATTTTTTCCCAGAGAAACATCTTGCTTTACTGTTCTGGGGCTGGCCAAACATCTCCCGGTGCATGCCCTTACAACAGTCCCTGCACGCTACTTTCGGGCAGCACGGTGGGCAGGGCACCATGTCTGTGGCATACACAGCTGGATACAGAGACAAGCAGCTAAATGAGAGCCCAGTGCTGCCCCCACCACATTCCAGCAGTGGGCATGGCTGTGGAAGCTGACATACAGCCAACAAACTCTCAGACCTGTATAGCTGACTTGACCCCTCTGAGCTTTCTGTCTTACACATGTAACTTCTTGACCTGCTTCAGATAGAAGTTAAGCTCAAGACGAATATTCCACCTTTGTGAGGGAAATTAAAATATGAGGCTTAGCTTTCTGCACAGATTTGCCCAAGCAAAGGAGAAAGTACTATTTATCCTGTGCAGTGACAGAGAACTGTAAAAGCTACTGAAAACCCTCCCTCTATATGTTGTGTCAATGCAGCAAACAGACCAAGGGCATCTATGAGCCTGCTGTTCAGCTATTCCAGCAGCTGATGTGTGCAGCACACAGCTGGTATTCCTGTCACTCACAGTAACTGTATTTTGGCTACAAACAGCTGCACACTTCTTTTAAAAGTAAAACAGACACCATTTAGCAGAAGCTGGACATACTCCAGACAGCAGATTAAAATGGGTGGTGTAATCTGTACAACAGGCTATAAAGCCAATACAGTAAGCCTTTCAGTGATCTTAGCATGATTTTAATGGCTACCCCAATCTAATATAATGAATAAAAGAGCATGACCAAATACGTAAAAAATCTTGATATTTAAATATTTTTACATCAGCTAGTATTCACTGCCTAAAGAAATTGGCAATGCTCTAAACTAAGAGCTGTGAATGAACAACTACAGGAAGACAGAAAAGTAATCTTAGAAAACTTTGCTAGAATACATTTACCCATATAATCTTAGCTATTTTTGTGAATCCCTAAGTAAAAGGTACATGCCTAAGTTTTTCAGAAGCACATCTTCTAAAATAGTATTTTATAGTTTCACGAACACCCATCAATACTGAAATGCTTCTTTTCTTGGGCATGACTATTGTTCTTACACAACCCTCTGTAGAACAAATATAAGGAAAAATAGAAAACAATTCAAAGCAGTCCTTGCAAGTCCTTCTTTAGTATTACTAACAAAAAGGTAGTACTAGGTCAAGAAAAAAATAAATGATAATGTTGATATTCACTGGGAAAATGCATGACACACAATTGGTACAAAGTCTGTGTAACTCCTGGCTGCTTTTTATTGATTAAAAACCCCCAAAAGTGAATAAAACCATTCTCATGGATGAGGGAGTTAGTCACATACAGGTGGTGTGGCAAAATAAATATGTGGCTGGACATCAAAACAGACAAGCTGGTTAAACTTTAATCTTGAATATTTTAATTTTAACCTTACTGTTACTGATTGAACACATTGAGATTTAAAAAAAAATTATCACAAGTGCAGCTTTTGCTTGCAAATAAAATAATTGGAAAATAGCATGAAATGTCCATTTTTAAAAGCTTTTTCTATTATACTGGTAAGCTAAATAGCCACAAACACAGTTTTGTCTTTAATCAGCTCAAGTTTTAGCTTTCAATTCCTTGCAGTAAAGCATTCAAATGGATGCTATCAGACATTCTAGTCTTGAAGGCAAGAAATATTTTCAAAGACTATTCAAGAGTAAAACCAACAAAAGTGCATGCCAGAAGGTAAAAAATTATCCAAATGTTTATTGCTCACAACCAACAGGATTAGCCACAGGTACAAGGCAGCTGCAGGAACACATTCTTGCAGCTTGAGCACAGGAGTCTATCCACCCTCAGGTGTGAAAGCTGGGTGTAAGAGCCACACACAAGCCATGCAGGTGACCCTCCTTGGTCAAGACCAAATAACATAAAGCGTTGGCGGAAGGATTCTGCAAATACAAAATGTATTCTCTCCCCCTCTTTTCAAAGGAAAAGGAAGATCTTGTCTCTTTAGATTTCAAAGCATGAGCATCACCCCCATTTCAAGCACAGAATTACCATAAAAAAAGAAGAGCAGTGCACAAACTATGGGAGCAGGAAAAGGAATTCCAGTTTTAAATAGCAACTGCAACACTGGACAGTGTAGTGCATTTATAGTTGTACTTAATTTTCTAAAAGATATTTTAACCAAAATGGCTAAATGCTTTTGGTACCACATAGAACATCAACAGTAAGTGGCTGTCATGGGAAATGATGCAGAGAACTGGTAACCTTGTGACAGTTAACTGAAAACTGACAGTTTTCAGTTTAATTATTAAAAGCAACTTGAATATACCATGCATGTTTTTGGCCATTTACCCCGAAAGGTACAAGACATTGCTTCAACTCAAGTTTTAAAAAATTGTTTTATCTGATCAGGCAGGCCTCATAAAAGCAGTGTTAAAGTAATCTTACTTTACCTACCTTTAGGTTAAAAGCCTGTCTTGCCTAAAAGGGTAATTGTCAAAACACTCCTTAAATTCAAGCTTTCAAAGTAAATATGCTCCATCTTCCATGCCCTAAGCTTAATTTTATTTCTGATAAATGTCATAATGTAACTCAACACAAAAGGCACAATAAAAAAAACAAACCATAATTGTTTTGTCTTAATGTTATGACTTCTAGCTAACAAGAAGCAAATCTATGGAAGAGTCATCACCTCTCTGTTGCAGAAAGAATTTGTATTTTATTAACCTAGCAAACTTTTCTGAGCTTTTTCCAGGACAGGTACTTGAAAACCAGATGCACAAAACGGCTTCCATCATATGTACAGAAAATACAGTTTAGATACAAGAGTCGTTCTCTATACTCAAGCTTTTTCTTTGTCCCTTATGCCTTGTACTGATTTCTGCCAAAAGAGATGAGGCAAAAACTCTTCCACTGAGTAGTAAGAACAATTTAAAGGTTGTCTCGTTGCCTTTCAAAAAATGCTTAATTAACTGGAGACATGTAGGGAACCAGAAATTAGTCAGCAAGAGGCTACTGCTACATGATAATCACCTGGATGAAAACCCCTCTGTGCGCAATGCAGGATAATTAAATCCAGATTAACCCTCCTTCACAGAAGTTACCTTGCACTGCTCTCCTTCCACTACCTTAAGAGCTTGCTGCTGCCAGCTACAACAAAATAAATCTTGCATAAACCACCTCCACAGCCTGTTGTTAATGTATAAAAACCAGGCCAACAAACAGACCACCTGTAACTGAGCAGTGAAAATACCCCATCTCCTCCTTGGCTAAACCTCCTCACGAGGTTCACTGAACCTTAATGATCCCACGATACAAAACCAAGAGCTCACATTGAGTAACAAAGCCCTCTCAAATGAAACCAATGTGGTGCATGTAAATGCAAGCAGGACAGTCTCTGTGTACAGTGCTGGAGTGCTACAAAAAACATGGGAGGACTGGAAAAAGCTCCTCTCAAATAACTGCCATGAAAAACCCAACATCATACCAGGCAGTAAAAGCAAGCTGTACTTTTACAGTAAGCTGTTCTCTTTACTACTTTCAAATCGATTACTAATAACTAGGTAAAATAAAATACACACCAAATTACAGTGAAAGAGGTAGAAGCCTCAAATCTGGCAGTTTTCAGGTATTGACTAAAAACCTAAGAGATATACTGGCATTCTCCATGGACTTAGTCCCATTTGTCTGTCCTCAATAAGGTCTTAAATTATGTTTGTCAAAAAAAAAAAAAAGAAAATTTAATCTGCTCCACACCACTACTGCAGTGATCTTCAAACTGCTGAGAACCCTACAGCATGACTTTGCATTTTTAACATATTTTTTTTAATGACAGTTTGGTTATTCGAGTGGGACAAGGTATCCCAGCAGTTCAGTGATGTGGTTTTGTGAAACACCCAGTAAGCCATCCAAACTCTGCCTGACATCACCACAAATTACAGGGAAGGCAGATCCAGTATGTCTATCCAAGCACCCAGGTTACCAGCTGTTATGGGTTTAGCCAGGTAAGCCTAAATTTAGGCTTTAGATTTCAGACCAGGCCTGAGACTATCAGCTGACTTGAGCTGGGCTGGGCTAGCTGACAGCTGACTACTGGCCAATAGTATTCCATTCTATATTCCGACATCATCTCAAAGTGTAGGAGCCGGTGAGGGAGTGGCTTGGTCGGTTCCTTACAGCTGTGGTCCCAGTAAGACACATGGTGCATCCCAGGAGGGATGGGAGGACCAGGCCCAGCACTGGCTCACCACCATGTCATCTTGGGGAAGTAAAATGTTTGTTCTTAGTCTTTCTGCTTAAGTCTGTCTCTCTGGGGATTGAGTTCTCTGGAGTGATTTGTTGTTAAAATGGTGGGATTTGTGTTCAGTGGGGAGTGGGGAATTATTTCTTGTTATTTCTAACGTGTGTGTGTTATATTGTAGTTTCCTTTAATTTTCCCATTTCTGTATAAATATATATAGTTTAAGTTTAAATCTGTTTCCAGGGTTTTTTTTCTTTTTCCCTTTTCTCGGCAGGGGAGGGATGCTGTAACACTCCGTGCTGGGCAGTTGGCATTTTGCCAGCTCAACCCAAGACACCAGATGAGAGGGAGACTGCACACAGTATAGGATATACCTTTGCAGAGCAAAGATTGCAGCTACAGAAGTCAGTTTTGGCTGGAGGGGATGTAGCAGCCCAATTTGCTGTGTGAAGCTGAAAGCCAAAATCACAACTTCAAAAGAAGAACAGCAGTAGAGGGGTTCTTCATGAGATTTAGAAGTACCTCTAAGATAAATGAAATTGGAGAAAAATAATAGGTAAGTCTAGCAAAGTCTGGCAGATGGAAATGCTAAGTATTATCTAAGACCAAAATGACTGAAAGATAATAGACACATCTTGATATAGCTCCAAAATCACATTTTGGATCCTAGGTCAAAATTGCATAGATCAAATAAAAGGAGATAGTTTTAGAAAAGTAATAATATTAATATTAGATAAATATATTAATGAATTGGAAATGTTAAAATATTATTTCAAAAGTAAGTATCTTATAATTATATTCCCCATTACTCACAATCCAGTCAAGGTGCTACATGTTGCCTTACCCATGAACAGCTGGCTGTTCACTGGTTACAGAAGGTGCAAGGACCAGTGCTGGTTTAACTAAGGCATAGATCAAGGATGTACCAAGCCATGGGGCATTCCTTTATTTGCCTGAGGATATGCAGCACCCCTTGCTGACAGAAAGCGCTGGCAGGTTGTGAGCAGGGAGAGGAAAGCCATGCTCTCCAAAAAGCTGGTCTCAGCTGCCAGCTGCCCACCCTGCTTGCAGGCAGGAGACAAGACTCTGGTGCTGACAGCAGGCAGAGCAGGAGAGAACACTCCATCCCCCCGATGTCCAAAGAAAAAATCACCCTTATGCTTCTGGGCAACTTTAAACAGAAGGCAAACAAATCCATTATATTTATTCAAATAAATGTCAAAAGGTTAATGCTATTATCCAAGGAACTTTGCCAACCTGAAATATCACATTTTATGATTGCTACGGTTTTACATTGTAAAATAAAAGTATTTCAAAAGCTATGGTTGATATGCAGTGCAATACAAGGAATCCATTACATTTATCATGTCTGAAACAAAACTTGTTTGTGCTTAGTGAATGGGACTACCTGGAGAGCTGGATCTCTAAAGGCAGGCAGGCATAAGGGTTCATCCTACCTAACACTGTTGCAGCTGTATGACCTATGAGGAACAATTTCAGTGCTAAAGCAGCTTCACTTTATATTGTATTCACATGCATCTGTTATGAAATGATCAGCATCCATTTCTAATTTAAAAGTCACACATATTAGTTTCTTTCCATAGGGGATGGAAGAAATCCAGATGACAAATTCCTCATATGCTGTCTGGTGCTCAGTCACAAACTGAACTGAACAGGTCAGAAGTTTGCTGTATTTCATTACATGTTCATATCATGGATGAGATCAGAATTGATTTTGATTTTTCTTCCTCTAGAAAAGTCAAATGAAACTGATGGTAATGATTTAAAGCATTTCTGTAGATATCCTCTAAAGCTGATGCATAAGAAAACCTGTCCAACAACATGCCAGTAGATCACTAATTAAAAAGAAGCATTTATAGTGGACCAAATTACATATTGTAATAATTCTACATCAATGTATGTATTGTTTCCTTTAGCTGTCCATTGAAAAGACCTTATTAAAAAGATTTGTTTTTCCAAAGGACAATTACTTCTCCAAATTAAGATAGCAATTTCTGTATCAGAAAAGCAACTCTCACAAGACTTCCACCAATTTATTAAAATGTCTGCATTGTCTCCTCATTGCATAAATTGACTGTATACAAAATATCCCATTTAACTGACATTTATGTAAAAGCATCTTCATGTGGGGTACAATGGCTATCAGAAAACATGCAGCCTAATACAAAAACATTAAAATTACTGTTAATATTGGATTATTAGAAGTTATTTTAAGTATCCAAAATTCACATTTCAATTGTCATATTTTATGCCAAATTTGAAAAAAGATAAAAACAGGAAGTTGAGAACAGAACAAACACTGTATTTTCACCCTTGGATCCTGATACAGCCAGGAAATTCAAGAACTAGGTGCTCACCAGTTCTACAAATCTTCAGCAGCAAAATGACACAGATATAAATTTGTGCCAGATTATTATCACCTAATAACTATTAGAATAGTACTTACCATAGATAATATATGTTACTGGTGTGTTCTACTGCTCAGGCTCAACTGTTCCTCCTTTCAGCCCTGTGGCAAAGAAACTGATCTGGAATCCAACCTTGTTGCTCCCGGTCACATATATCAGAATTTACTGCCTAATTTCTTTCCATTTTAGAAAGAAGCCTGCCATCATCCCACAAGGAACACGATGGGCTCAGTAATTCCCATGCTGCACAGAAAGTTAACCAGGCAGGCAGGCTGGTGGGCATTCATACCAAGACAACTTGATTTTTTGCTTGCTAGTTCTATTGTGAATTTAAATGAAAGCAGGTGACAAGTAATGATTTAGTTTTTCTAAGAAATATTCCTTCATAAGAACAAGACTATCAAAGCCTGTCATGTGACTGCTGGTCAATTACAGTCTGGTAGAAAAGGAATTACACGTCTTACTCTGTAAACCCAAAGTGTATCTTTAGCATTTTAAACATCCATGTTTTAAAAGACTAGTCTTTGACCATGCAAACTATTTTCAGGCAAAAACGTCCCTTTTCCTGCAAGTTCATGATTACAAGTACTGAAATAAGTAAAACAGTATCAGAAAGAGTTAAAAAATGTAACACAGTCATTATGCATATATATATGATACATAGCTGATATAATTTCAACTTTGACAGAAGCAAAATTAAAAGTGCCAGATACCCCTGTTACCAAAGTTTTGGGGTGAACTAAGTCTAAAAAGTTCTTTCAACAGAAAGACAACCAAAGAAAAATAGGCTGAAGAGAAAAGTGATTCTGGAAGCCACCAAGGCACACTGAGATACTTGGTTTGATGATACTCACCTACTACGTTCTGGCATAAACTAAAGTACTGCTTAAACTATATACAAACACATATAAATCATGTAACACCTCATTTTTGTCTAGGGGACCTCCTAAAGACAAAAAACACTGTGCAAAGTGAACACTTCTTTGCCTGCTCCTCCAAATCCCTCTTAAACAAATGTAGGCAGCCTGAAAATGCAAGGTGTAGGTACAAAGATCTTAACAAACTCCTTTTTTGCTCTGTAGTGCTACATGACCCAAACATCCAAAGGGACCATGTCAAATAAAATACTCCTGAAACTATTAGTGATTGCTAATTAAGAATTCTTTTTTGTATTTTTAATGCAAAGATAAATGAAACAAGGCTATGTCACTGCTCATTCTCTTTGTCAATAAATAAGGGCAAAAAGTTAGTCTTTATAAAAAACCACATGATTTACTCATCTACAGTCTAACACAAGAACATATTCTTCTTGCCTCTTCTAGTTTTCTTTTTTTAAAAACTCTTCTTTCTTAGTGCAAGATGATATTTATTTAGGTAATTTAGAACAGATGCTATTTCTGTTCTTCAGTTATCCAGATAATCTCTTAATTAAATATCTCCATGCAGTATCCTGAGAATTGAATTTATATTTTAATCATATATTCCTCTCCTTTTTTATTTTCCTTTTACTTACTCTGGCATGTGGGTATATTGCACATGGCTGTAAAAAAACTTGCATAGCTGAATTCCATAACAGAGATTTTTGCAAGGGACCAAAGAATAATTTAAATATGAACAGTACTGATTCTCAAAAACAGTGAAATGCAAAGCTCTTTTACAAGAGCATCATTTAAGTCACTGTGCTTCTATAATTTGCATATGTTATATACGGATTTATATATTGCAGGTTAAACAAAATTAATTTCTCAACTACTTAAGAAATAATATTGTCATTGTCGTAAGGGGAAACTAATTCCCAGATTCCAAGATAGAAAAGAACAATCACCCCAACCAGCATGGTGAACTCCCAGCAGGTCAGACCAACAGCTGTGCTGAAAGGCCCTGGCTGGTGTCTGCCAGCCCTCCGTCCCTCCTACACTCGGGTTATGTCTGAACCACGCAATGGGTCACAGCAGGCACGGAGAAACCTTACCACTGTCTTCAGCTGCCTTAAAGCAGGGATTAGAGAGGGATTGGAGCTCCCAAGGGAAAGGACAAGAACCCACAGACACAAGCTGGCATGTAGGAAATTTGTTTTAGAAGAAAAATTTCTTGCTGTGACAATGCTCCAGTGTGGGAACAGGGCATCCAGAATGACTGCAGGATTGTCCTGGCTCTGGGGAGATGCAAAATTGAAGTGGCTGAGCCCTGAGCAAACTGGGGCTGGATAAGATGTCCTCACATCCCTTTTGAGCTCAACCTGCCCTGTGACACCATTCCATACTTCTGTGTATGGGCACAGGAAACTTCTGCATCAGCACGTCAAGTAATCAGAATTTATTCAAAGATTGAGATAAATCTCCAAATGACAATTTTAAAACCTTTTTCTGAAATGTTTCCTAAGAGTGTCATATTTTGCAAGTTGTTATCACCCAGTCCCTACCTCCCATATCACCTCTCCTGGCCCTTCCCCTACAATTTCTTCTGTGCTCCTGCAATCAGGCTGGTGAGTCTGATACAGAGCTCGATCCTCTCCCCTGTTCCTCGAAATATACATGCACTTTGGCCCCTGCTCTGCAGTGGGGACTCCTCCTGAAATTGCCTCTTTTAAATCCTCTACTGCTGGCCTCCTATGTAACAGATTTGCCAGCAACCACAAAAATATAGAAGTACCTTAATTCTGAGGGAAATGAGGCAATCAGAATTTAAATATCATATTGGTGCAACTGGAAAACAATTTTATACTCTCAACACTGGAAGTCCTTCTGTAAGTAGAAAGTTTAAGGCTTGTGAAAGGCTACAAAGAAAGGAGAAGAGGCATTCTCTGCACAAAACAGCACAATTCTGACATTTTCTCATTAAAGCAAATGTTGTTATTACTTTTCATTACAGAAACTTCATACCTACTCATGTATTTTATTTTCTCTTTTCACTACTGTGCACCAATCACCATGCACAGTTCTTGCATCCTATTCAATCACAAACAGAATGTCCTAAAGCCACTGAAAATGCACATCTGTCAACAACATTTAATGCTGTGCCGAAGGGAACTCATCAACTAGTGTAAGGTTTTCCTATTTGACCCACTTTTGCTCCTGTCAACTCTTGGACAATCCCTTTATTGTGATACTGTAATTTCAATGTAATGTAATGATGGATTCCTAATCACAGAACTGCTGTATATTACCTGTTTTAAATGGCATTCTGTAAAAAAGACACAAGGAGTTCTTGAAACACAAGATTCAAGCACAATTCTTCAATATCATGCATCAGGAAATCTGAACTCTGTTTTAGAAAAGATTTGATGATTTATTTCTGAAATTCCTACAGCCTGTATAAAAATTCAGCATCCCCTCTCTCTAAGCTCAAGTTTACAGAAATAGGACTACCAATAACAAGATAATCTTCCATGAATTTTGCTTCTATATAGTTCTTTTTGTTGGCAATTTATTTAAGAAATCAGTATTTGGACTATGCTTTTAAGATGTGTACAGATATTGCTAGAATGGAAGTATAATAATTTTACAAAGTGGTGCAATCATTTAAATTTACCTAAAATTGAAAATGAAAAACAAGGGGGAAAATCTTGTATTTCAAAAAAACCACATTAGAGCATCATTTGAAGAAAATTCAACATTATAGACAGCCTATTGTCCAAATCAGAAGACTGATTAGCACTAGAAAAGTTTGTATTTGTATCCTGTAGGTTACTATGATCTAATCAGACATAATAAACAGAAGCCTATCTTTAGTCCAAAGTGAACCTTATTTGTTCATAGTGGAAATGCTACAATATATTAGGAAAGGCTTAACCTACTCTCCTCCCTCCATCTGCTGAGTACCTAAGTGGCTTAGCAACTTAGTTCTTCCCACAATCACAGCATCAAATATCTTGTCTGTATGCAGTTCTCATTCCACTTCCTTATACACAAGAATCTAAAGATTGCTAATGATCTGTAATCCAGCTATAAACAGAAAGAAGTGGATAATCTCTTTACGAGGTACTCTCTTAAACAATAGCAGATGACTAGATTGCAAGAATATTAAAGATCAAAAGCTCGGTGACAGTAACTAAGTAAAGGTTTGTCTGCTTTGCCTTCCTTTCTTAAACATAGGGAAATGTGGCATTGCTTATAATTAATTACCAGTTTCTTATGACAGATTCAAGTAAGAAGTTACCTAAGCTATGGATCAAATTTAGCCAAGAAATAGAAAGGAGTTTCTCATATTTTTTCTGTGTCTTTACATATAGAGCAGACAAAAGATGAGAAGGTTCCCCCACTCCTCTCTTCCCCTGGCTGTTTGGAAGAGCAGGGATATGTGAGGTTGTGTCTGATGGCAGTATTCTTTCTAACCCCTCTGCAGTCTCCTAATGTGCATTTTACATTCTCACTGCTCAGAGAAAACACTGTGCCTTTTCAAATGTCACCATGGCTGCCTACTACCACCCCAGCCTGACGTCAGAGACACTGGGTGGGGGAGTCAAGTGTTTCACATAAAATTTTAAGCATCTGTTTTGCATCATCATTGATGCACTTTCTCCAAGAAGCATGTAAGAAAAGCATCAGCTTTAATCTGTTTCACTGGTCTATTCAGAAAATGGTTCAGAAGCAAAGAAAAATGTTAGCAAAATGTATCCAGCCTGCATAAGATAGTAACAGTAGATCGTGGAATAAACAGTGAGAGTTTAAGGAAAGTGAAAACTATAAAATAAAAATTGGACATTAAATCAAGAGACAGAATAAAACACTATACAGCATTTCTTTAAACAGATTAAGAATAGTCTTTTTAATCTCATATTGATAATCTAAAGATTGCCCCTGGACAATGCTTCATCTTACAGACAAACCCTTCTTAAAACATCCAGAAAAGTGCAAAGGCAACTCCCAATGTTTGCATATAATTCAGAATGGTAAGTCCTTTGAGTAGCACATACTGGTTAAGTGCTCATGCACTTTCCCCTTGGCACAGCATTTCTGCTCCTTGTATCATTACAGCTTTTTCACCTGCTACTTCTTGGGGCAAAACCTCCCCTTGCGCAGAAAAGACTCCTGCCAAAATGCACAGGAAGAGCAAAAAACATCAGACTCTAAAAAAACCCAAGTCCTCACACTGTATCTCTCAATTCTCCCATATACAGTGTTCCTAGTTATTTCTGCCAAGCTATAAAAAGTACCTATTTCAGAAAAAATTTTGTGCAAAGAAGGAGCAAGTCAAAGTTTAATGCATACCTGAAGGTAATTTCAGAAGAATAAACAAATCCTCTTTCATTTGGGAAAGAAGTATCTACTGTCTTAGGCAGATACTAAACAATGTAAGCAACCTGGATTAGAGTTAATTAAAACTGCTACTCCGGAACTTGTGACTGTCTGTCCCAGACACGCTGCTAAGCCAGAATGCAGTGGAAGTCCTTGTACTGTAATTAAGATTCAGATCCATTAGTGGAAGTTTCACATTTTATTCAAAATTTTCTGTATTTATGATGGTTGTCTCTCCTTTCCAAAGTGGCACCAGAAGACTGGAAGGAGACCTGCAAGCCCGTCATGAGAACCAGAAAAAAACACACTATAACAAAAGGGTCTGACAGAAGTAAATCAGACCACCTCTGCTTTTAGAGACTTCTGCCTACTCTGCAGTCTGGGTATATTTGTGGCTACTTGACTTGCAGCTAATGCAGGTTTGCTGTTTAAGTCAATGCTGAAGTTGCAGCCAGTGTGGCCAGTGCTGTGCTCCTACACTATCACCAGCTCAAGGAAAGGATGGGAGAGGGAAGATGGAGAGAGGAAGATATTTGTGAGGTCCCTCTCCTGTCACAACATGAGACTGCCAGAAAAGAATGTATACACTCTCAATGATGGGACAAAGGACATCATCTGTTCATTTTCACCTCATGATTGATACACCAACATCCCTTCTGTAGACAACTCTCAAAAAGCTTTGTTTGTATACTTTTCTATTCATACCACTGCAAACATAGGTTAATGACCTGAGATGCCACTGTTGATTGCTAGAGCTGGCACTTACAAAAGGGTTGAGATCTCAGGCTGTATCTGTATATCACTAATTTAACAGTAGGAATGACTGCACGCCAGTGGTCACAGCAGACGTATTTTCATAAGGCAGATACAGCTTTGCAGAGAAATTTTCCTACAGATATCAAATAGGCACTTAAATGAAACAAAGACACTTAAAGGAAACAAAGAAGTCTACTTAAGATCTCTTCTAATAAAAAGGGGACAAAAAGATTGAATACAATGAGCTTCCATAAAAGCTCTGTAAACTAAAACAAGAGGTGAACATGGGCAGAAGGAAGAGGTGCCATGAAACCTGACCTTGAACTGAATATTGCTAACAAACTAAAGCTGACTTCCATTACACTATTATATGCTTCAATGTCTCTAAAGGCCTTTTCACCCTCTACAATAGTCTACTGTAATTGTCACAGGGTAATCAGATCTGTTGAGTATGCAGGAACTCACTCGCTTTCAAAATGTTATGGTGCTTACAAAGGATTTTATTCATTAGACAGATTAATAGCTGTTCTTTGAACTCCCTCTCCTTCACACAAGTCTGTGCTGAGTGCCAGTCCAGTGCTGCTGCAGACAGTGGAGAAGGGCTTTAGGAACTTGTCTCTGAGAAGAAAAGCAAGCTTACATGAAAAATCTTACTGGGAATTGTAACAGAAAATAAACTCTCGACCTAGTATAATTTCTTTAATTATTAAAATAGACTCTCCATAAATTCCCAGTAATAATACAAGAGGAATCTGATTAGGAACTTACTCCTTCCTTCTCCGTTTTTCCCCCTTCAGAATCAGATTATGTCTAGCAAACTTCTTAGGCACCATGATAAAAATATTGCAGAAGCGTCTGCCACAAGACAAGTATGTAAATAACTTGTGCATTACACAAATATAACCTAAGCAGAGGTAATCTGCAAGAAAGCAAGCAAGGGCATAATTATATAATGTTGATGCTTATTCATTGTGTATTTTGGAAAGCGTTGTTAATGTAGGCTCCTTGTATTGATATGAGACAGTTACTCTTAAAAATAACACAGAAATGGTTTGCTGCTTTTATGTTTAATGTTTATAAATGTTCTTTTCACCAAACTTCTTACGTTACATTTTTTAATCACATTTAAAACTTATTGGAGGATACAAATATAATACATTTTCATTTATTCATGTATATAATTTTATATACATTCTTATATTCACCTTGTTATGAAAAAGAGTCTGAAACATAGTTTAGAGTCTGTATATAACTATCCCTCACTGCAAGCAGGCTTAAGTGCACATATGCTTTGAAATGTTCTTAAGATGTTAATTCATTTATTCTAAATTCAAATGCAAATAAATGATGACTACTATTAGAACAAGCTTGAGAAATGTTATCCTCAGGCTGTATTTTCCCAAGGAGGTTTACCATCTGAAAATGATAGCTCACTACAGGATTAATTTTCTCTCCCCTTCCTGTAACCTCTAGTATTGCTACACTGATTTTGCTTCAAGAAATAACATTTAGGAAAGCCTGGGACTCTTGCTTTAAATGAAACAGTCTTGAAAGATCAAGAGGTAACATCACAAAAAAAAACCCAACAAAATGCATTACTGTAAACCAGCAGCTTCCAATTTAGTAGAATGCCATATTGGAATGCCATCTGTGGTTTAATCAATTAATCTTTCCTATAGTTCTCATTACAGACAACGGAGCAGATACTATGTACATCACCCTTACAGAATATCACTGATTGACATCAGCCCAACCATGCCACAGACTTGGCTCAATGCTTACAACCAGAGCTACCATCTAAATAACAAATTCATCTAAAATGAATATAGTCATAACTATGCACGGATAGAAATACAACATCTAGCTAATTTGTGACTGAACTGCCTGTGACAAAATAAAAGCAGCTATCACAGCACCAACAACTATGTAACTAAACGTGAAAGCAAAACTCCAAAATTTTACACTGTAAAAATTGTATTAGAGGCTTGCATTTCTTCATCATTTTTGTGATCCTCTTGCTAGACCTATTTATATAGCTTGTGCCGTGACGAGAGAAAAGTATTTGTTACTTGCAACAAAAAGTAAAAAACCCCATAATATGGACTTCTAAGTGTTTTGTCCAAATGCAAGCATCCTTCCTAGGAGAACAAAGGAAGCGCAGTCTGAGGTGCTACACTGTGGTGTCAGGCTCATCACAAG
This sequence comes from Sakesphorus luctuosus, assembly GCA_013396695.1. NCBI lineage: Eukaryota > Metazoa > Chordata > Aves > Passeriformes > Thamnophilidae > Sakesphorus > Sakesphorus luctuosus. The sequence continues at coordinate 770,705 of VWZD01001639.1, read as the reverse complement.
CTCTTTTAAAATTGTTTGAACATAGGGAATGCAAAGGAGAGACCGCACGGTCTCTCTTCCTCTTCTTAAGGGACAATAGTGAGCTCTGCACATAGGAATTAATACTTAAAAGTACTGAATTAAATAGCACTCAGGGTATTTTAAACAGGTAAATGACAATTAAATTCCAGGCAACAACCAGTTACAACTTTGATTACTGGAGCAATGAGGAACAAAAATAGGAGCGTTACTTTTACTTTATATAACATCTATATGAACAACACCAAAACTTTACTGAAAATTTCCCACCTGCATTACCAGCCCTTTCACACAGAAGGAAGTCTATTCCTACAAACTGTTGAGGGAGTACAGGGAGCACTCCTGTGCAGGCAGGCGTTGGAAGGAGAAGGGCTGCTGGCTACAGGAAGCAGAGAACTCCTTATGAAAGAGAATTTGGGAAGACAAGCAGACAGAACACCTGTAAAGCACATCTCCTCCCCTGCTAAGAATTTTATCCAGCTTCCGTTCCAAGTCGATGAGAGACTTCCCAGTACATAGAGGTTGCTTAATTTCTTTCTGGTTTTCATCTGTTTGTTCTAAATTAGAACCCGACTTGAGAATGTTTTTCTTCCTTGAGCATGGAGAAGCAGAAAAATCCATTGATTCCTCTTCAAGTGTTGTAACAGGTATTAAATCTCAGCGATGTAATGAAAGAGTTTTTTTAAAAAACCACAAAGTTAAAAGAAAACCTCTGTCATGTATAGAACCACTTAACCTTGCAAACAGTGCTTTCTTACCATATACATTAACTGCACTTCATTGGGAATGTCACTTAGTATCAAAACAACAGAAGAGTGGTATCCATCAAACTAAAAATCACATCACAGACTGGGATAATCCTGACAGTCTCACACTCACACGTAAGAAGAATTACGCAGACTAACAATTTAAGCAAGGTAATTGCAGTTTTCCCATTGTTTCCCCTGCTGTCCTCTCCTCATCCCTTTCCCACAGTCCAGTTTCTTGACACCTTTTCTCTTTTAATGCTTTTCTCCATACAGTGGGAGCAGCTCCCTGTCAGGGATGTTGATGGGGAACATGCCTGGTTGCCACGTTGGCGGCTATCATCCTAGGGATGGACTAGGACTACAATTCCTTGAATACTGGCCAGACTTACCCATATTCCAAAGGATAGCAATTGGTTTTAAATCAAAGGTCTGCATAAACATGCCATTCAATCTTAGCAGCATCAACAAAGCATAAGGTTGAAAAAAAAACATTTTGCAGGTGTTGGTTGTACCAAGAGCCTGTACCAAGGTGGTAACCCTGACACCCCCTCTAAACTACAGCAAGCCAATGAGCCACTATGAAGGGCTTTCCACAATCAGTAATACCTTAATTCAGAAAAGGAGATAATTTTGGCTCTAGTTTTCCATCTGCAGTTCAGTATCTCAGCAGAGTGCTCCATCTTATCAAAGCCTGATGACTCCCATGAACACAGTAAACCCCAAATAGCTGACAAGTTCCATAGCACTAGCCACTATTTCTCCTACCCTCCCTTCTTCCAAAATCTTTGTTGTTTAAAGCCAATATAGTCCCACAGTAAACAACCCACTAACTAGGCTGACAGACATGCTAAAATGTCTAGAAGCAGCCCACACTTGTATTACTGTAAGTGCTGCAGAAATGCCGAAGGGTCGGCTGGCTGAGGCGAGGTTACGCGCCTCACATTTTCTTTCCTTCTATTGTCAGTCATTAAAAAAAATCACAAAACCAGAAACACATGCCAGAAAAGGATAAGGGATATAACTGGACTTTCAAGGTAGATAAAAAAAGAACAAGGAAGCATAATGCACAACAGAAGGAAGCAAAACAGCAAAGACACCTCAAAATCTTTAACAATGAACTCTATGTGTATTTAAGGAGACAATAAGACAACCAAGCCATCAGGTAAAGATATGAAAGACTGATATATTATTGCCAAAATAAAATATGCCACTAAACCTTTAGAGGAAGGCAAGTGGAATCTATAAATAGGAGCAATTATACTAACAAGCAACTTACACACTAAAATACTGAATAAAGACAAATAATAATTAATTCTTTGTGCCAGCTGTTGCTAGATTATAGCAGTCACATTAGCACTAGGAAGCAAAACTACAAAAACAGTCACCAAAATAGCTTTTATTTTTCAAATGTTTTAATTAACATACCAGCTTGGGAAGCTGCTTAAGTCCATTCCTAAATTAATTACAATTCTGAGCTATGTGTACTTCAGTGCAGGCAAATCTCACACCTCTCATTATGTCAATGAAATAACAGTGGCACACTTGAAAGCTAGTTTAGAAAATCAATTTCCAGTACAAATAGAATTAACCATTTGAGGGAGTTTACTTCCTATACAACATTTTCCATATCTGGCTTTGGCTATGCAAATGAATCCCGTATTTTCCCAAGCAGACCGGATTCTTCTTTCCTAATTTGAAAACATTGAATGAATTTCACATACATTCGATTGTTCTTCCCTAACACACAGAAAAGGAACATTCCATGGCCTCTGCTGCTGCTCTCGAAAGGCATTTTTTACAAGCTAATTGCTGTACAATGCACAGAAAAGTCACGTTCTAAAGTTTAAGTGTCTTTCTGATTAAACTTCATTGCCAAAGCAACTGGGAAAACCTATTGTGGCAATTCACTAAGGGCAACCTCTAGCAAAAAGAAACTATTTTTTTGTGCTTCCTGTACATTCTGTATTTGGCTTCTGCTATGATATTTGTGAAAAGTGGGAGTTACTGCAGCAAAACAAAACAAGACTCTACATATAGCTAAAACATCAATGGATACACTCAACACTACTCTTCCCTAACAGTTTTGTTAAGCCCACAGGTCTCATGGAAAGGCTGTAAAGAAAACAACTAAAGCCACCAAGCCATCTTCTGAGGCAGAGGGGGCTGGATTACATAGAAGGAAATTCTACAGAAAAAAAACCTTAATATCTTCAGTTATACTAATCTCTCTCCTGCATTTTGGGGACTTAACACAAAAATATAAAGCTACAGAAATACCTGTGAGAAGAAAACGTCTACAGAAAGAAATCCACAGACACATCTTGAGGGAATGAACTCTAGCACAGCTTTCAAAACCATTGTTTCACTTTAATGCATACAAGCTTGAAGTTCGGTAGCTTTACTTTTAACTCAGGACATTGTTGTTAATTTCTGTAGTATTCTGGGGTTTTTTCTTTCCTGTCTGCTTGTTCTTTAAATAGCATTTGGTGGCCTGCAAAGATACAGAGTCAGACTTCCTGAAAAGGGACGTGATTTTAATATCAGCAGCATCTGATCCTGTGTGTTTCCGGCAGATAGAGCAGAAACACCACCTGATATCTGCAGTTATGCTCTGGATGTTAGGCAATCATCTGAAAGCCTAAGAGAGCAGGAATTTGCTGCTTCATCCCAGGTAAACCAATCTCAAAGTGTCTGTAATAACTAATTCCTCTTTTTACAAGGTTACTTTATATTCAGGTGAGTTCAGTGGCTCAGTCCATTTCGGCAGCTCACAGAATGCAGCTGCAGCTCAACAAAGGTGGACTGAAATGACTGCCAGAGTGGAGGGAGAGAAAGGAGAAGCTCCTTCCAACCATGCCAGCCGCACAGCATCAGCAAGAGCAACCCAAGCAGCACCTCCAGAGCTCCGGGGTCCCACTGGGAAGACCTATGTGCGTTAAAAGAATTGCTATTTATGGAATACTTACCGAACTCTTACACAACACTCTCACCAGTTGTGTTATCTGCTCCAGAAACTGTAGCAGTGTGCGCTACAACACACTTGGAGAACCAGGGAAAATGCTTTTTATAGCACAGAAGAAACCTTAAGAGGCCATTCTGCAGCAGGGACTACATTCACAAACCAACACAGTGCCTGACGCCTAAAACACAGTGACAATGGCAACATGGAGATGATGACAGATTTATCCAAACCCTTGTATAAACAGGATTTGGAAGAACAATGTTAAATTGACACTTATGTAACTTGATAAAATCCACACCACCAAAAGACGAAACACTGTAGCACTGAGTGACATGCCTAAGTTCACACATAGGTTATTTCTCTCACCTTTAGTTAAAATATCAAGCATTTGAAAGGTATCCATTTCCTCAGCTATTTAAACATGGTGTTAAACCCAACTGAATATCCAACTCCAGTGGTCTTTCAGAAACCCAACTGTGAGCCGGTGTTATAACTAATTGTTTTTGACAGTTAAACTGGCACGCAAATTGTTGAGGTGTTTTTGGGTTAGTGTGGCAGGACAAGGGAAAGACAGACCCTTGTGAAAACTGCTTTGCTTCCCTTCTGCTCCTGTCTTCCTTCATATGCTTTCATCTACGTTACTTGTACTGACTCAGCAGTCCTCCACCAGTCACCCTCATTGAACTTCTCATGCCTCTTCTCTTTTACCCTACGTTTTCTTGTTCTCCTTAAGTGACATTACAGGGGAAGAGTGTTCACACCGTATCATTTCAGGTTAGGAAGCCTGATTTCCTATTTGAACAATGGCTGTAGCATCTCTACCCCACATCTGAGCAGAGAAGCCTTGTTAGGAGCAGCACAGGGCACCCACACACCCCAGAGGAGGCTGTCAGGCAACCCCAGCCCAGCAGGCAGACAAACCCGCTTTCTGAAGGCAGGCAGGCAACCTCCCACGCTCAAGCCCACTTTCTGAGCAGTATTTAAATCTTCTTGAATAAACAAAACCTAAAAAGGGAAATCTGCTGAAATACACATTTTATTAACTGCTGCATAACCCTTCAAGTGAAGCACTTACTCAGCAGTCTCATCACCTCTTCTACTGCCCAGAAGTGCGAACCAGCTCCAGCAGGAGCGCTGCATGTGAATGAACACAGGGAGGATATTGTAAGTGTGGCAGGTTCTCCATCAGCAACACTAAACCCAACGCGTGATGATGCAACAGCAAGGAGAGCTGTGGGCCTGAGAGGAGGAAAGAGCTGTATGGAACTGCAGGTTGCTGTACTGCGGGCAGGAGCTGCAACCAAGATGAGGGATTTCTGTGCAGACATGGACACTGGGTGTTGAACATTTCTGTATTTTCCCATGAGGAAATCCAACTATTCAGTCAATAGCATTTATGCTTCTCCAAGACTCATAGGTCTGTATGATAACTGATGTGTCAGACATTTATTCAGAAGTTAAAAGGCCGATTATAAAAACAATCACAGGAAATAACAGTTCATACTCTTCTGAGTCCATAACAACACAGTGTGACTCTTTCAAACCATCGTCTAAGCACATTGCAAGAGTTTACCTGGACTCTCAGACTACTACGGTAAAAGTAATTCCTTTTTCCTACTTGTTTCCCTCTCAGAACATGCTGAGCAAGCAGTGGAGCTACCTTACCCTTTGATGTTAAAGTAGATTATTTTTGGTGGAGTATTTGCTCCTAAAAGTTACCTAATTTTTTTAATTTATTATTTAATTTTGTAGTTTAAAATATTTTTCTTCTGTTCATTTACAGCAGGTCCAAACTGAAATCCTTTTAATACCTGATTATACTGGTTTTCACCCAGGCCTTTATAGATTTCCTGCTCTCAGCAGCTTTTGTGACATTCCTGGAACTCAAAACCTGATAAGCCAATTTCTGTTGGTTTTCCACCTTGACATACTGTATTAAAAAATTGCAGCTTGAAGCAATTTTTCATAGCTAAATTAATGGCTCCTGGACAGAGCTTAAAATGAAAAAACCTGCCACAAGCTAGAGCATAAATATCAAGGTTAAGTTCTAACAGCATCTAAGCCTTTCAGCAAGGTTTTTCCTCACAAATGGTTTGAACATATTCTCAATGTCCAGTGATTTCCAAACCCTGTTTGATATCCATGTGCTAATTTTAGTCAGTTATCATCATATGAAAGTGATTTTTTAACATTACCATTCCACTTGCCACCAGTAATACCTTTTGATAGTTTAAAAGGCAAATTTATTTGGAATTCAAAATCAGAGAGAAAAAGCACATTGATTCATAGAGCTATTTTTGTCTTCCCTGACAATCAGACGTTTTTTGCAACACAAATCACAAGTTTTACATTTCAAAACACAAAGAAATAAAAATGTAAAATATTTTCCTCCATATGATTAACTTTTCTCCTGTACTACCAAAGACATTTTCTCTACATGCACTTCCATGCAAAATTGTTAAGGAGAGAACAGGTCAGGTATTCATCACGGCTGAATTCCATAAATAGCAGTAAACATTCGGCTTGAGTTCAACACAGAGAATCCCGTACAAGCCATATAGAGATTTTCCACTTGTTTTGAAGCATAATCTGCACATAGTTCTCTACTAGCAGATACATCTGCCCAAAGGATGCCATTACAAATTGTTCTCTTATTTAACTTTCACTTAATGCTTCAATAAATCCATGTGGATACACTTACTGTACAGTGCCTTCCAGGTATTTATGTATAATATACAGTTCTCTATGTGTATAAGCATGTACACATTTCCTATGTTTAATTTCTCAATGCAACAACTTAGTGTTTCAATTAAGGAAGATCTTTCAATATGAAGGAGGAAAACTTCTATTGTTTCATGCAGTATTCTTTCAAATGGCCTCAGAAAGGTTATTTAGTATTTCTTTTTCCCAAACACATAAGAATTATTTCTTGAAAATTACTATTGTCCAAAATTCCTGGAAGTATTACAGCAACAACCTTCTTTTACCTCTCTTTCCAAGGACTTCATTATTACTTTCCTTTGATACTGGTTTCTCTGCTACAGGCTTTTAGTGTCCATTCCTCCATCTCCAAATAAAATGTATCAGGGAAGAGAACAAATCCTCAGTTTTCTCAGAGGAAATATCTTACCTATAGACTTGTTTGAACCCAGTACCTGATGGCTTGAACAGTCACCTGGATGGCACTGCCACTGCTCTCGGTCAACCAGGCACCACTCACCAGGCTGCCCAGGCTGCTGATCCGCCTCCCTTCAGCCTGTCATGCTCCCGTGGCTGCCGAGGGGCCCCAGTGTTCAATCACAACACCAAATATCTCCCTGAAGGTCTTCTTTGTCAGCAGAAGGTTTAGAAGAGCGTTACACACTTTTCAATACAGTATGTGGAAAAAACGGTAACATGTTACTCCTTATTTGGAAAAATGTCAGTGAAAGTTTCTTCTGCTTTCCACCATACCATCCACATCATTTGAAGTATTTTTCCATTTAAAACAATTAAGATATCAAGATCAAGATAATAATACATCATTACAGTGTCTACCAGAAGCTATTAAGAACCAGTTAAATAGCAAAAGCCAGGGAAATACATCTGATTCATACCAAGAATCACTCCTCTATTCTAAAACAAGCTGAGTGTACTTTTAAAGAAATTCAAAAGTTCAGAATTTTTGCTTCTTCTAATATACATTTTGAAGAACTCATAAAATTTTCCCAGAGAAAGAGCAGAAGATGCTAACCTTGCACTTGATTTAAAAGAGCAACTCTGGACAAAAATACAAAGCCAGATCTGCTTTTGCTTTTTCAATTACTGGAAGAAGAAATGTTCTAAAAGAAAAGGATGTGTTTCCCAAGTGGTTGAAGAGTAGCTAAAACCCCATTTATTTTATCTCAGTTGTGACTTACAAATCTGTAAAACTTTAAAAAGTATGAATAGCTGCACTTCTGGGGATTAGTTTTGCATGCTATTTAACATCTACTTGTTTTCTTTATTTTTAATTTCCTGAAAACTATGGTGACACCAAGCTAGACAAATTTTTTGTTGTTTGAAAATGCTTTCTTTTTTTTTAAATTGAAAGTTTGATTTAGAGCTACCTTCTTTCTTTTAAAATAATACCCAATAATATCTCTAAAGCTAGTAGAATGCAGTTTTAAAGCAAAGAAGTAACAGAACTTTGTTTTGAGGGTTTTTTTCAAAAAATAATGCAGAGCTTATGATAGCAAATTCTTCTCTCCAAAATTATCTCCCCTGTCAGAGAAATACTCTTTCTTAAGAACTTAAGGCACATACAACGAACAAAGAAACAAAATGCAACCAACTCCCCAAATTCCCTCTGCAGAGGAATGAAGCTGAGGCTCATGTATGATGCTTCCAGACAAGCCCAATGAAGACCTGCTGAAACTTGCAGCTTGCTGCCAACAGGATGCTGTTCTCTTTCTTTCTCCCAGGGCTGTGTAATTCTCATTGTTTTCCTTTGCATTCAAATTTGAAACTCGGCAATCATGTGATCAGTTATTATCAATTCAGAAAGAAGTATGACTTTGTAAGTTGATAAATCACAGTGCTTGACAAATAGCCAATTGTATTTTATGGTCCTGATTACTGCAGTTTAGGAAGCTGAACTGGTTTTAGCAACTTCAGTTACTTCCTCCTGTTAAGCTGCAACTTTGGAGCTGGACATACTGAATATACTTCCACTTTTCTTAGTTACTCTTTCCATGTTTTCCAGAAAGTTCTCTTCTGAAGGCCTGCTTGCTTTAACAACACTTCTAGGGAACAAAAGAGCAAGTACCAGCATCATTTCTGGACAATGACAGCCGCGCTGTTTAACATCAAGATTATCACCAATCTGTCTTCAAACTTGTACTGTATCTTAGCTCTAGGGAGGGTACAAGACAAAACACAGTCTTACAGCTCTTGCACGCAACTTTTATCAAGGTTCTGATGCCAGTGCACTCCCAAATCAAAGAACTGACAAAGATGTTCAGCATGTGTGGCAGTTTAAATATAAAGCACAAAGCTTTCAGCCATCTAAGACAACATTTCAAAAAATATTCCAAAGAACTGGCAAGATGTCCAGAAAGAACAACATACCCCAAATAAAGCACAAACCTTACTGTCAAATAAACTCATTGTATTAGAATGCTCTGAATTGAAAAGAAACCTGAAGACATCCCAACATGTATGTTAACAGGAGTCTTAACAAAAATATTTTAAATTAAGTTCTCAAGATAAACTCAAGAATATTATAAAAGTTCACTTCTATTCTGCTCTTTCTGGCAATTCCTGGGAGTTGAAGTCATGCAACTTGGCCAGAATATGCTACTGGGAGCAGTAGTGGAAGATGCATCCACTTTCTACTACGATAAATCTCTGGTATCAGTTCAGCGACTGGAAAAAATTGCTGCTGTCACTGCACTTTGGAGCTATGAGAGCAGCCATTTCACATGGTATTTGACAGATGCTATATAGTAATTATAGGCACACACAACATGAGGCTGTATAGTTGCTTCTTACAGCATTTTCTCCAGCAAGACAAGAGTTAAGCTTCAGGGGTTTTTATAGCAATCATGTATTTAATGAACTTTTGCTCTGTGTTACCCTTGAGACAGGGCTCAAACAGCAGCAAAGCTGCAGTTACACCCTCCAGTCCTGAAAGTCTCTGTAACAGAGCAGTTGCTTTGAACTCCTTGAAACAACTAAATCATGATACAACATTTTAGACCCATTACTTTATTTATGTATACTTCTAATTCAAGAATTGTTATTCTATGGAGATATCTTACAAGCATGCTGGCCTAATGAGAAAAAGGTACTGTTCAACTAGGTCTACAGAAGGATTCAAGTTCAGTAAAACATCATCACAGACTCCTCATCTATTACACCTAATAAATAACTTATAATGGCCATGGTAAATCTATTTATCTTGCACTAGGTTAAGGGTATCACCATCTCCCTGTAAACAAAAGAGTCAGTCTGACGTTTAATAAACTGCAGGTTTTTACATTACAGTTAAGAACAGAGAATCTGAGCTAAACACATGCAAACTAAAACCAGCTGAATACTCAAAAATAGGAAGTCTTAATAAGATACTTTTAAAAACATTTTTTGTTTAAAAAATACCCTTTCTAAAAATACTATTCTAAGACCTTACCTTTAAATACACATGGGTTCTAAACTGGATTCCTCTTGTTTTGTTTAACATTTTAAAAATATCTTGAGCACTCAAAGAGAGGGGATTGAAAATATTTTACTATGTGCCAATAGTATTATGCCCATTTTGTACTGCTGCCTATTTCAGATCCTGTTTATCACCAAGGGTCATAAATAACCTTTTCTCTATGTAGATCAGCACATCTTTTCCTTCTATATTGCATCAGCTATAAGTTTGGTACCTACTGATTTTTACTGAAAAATACATCCATATAGTACATTCTGTTTTATTTGAATTTGCAAATATTCGAGACGTAACTGAATAACCAATTACTAATGTCTTTTTCGTTTTATAAAGGCTCAATACCGAGAATGTATTCCCCTCAGCCATTTGAGAGCTTATACTCAGTAAATTCCTGCTATTCTAAATTACATTTTTTCATGATACAAGTACATAACTTCACTGTGTAGGCTGCAAATCTGGTGGGGGAAAAAAACATTTTTTAGAAATGTCGAGTACTATCCGATTATTATTTTGTGGCAAGTTTTCCACCTACATTAAAACCCACAGATAGTAAAAGTCAAAAGAAGCTGTGTTACACACCAGATTGGCTCCAGAGGGAATGCAATTACTGCTTTTGTACTGCATTTAGTGGCTTTTTTTAACCACTTTACATTTCCAAAACTAAACCTGGAAACAACTCTATGTTAAACTACTCGTGTTGTATTGAAATAGATGTTTCACAGCAGCCATGTTTTTAATTTCCCCAGTTACTCTGGATCTGAGTATTCCCAAATGCTCTACACATGTAATACTATTTTTGGCTGAAGATTAGTGCTAGAAGATATCTAAAGAACTCCTCTTGGTTTTTTCTTTTCTTTTTAAACATCAAATACCGTAGGTCCCTGAAATAAATGCAGATGTTTGAAAATGCAGTTCTTAGTCATGCAGCTAGTTCAAAGTATGCATGAACCTGCCCTAAAGGATTTTATTTTTAGGGGATCTGGGCTAAACCTTCTCTGAGAGCAAGCTTCAGGGTAGATTCTTGCTTTGACTTCTATTATACAGTGTGTTCTCCTGGAAATAATAGCAGCTTTTTCTTCAAGGCAATTATACATGTTTTAAAAAGAAACCCTTATATAAGCCTCTCACAATTGAGGAAAGAGTAATTAACTTGCATAATTGTTAGCTGTGACCTGTAGTTTCAGTAATGTAGCTCAGCAGACTCTTAAAATGGTCACACACAGGCTGCTACACAGGATGCGCAAGGAAAGGATGCAATGACAGTTTCACCCTCCTTTTCATGCAACACGTCCTTGCCACTGCAGCAAACAGGGGGCAGATGTAAGCAGAGTCAACCTTCAAGAACAGATCTCAGATATCAATTTTATTTCCATAAATTTTATTCCTGCCTTCAAGACAGACTATTTCTCCATGGTATTATGGTTGGCTGAGCAGAGGAGGAGGAAACACAAACTAAAAATCCCATTAGTGGCATATATATGACTCCATACAAATAATGAGATATAGGAATTTCCCTAAGATGTACGGCTAAATAAGCATCAAGACAGGCTATAAATACAAGTTAAAATGTATGGATTAATTCTAGAAACAAGATAGAAAGTTTGAATAAAAACAAACAAACAAAGTAAAACTGAAAAAAAGAATAGCCCTGTGACATCTTTGTGGAAAAAATTCTTGTGCCATTATTTCACAATTGACAGATGGTCAGCTTTTCAGTTTACAACTCAGAAATGCTCTGAGCGTGATGCTGTACTAGCTGCATTACCTCCTCTCCACTGCACCTTCAAGCAGGAAAGAAGTCCAGTATGTCAGACCAACTGCCTTGGCATCAACTTCATCCCTCATCTCACATTTCTCACCTCTTCATTCAGTAACTTCCTTTCATTCCTTCTCTTTTCAGCATTTAAAATTTGCTTTATTTCAAATGACACCTAAACGTATTATTTAGAAAGCAACAACATTTGCAGACACGTGCTCTTGCTCAGTAGCTCTTCCGTATTATTGAAAATGTAGTAAATAAAAGCAGACCATCTTGGACATCACCTGCTTACCTGCCTTTCTTAGAGAAAGGTGCAGCCCTGTCTCCATTACTGAAATCCTCCTTCGGATAACTATCTTAAAAGGTGATCTCACATAGGCATGCTACAGCAACACCAGGCAGAATTTAAAAGCAGTGCCATTCTCTTGCACATTACTCGATTGTTCTGCTCAGCAAACATTGCTTTGCCATGACAAAGTCAATCTGCTCATGGAGCTCATTCCTTTACCTTCTACAGTGCAGTTGCCAGGATCAAAGACACAGGGTCTCTGATGGGTACAATTCACCAAGAAATCCAAGGCTGCCTCGAATCTGAACCTGTATCACCTCTACACATCACCATGTTAACACATGTCACCTTATACATTAAAACATGCTATGTTAGATGGAAGTTCTTTATATTCATCTCTGCTCTATGTAAGACCACTGCCAAAACCCCTCTGCACTGGACCATCCTGAACAGATACACACACAGTCACAGAGTTCTGTGAGGACACTCAGTCATAGTGGGGGACATCGAAGCACACAGTTATGGCCCTTCCCCTTTCCCCCCGTCCTCCACATACCCCTTGGTGCATCCATGCCTGGAACCCACCCCCCATCCATGCCTGGAACCCACCCCCCACCCTAACCTTAATTCTCTCAGTGAAGCTGATTCAGAACCAAACTAAAAAGGAGCAAATTAATGCAGAAAAACCCTCACTTCAAATATAGGACTGCATTTCCAAAAGCAGCCTCCCATTTTTAGAGCAACAGCTTTTAAGTCCTCCGCTTGAGACATCTTGACTGCTATTTCCATGAGAGCTGAATGCTTCCAGCTCCCATGAAAATTAGCAAATGAAGTGGGTGCTCAACATCTCAGCAAGCTATGGCAGTGCTTTTGCAAAGGAAAAATGTTAAACCTGAACCCCTTACAATTAGGAGGTGCTAATCAGTTTTAGAAATCATGTTAGAAAAATAAGCCATTGGAATTAGAAAAAAAGAAAGATCAATTAACTCAAAAGATGTAGGTGAAAAGCAGCATTTGGAAACGCATTTAATTCCTGCATCCCTAGACTCCTGATTTTTCATAGCCTTGGGGATGTGCCAGCATGTCGAAAAGATGAAAGTTAACATTCTTCCAAAGGGGTCACACAGACAACATGCTACTAAGCATGAACAAAATAGTAATTACAATTACTTTATGTTTATTTAATAATATTTTTGATTAACAGAGCTCCTTAAAAGAAGTGTTAAGATATTTTGTTATGGTGATATTTCTACATTGTGTGCAAATTGTGCACAACAGAAGGTCTAAAATTTTAAACCACAAAAAAACTCCATTAGAACTGGGTATTTAGGTCATTTATATTACTTCAGTGAAGCATCAGTTATTTTGTCTGATACTCCTAGTCATTTTGTAATTTGCCAAGAGTAATGTTTTCCGTCAGGAAACTCTGGCAAGTCAATAAGCACAGGCTTGATTTGACTTGAACTGGCATCAAGGTTAGAAATGGAGAGGGCAAACGTGAATTTTCATTGTAAAAGTAAATACCCCATTATGTGGACGGTTAGACATGCTTTCTGCTCCTTCTTCTCACCAGGACCATCTCTTAACAGATGCAAGGAAAGAAACGTGAAGAAATTTCTATTTAGTAAATGCTACACAGTTACTTACAAAGAACATAAGAAATATATGCTGGACAGTTAGCAAAGGGTTTCAAGGAACAGGAGTGACCACTGAGGCAAATTCTTAATACAAGCAGAAAGTCAACATTTGGTTTACATGAACAGAGCATAAAACAGAATTTCTTCTACTCGCCCCTTTCTCCACAGAGGGGCAGCTTGGTCACTGAGAGCTCCAGGGTATCCTGGGTCCTCCCCACTTCTGCCCTCTGTAGGTGTTGGAATGTTGCCCAAACCCTGCCAGTGATATTGTTCGTAAGTAAACAAAAGGAACAAAACCCTGTCTGCTGCTTCAGATCTTGACCTTCCCCTTTCTGGGGAAAAAAAAAAAGATGGAGAGATCACTGACAGCATCCTCTTCATGCCGATTTTAGGATTCGCAGGATTCAGTCACTGCTGGGTAGATTTTTATTACCTCTACCCCTAGAGGTACAAAGAGTTTGGGGAAAGACATGAAAAGTACAACATTCAGCATCTTTTACAATCTTATGGAAATAACAGCAATTAAAACGCAACGCGAGAGTTTGGAAATCTAAACCCGTAGATGCTAACAGGTAGCTAGAACTGTAATATTTATTCTAAAAGCGTTTGAATTGTGTATTGTGTAATTTAAGCATCAGCAACTAAATTTGCTCATCTGCTTTTTGGGGTACAATTTAATGTGCCACAAACTGTATCCATGTAGGACAGGAGTCCAGAACAATGAAAACAAACAATTAAACAAAACAATTGAAAAAAAAAACTATTAAACACAACAATTAAAAGCCCCAGAAAACAAGTAATTGTACATATTTTTACAGTTGGTCTACAAAGTCTTCATTTTCATGACCCTCAAGACTTGATGGTGTGTAGGCGGCTGCTATTTTGCTTCTTGTTTCTTCTGTCAGTATCAAAAGATTGTCATCACAATCCACCACTATTTTCTGTCACTCTCAACTAGTGATCAGACCAATCCATACTAGCATTTCAGTTAGCAAAATTACTCCAAAGCCCTTACATTAATGGACAACAAAATAATGATTTCTCTCACGTAGTAATACTTCCTGTCAGTTCCCAGGAACCCTGCATCCATGTACTGATAGGGAAAAACAATGATACATCCTAAACTATAAGAACATTGACAGTAGCACAGTAATATTCTTAATAGTCTTCAAACTGCTTTCTTTTGAACAAGACAAACAAAAGAAATCCATTTGCTTAGATCTTTCACGAACTGCACATTTTGAAATTTCAAGTCAAAATAAGATGCTACGATCAAAGAGCAGCTTGTTTGCTTAATCCATCAGGAAAAAGACAGAAACAAAAGCTTGAATGAGCGAAATGACAAGAATTTGAGGCTAGAATTTTTATTCACTGAAAAGGAGAACGTGCCTTTCAAGTAACTGAAGAGAGGTAAAATAAAATGCAGACATTATGATGTTGATGAATTCCCAGCTTCAAAATATTTCATTGACAAAGCCATTAAAATCTACTACATAGCAAATATAGCATCTTTGTGGTTATTGGAGCTACTGTCACTTCACTGCTGCTACAGAAATTGTCAGATTGTTTGGGTTATTGAACCGAGAGAGTGTAATTTTTTTTTATTAAATGGTTTGTGCATCTAATTAGTTATTTAATACAACCAATGGTACAAGCAGCCAAGTGGAACAGGTCTTATTTACTAAATTTAATGAGGTAATTTGTTAGGAAAAGTTACTGTGAAATGCCTGAATGAAGAATGAATTAAAACTACAGGGTGAGAAACCCAGCTTATGCTCAGCTCAGACACAAAATATTAACCAGATGAACTTAGGACTTCCCATAGGCTGGCGCCTGAATTTGAGAGCTGGGTCCATTGCTAAAACCTGGAAAAAAAATATTTGTAGCAATAAAAAGTTCATATTTGAATTACTGCATATATAGTTACATCAGCGATAACATGACACGCTCACTTTATAAAGTTAGGTCATTTCTGCAAGCTCTGTTGACCCTTTTTTGTTGTCAGTGCAACGTAAAGTACCTGCCAAAACACAGAAAGAATTCAACCTAGACTAATGTTTAAAAACTCTTGACTTCTATGAAATTGACCCTCTAAGAGGAAAGAAACCTATATATATGATAACAGACACAAGTCTTTTCATCCACAAGCATGATAAGCATAGAAGAGCAGGAGTCAGGAAGACGATTTGAGGAAGACCTCCTTAAATTAAAATGCACCAGAGACTTCGAACACAGTTGCATGGTACGTTGATGTATGATGCACAGTGAGAATTTCCAAGCTTGATTCAAAACTACGGACACGGATGCACCACCAAGAAGGTCTCCCAAAAGAGATCTCAGTTTGTCCTAGACATTTTGTCTTCCCGGTGTCCATTCCTGAAATCAAAGTAGCATGCCTAGCACAAGCTCAGCTTAAACCTGAACAGTAACAGATGTCAATAAACAACATTTTTAGCTATTAGACAGCTTTTGGATTTTGAGCACTGGGAAAAAAAAAGAAAAAAAACCAAAATTTCCTCAGTGAACATTATGTAGAATGTAGCATAAAAATTTATTTTCCTCTATATAAGATAATTCAACTGAAAAATTCAAAAACAATGTGCAATTTAATATGCCTTGGCAGAAGATCTCCTGTGAGACTTAGGTCTTCCCACATCTTGACTTGCTACAACTAAACTAGGAATCACTTGGCAGCAGGGAATTATTATACATAGAGTCAAGCTGTGTAGCCTAAGCTATAATGGTAGAGAAAAACATGAAGAATCCAACTCCAGCTCCCTTGGGACACTAAACAGGCTGATTTAAGCTCAGATTAAAAACATTTTTAACTGAAACTAATACAACATTCTGGTATTTTAAATCAAGGCCTAATGCGTCAAGGTCTCCTGGACATTTCTTTTCAGCTGTACGCTATTTCCACCAAAACTAATGGCCAATTTTTTTTATTTTTTTTGTGGGGAAGAGGTAACTTCCATTTTCTAAAGAAATACTATTGGCCAAAAAAATTACTTCATAAAAAATATAATTAGGCCCAGTTCCCATAGTAAAATTATGAAGTCTTTGATACACAGTATATATTTGGGTTTATGTCATCATCTAAAGGTAGACTAGCATACTTAAAAAGTGGGCTTCCAAAATTATTTGCCCAAGATTAATGCTCCATCAATTTAAAACTAGCATTAATTAAGACTATCAATAAGCAAAGGTGAACTCTGTCAGAAGGAATCTGTCTTCCACCAGAAGATACAGCAGAAGAAGCACAATCTGGACACTTGTGAAACCTACCAGCAATTAACAGACCATTCCAGACTGCCATTAGATTGATCATGTTATTAATTGGCACGAACAGTCACACCCTGGGAACTATTATGGCTCTTACTGTCCAATATGCAGGATTTGTAGGTTTTTGGAGCACACAAAAGAAAATGGATTTATACTGAATCTGCTTTATATTTTCATGTATCTTTTATTTTTGCATTTTCTTCCATTGCCAGTGTTCCCTATATTGAGTGGAAACCTGTGTTTAACCGTCATTATTCCACCCTACTCAGCACTCCTGGAACACTGTACTCAGTTTTAGTGCCAGCTACGCAAAAGACACGTGGAACGGCTGGAGACGGTCCAGAGAAGGGTCACAAAGACAACCAAAGGACCAGGAATCCTGCAGTGTGAGGAAAGGCTGACAGAGCTGGGTTTGTTCAGCCTTGAGAAAAGAAGGGTTAGTGGAGACTTTATCACTATGTTCCAGTATTTAGAAGTGGCTACAAAGAAGATGGAGACTCCCGTTTTAGGAGTCACATGGAAAACAAGGAGAGGAATGGCTACAAATTACTTCTGGAGAGATTCTGACTGGACACATGAGGAAATTTTTTCACATGGAAAACAACCTGTATTTGGAATAATCTCCCCAGGGATGTGGTGGATTTCCCAACACCCTGAAGATTCCGTTGGACAGGGCTCTGGGCCATCTTGTCCAGACTGTGCTTCTGCCAAGAAAGGTTGGACTAGATAATCTTTGAGGTCCCCTCAAACCTGGTATTCTATGATTCTATGACAATTCAGTACTTAATTTATTCAGACACATAGCTCTTTGCAAGAGAAGTAAAATAAATCAAAGTATGTAGTAAAGCAGAAGAGCACACTAATAAGAAGAAATCCCGTCTCACTCTCGAAGCACACTAAAACCATTTTAACTTAGTGAAGATTGAAGAGGTGAAAGGCTTGTGAAACACTTGAGAGAAAACTTCTCCCAAATTATTAACACTAATTTAACACTAATTTTTTTCTTATGTCTTCTCAAATGCTGTTATTAAATTTTAGAATGTACATCTACATATACTACCTGTTCAACTACTCTGGTGTTTTACTGAAACAGAAACAATTAATGGCTTGGCTCCAATTACCCCAAAGTTCTGGCACTGTGCAGAAATATGCCATTAACACTTCGTGTAATAATCCCAGTGTTGTGATTGCTCTGAAAAGCAATCAGCTTTTAGTAAAGTCCAGCATAACACTACTTCCATTTCCGTGTGCATATTTAAGATAACTAATGAGATGGTCATATACTAAAAGATACTTTTTCAACAAAAACTTAGTTCATGCCGTAAAAAGTCTCGAAATGATGCTCCTATGGAAGTCAACACAGTGGAAAAGAAAAAAATTACTTCTTCAGTACCTGCAAAAACCCTCTTAGGCAGTCCAAAATTGAAGGTGTGTAACTTCTACCACTGAATTGTTCTTGTTGCCTTTTCCTGACTGTATTTCTTAATTCTCTGCAGATGATATATTTTTTTGCTAGGATAACTAGGGTCCAAGGACAAGAAAAGATAAACTATCTTTCAACACAGCTCTGACATAAGATTCATAAGGTCTTATGGTATAAGGCTCAGAATCATTAATGACATAACTGGAAAAGTCCTTGTTAATTTTGAGTTCTTAGGTATGCAGATACTGAATCTAAAAAATGAGGATAAATAAGCTGTTTCTATAGTCTGCAATTTTGTTTTTGTTACAAATGCTACTTAAAACAGGGCCCTAATGCCTTTGAAGTTTGACTTACAGAATACTGTGAACAGTTAGGGAATGGCAGTCTAACTCACATGACCTGTCACATCGCAGTTCAGTTTTCTTCACTTTTCAGTACTTTAATAGCTAAGGATAACTTCACAGTCAATGTAGAGAAGAAACAGGCTCATTTGCAAACTGATTCTCTTACCTATTTCAGACATCTCTGTCAGGATTATATTAATTACACTGACTATACCAACTAAGATTGTCAGTGTCCATACTTAAGGTGACTGCCTCACATCAGCTTTTACCTATTTTTCTCTTACATCTGCTCTTGGTGAGGTAACACTCAAGATAGACTGCTTAACAATCTGGCAGGATTTTTCCTGTACTTCAATCCAGAACACAGAACTAGGTTGCTTAGAACCAATAAGAAATGAAGGTATTAGGTCCGGGTGAACTTCAGAGGTTCTTTATTCACTTCTACCCATAAATACGAGAAAACCCTGAAATATCAATGAGGAAGAAAAACTTCCTTCCTTCTTTACTAAAAGGGTTTCTTTTTCTCATTATTCAGGCTTTCCTGTGACTTGGAGAGACTGTGAATCAGCTGTTCCCGGCGGAAAGCTAGGTCACAAAGTATTTGCCTAGAAACACTTAGAGGGAAGCACACAGCAAAAATAGGCAAGGTGCCTAGCTGTCCACTGAATATTTAGCCCTGTACTTTGAGGCAGCAGCCACTGGTGCAACCACACCAGAAATCTCAATTTCTGTGTTTCTTGGTTCAATTTAATAATTACTCTGACAGATGGCAGGATACCTCTAATGCAGCTTTTTCATCAAGAATGAGCTTCACTATGCAAACAGAACTATACTTGACCTCAGTGGCATTTTAAAGCTTGTCAGATCTAACATGTTAGAAAAATCCATAGCTCCTGTGTGATAAACTTGCCAAAATGAAGTGAAAAAGCATTCTTCTGCAAGCATTAATTCTTTTGTCACTGGTTTCCTTCAGCATATTCAGAAGCTCAAACATGTCATTTAGGACATTGTAAAATGAACAGAAACCAGGCCGGGCACTTTATAATCTCATTCAAGGATTTATTGAAGTCTTCCTTAATACTATTAATATGCCTTCTATCCCAATACGAAGATTCAAGGCACACTGATCTGGTGATAACAACTGACCTCTACTTTCCATCCTAAATTCACTCACAGCTCTCTTGGATCCCATTACTGTCAGCTCTGTTCACCCATACACTCCAGTGCAAAGTCGAGTTTCTTAAATGCAAGACACCGGAACTCGAAACAGTCTCTTGGGTTTGGATTTCCCAGCACTCCACTATCTGTAGTAGAAATACCTCACTGTATGTCTTACAATACACCCTTGCTTAATCCATGGCAACATAACATCAATACACTAATTGCACTAGTTCTATGATCAACAGCTAATCCAGCTATTATCTCCTTTCTCCTGAACTTCCAGGAGGTCTCCATCATAAATCCAAAAGTGCACGACTTCACTGCCCTTCTGACTGACTGTAATCTCACATCTGTTCATCAGTCTTCAAGGTCAACTATTTCTTTTTTTATATTGCTTACATCTACAAATGTTACACACTCAGCTACATTGACAGTTGCTTTCTTGGTCAGCATCAGTAACAAAAACATTCTTCAACTCTCAAGAATGTCTATTCAGTGACGGCCATTGACCGAAAGGCTTTGAACACACTCGACACACACCGGTGACGAATCCATAAAAAGCTATTTTATTGAGGGGAACTTGGGTTTTTATAAGGATCTGAGGAGAAGGTTCCAGAATTGGGACGGGATTGGGAGGAGGGCGTAACCAGGGTAACAGGGGAGCCAGTGGGACAAGGGTTGCCAAAGGTGGGAAAACTAACCAGTGAGGAGACAGGGTTCTGGGCAAAGGCAGGAAAATGTCTGAGGGGGAAGAAAACAATATGGAGAGGATGGGAAAAGGAGAACTGGGAAGGGAAAACCACAATGAGAATAACATTAAAACTGTAAAACCTGAAAAGTGTACAATAAAACCACAATAGTCCTAATTAAACTTCCACAACACTAGTTTCAATGTCCTTTAAGGCCTCTGGCAGTTCTAATCCATCGCCATCCTCATGAATCTATTTTTTGTAATACTTCTTCCAGTCCTTATAGGACATGTGTTGTCCCCCAGTTCAGTAGTTTCTCACTGGCCTGACTACTCTGCTTTAAACCTACACACTGTCGTGACCTGTTTGCCCAATTCACCTAACTTAAAATCCTACAGCACTGGCAGAAAAAAACCCCATCACTGTTATCTAGACTAAAGTTACAGAAATGCTCAAGCAAGTTTCACAGACTCACAGAATGGCTGATGTTGGTAGGGGCCTCTGGAGACCATCAGGTTCAACCTCCCTGCTCAAGGAGGGCCACCTAAAGCCAGTCACCCAGGACCATGCCCAGACAGTTTTTGAGTATCTCCAAGGACAGAGACCTTACAATCGCTCTGGGGAACCTGCACCAGTGTTCAGTGACCAAACAGTAAAACAGGGTTTTCCTTAGGTACACACAAATGACACATCCCTGGCTCATGGTCAAATCACTGTTCTTCAGGCCCCCAGGTCTTCTTCTACAAAGCTTGCTTTCTAGATGGGCAGCCCTCAACATATTGGCTACGTGGGGTTGTTTATGCCCTGGTGCAGGATTGCACTTCTTCTTGAGCTTCATGAAGTTTCTGTCCACCAATTTCTCCTGTTGAGGCCCCTCTGAATGGCAACATGATCCTCTGGGGTATCAGTCCATCCTTCAAGATCTGTGACATCAGCAAACTTGCTATGAGTACACTCTGCTCTATCAACTAGATCATTAATGAACATGTTGCACAGGACCTGACCCAGTACTGACTCCTGGGGTACACTCCTAGTGACTGTTCTCCAGTTCAGCTTTGTGCCTCTGAGCTCAATCATTCAGGCAGCCACATTACTGTCGGCTCATCCAAGCCATATTTCATCAGCTTCTCTGTGAAGGTGTTACAGGAGACAGTGTTGAAATCCATAACGAAGTCAGGATGAACAAGACATATCCATATCACCCTCTTCCCATCTACTAGGCCAGCCATTTCATCACAAGCATAATCCGGCTGGTCAAGCATGACTTACTCCTGGTAAATCAATGCTAACTACCCCTGATGACGTTCTCGTTTATTTTAAATGCCTTTCAAGTACTGGGAAATATCCCATTTGCATTCAGGATTTTAGTAGATAAAAATATAGTTAAATCTGCTATGGTGTAAATTCACAGCAACTGAAAAGCTATCATTTCAGTGTACAGCATGTTTTCCACTGATTTCAGCCATCCTGTTTTTTTCCCAAGTAACAAAGAAGCACATGTCATGCAATTCACACGCTTATTTTCTCCCAGAGGAATATGGGAAAAAGGAATTGATTCATCATAACAGATTCCACACACACTTTCCATCAACATCCTAAGTTTTTAAGAGATTTTCTAAGAACCCTAATAAAATTCCCTGTTAAATCTCATCTCCAAATCTTTGGTCTCTAATTATTAAAACCTGAGCAGGTAATATGTAAGTATACTAGTCAAACAAGAGAAACTGCAGTTCTTTTCAGCTAGGTATATAAATCCTGCTTTCTAATGCTGTTCCTCCCAATCAAGCAGTTTTCAAACTCGATAAATCTTTGGGGAAAAAAGCCCTATTAGAAATTCTGGAACTTTTTTGAGTCTATATAAATTTTCAGGATGAAAATGTGTTACCTGAACTCTGGAATACACATATCTAACAATATATGAAAGCCCTCATCACCCTCAGGAAATGTTTCAATGACCTGAATGTGTCAAAAAGAGAGACAAGCAGATGACCATACTGAAAAAAAACAAACCATGAATGAGAAAAGAATAATCAACTACCTACCGTACCACTGCAAATAAAGTATTTTTACCACAATTCAGTACGTGCTTAAAATTATGAATTACTTTTAAAAAAATCCCTTTTGTCACAAATGTAGGATTTTGCTATTAAATAAACTGTCAAAAAGCATCATCTTAAATACAGTGGAAGACAAAAGCATAGATAGTTCTGCTCAGAAAGCATGACACCACAATGAAATCTGGTGGCAGATTGCGCTTCTTTTTATGAATCGTTTCATTTTCAGGAAAGGTCCCCAGAAATAACCAGTAAGCGTTTATATGGAAAATAAAATATTATTCTGTTTTTCACAATAATATTCAACTTCCACATCCAGATAAAACCTCCAAACACAGTTTAATAAATCTTGATATAATTTGAATAAATTACGAGACAATAATGGACAAAAATCTGTGTTTCTTTGTTGTGGCCACAAAACGAGAGACAACTTCTGGAGTTTGTTTGTTACATAAGTAAAACATGGAAATTGTAATAGTGTGGAGATTAACACAACACCAGCAAATACACAGTGAAAACTCATGAACAAACTAAAAAGAGTAGTCTCTTTTTCTTCCTTTCTTTCATTGCCTCTTTGCAACTGTGCAGCAATTACACACAACCATACAAGAAGACATTTCTGAACCACCATCATTCACTTAAATGCTGCTGCTGCACTGATTCAACAGCTGCACAAATTACACTCATCTATTAGTAAACAGCTTCGTGCCTCTTCATATTTTCTTTAAATTCTTACTTGCAAGCAGTTGGTTGCAAGAGATATTTACATCTTCTTCAAAATATATGATAAGGCTAATTCTCTTTGCCAGGTTTTCAATGACTGAAATAAAAAATGAGTACAATATTTCACTTGAACCTGAAAAAACCTTCTGAGATTCTGATACTTCTGGAACAAAGAGATTACCATTCTTCAATTAAGACAGGAGAAAGCTTTATTCAAAGTCATTTGCAAGCAGTACATATTATTTCATCAGTTTAGAGATTAGATGTGTGGGTGAACTGGTTTCCAAGGCAACTGGACTAACCATGGGGAAGTCATCAGGGTGATAAGTAACTCAAAACATTTAGGAGGCACCATACGGAAATAGCATAGAAGCTGATGAACTGTAGCTATGTAGATAAGCCTTAGATTTACTTATTTTACACAAAGTGGAATAGGATTATTTTGGAAAAGTGTTTCTAATGTTTAAGCTGCAAGTTCATGAATGGTGTCTGCAAACCTGCTGTGGGGTCAGAGGAGAGGACACTTCTCCATGATCGGTACATGCACAAGCAGGAGGATTAAGCCCTTCAGTGCCCACGCAACCCAGACTGCCGCCCAGGCTTCTGCTGTGTCGCAAACCAGGTATGGCAAACCAGGGACACAGACCCGGCAGCAACAGGAAATCTGAAAAGTGTTTAAAACAACTGAGATGGCAGAAGTATGAGTTTTATGCCTCCACAGGTCCCCAGTTTAGTCCACTACAAATGCCACTGAAAATAGGTGAGCTGAACAAAACTGAACTTCTGAAGCCTGATAAGGTTTTTTTTTCAGGTGTTAGAACTTCAGGCAATGCAAATTCTATAAATACAGGTGGGTAACAACAGAGAGAAAATTTTGCTTATTTAGGTTTATTTCCTATGTGCAAATGAAATTATCACTAAACACAGTACTTAAATACAGTACTTGACAGTTGAAATTTTTATTTGGATGTAATGATTCAGCAAGTATTTAAATTGTGAAAAATAGAAGGCACAAGTGTTTCAGCCATAGAGAAACCCATAATTTAGAGCAAATTAAAACATAACAAAGAGAAATAAAAATAGCTGGCCTTACACAGTGCCTTCTTCAGTGTTGTTTGGTTTTTCCTTCCACACAAATTGCACAATATATATCCATTTGTAGCATCAATCCACGCTGAAATTTGAATTCAAGGCAAAACACAAATCACATACATTTGCAGCAAGGTTTTTAACTGAAGGCACGAATATGCACACAGTCAGTCTGAAGAAAATTGTGATTTTGTATGCAAAACCAGGCAAGTTACTCCCAGTCTGCACAGGGAGGAGAGGACCATTTCCTTCGGCAAAGGTGGAAGGGCAGCTTTCTGGAAAATGTGCTGAGTTGCTGCTAAACATCTGCTGTTTCGTAGATGGGGCAGAAACTCTGACATGCAGCCAGAGCCCAAGGATACAACGTGGTCATGAGGGTCAAATTTTTGTGTTTGTGTCAGGGCCTAGATTGAGTAGTTAATTTTATTTATTTTAAATACATCACTGTGGTATATTATAATGCAATGGATTCACTTGGATTTGCATTTGTTACACGGTACTGTGGGAAACTATTTAGTTTTCTTCTCCAGTGCTCCAAAGAGCATTTCTGAAAGCTTCTGAAAAGATCTGGGAGAAGAAAGACCAGCTCATAACACCTGAAATACTTCTCAGAGCTCAATCCTGTAAACTGCCTCCCAACCGGAAACACCACCACCTACTGCAAAAGTTCATCAGGTTTCTTTAAGAATATAAATTAAAATAGCTTTATACTTGGTGCAAATAGTCCTAGATCACATAAAATTGTCATATGTTGTTACATGTTTCTTGTGTTCTAATTTCTTAATTTTCAGTGAAAGAAAAAGGGTTGATACAGCAGCAAGACAGCCCAATATAACAACAAAAATATCTTCAGCAGATTCAAAGACAGAATCTTCCACATCCTATAATGACTCTTAAAACTACTTACAGAACACAATATAGAATAGATTTTCTTAGGATATCCACACGGGTGGGGGTGGGGAAGGCAACACCCCAAACTTTTAGCTTGGTTGAGTCACTGCACTGGGCTGAGGTGCTAACTTATGTGGCACACTGACAGCAGGATTCTACTGTCCTACATCTCCCCACAATTTAGCCAAAAAAACCCAAACAAACAAAAAAACAACAAATCAAAGTCTGTAGCACACAGTAGCACAAAAACCCCCCTCTAGTCTTACCATCCCATAAAGCATGTAAAAGACTGGAAGTCCAGAGAGCTTTGAAATGGGATGGAATAATCATGTTAGCTTAACATCTCTGCATCAAGCCTCTCAGTGCCTTCAGTTGTAGGTTATCACAGGAAGAGTCAGTCACCGCACTTGCTGTGTAAACACGCTTTAAACCACCACAGGAAAAGAAAAAAAAAAGCCACCATCTGTAAAAGACATAAAGCAACACGCAGCTGCCTCTGCAGCATGACATAAAGATGAACCAGCCACCACCTCCAAATGCAAGAGAAAAATCTCTGATTCTTCAAAAGCCACATTCCTAAAAAAAGTCCACCAGAAGTCTGCGCTCACATCCTCTGGTATATGAAGAACTGGCATTAATTTAGCTGGACATGGGATCCTAGATACCCAATCTAGTCTTGAAAGGGATTTTGTCTTCAAATTGGAAGCTTTCTAAATTACATCCTTGAACTACCATAAATAAAATTCTGTGAAAGCATCGAAGAAGTTCCCAATCTCTTGATGTGAGGACTATATAATTATTAGCAAATTCTGTAACCATCCATCAGCAATCAGCATTTGGAGAGGCTGTTTCAGTAAGAAAATTTACTTCGTTTATTTTATGTAACACATAAAATAAGACAAAATACATGACTACATTGCAAAGTAAATTAGTCTTTTATTGGGCACCAAACAGCTACAACTAGCCTGGTTTTGGTACCAACCTGTCTTATTTAATTTTAATTCAGGTATACCTAATTTATACTGCTGCCTGCAGCAATACATACACATATTCCCCACAGCAGTGTCCCCCTCCTCCCTTAAATCTCTTGTTTCCAGAACACAGCTTGATAGCACCACAGAAAAGAAATAAGAACAAATTCTGCAAACTGTAATTTGTTTCCAACTTCCATTGGCCAAGCATATAATTACATCCATGACAGACAGTATTTTCAAGCAAGTATCAAGTCACATTGGACTGCTGCAGAGAATAACGTCAGCACTGCTGTAAAAACGTTAGGAACTCAAAGCATGGGTTGAAGCTGCTTTCCTTTACTTCCTCTATATTAATTTCAGTTTCAGTTCTGCTGAAGATGTATCACTGACAACAAACCCACTCTTGTCAACAATGCTGTCCACACACCTTTTCATAATTTCTGTAACCTGGTTTCACAGCTAGTAGAGCTATGACAATGTGGGAGGTGTGTTTTGGAGATGTTGAGGACCACACTGCATGTTCTCTCAAATCAAAACAGTGAAGGGACATCAATTCATCGGTATTGTAAGATTCCTCAAAAGCTGTTTTACAGTTTTTATTTTCCATTAAAATTTGAAGGTCTTAGTTCTACTCCTCTCTCTTCCACTAATCCCCATTGCATAACTGAACACTATTTCATCTTCCTCTGACTGTTTCTCTCCCTACTACTATCTGTTGTGCTTATTTATATTCATTATGCAGACAAAGAGACATTCTAGCCACAAAATGAATACCTTTATAAGGCCCTGCCTTCAAGACATGAATAAGAAAGCCTATCCTGCTTAGCCTCGTTTTAAAATTACTCTAGTTTCTTTATTCATTGATGTTTTATTTAACTATCCTCTTATCCTCTCCCCTGAGGAATGCTCCATATTTAAATTGCTTTAGAGTAGTGAAGTTAAATGTTAGCCTTTCTCACCTCCCAGTCACCACTTTCAAACAGCATAATGGGAGAGGCAACCTAAAAAAAAAATCAGATTTCCACTGATACTGTGACTGAAGAAAACAGAATGGAAAAACATCCAGAAGAGGAGTCTGGTTTAAGAAACAGATACTATCTCTTTTCATTAACTGATCACTGCAATTCAGTAAAGTACTTACCACCTTATCAACTGGTCAAAGGAAAACACAACATTTATGTACTGACTAAAGTAAAAACATGAAGTTGAACACTTAACACCCTCACAGAATCCAAACAGAAAAGAAGTTGGCTTAGGGGTGGTGCCCTACAGAGTAAGCACAAACATCGACTAAGGCTCTGCCTGGAGTCAAGAATCAATTTATTAAGTATTGCGGTCTCTCTGACTTCTTCCAGCTTACAGCCCTAGTAAGAGTGCCACAGATGCCTCCTTTACTCAGGGATCAAAGCCTACAACTGCCTCCTGAAGGCAGGCGACTGTCTCATTTGATCAAAATCCAAGAAAGATCTAACTCTCTTCACAAAAGCTTATCCAGGAGAGGAAGAAATGACAGTAGAGCACTCCCTATAAAAGGCCAAGTGCTTATAACACTCACCCGATATGTGGGAGTTAATACTTAATTTCCCTTACATGCAAGAATCTCTTTTTAAATCTAATAGCTCCTTATCTGTTTCATTTTAACAAGTCTTTCAGCACATCTGAGATCCCAAAGCTGCCCTCGGTGCCCAAGGAGAACAGTCTACATATTAAGCTACACCATCTTAGTTGCCCTTGTGTTCTTTCTCATGCCAAGATCTGCACCTTCATTCTGCGTAGACAGTACTTTTGGTCTCATGTTCAACTGAAAGGATGGAAGAACACAACGTAACCTACAGTGTAGTGTTTAGGTAGATGTTCTTCTAGAAAATCATGGAGGTCTGAGACTCCTTCCTTAGTACGTATTTCAAAGGTGGTTAACCCTTCTCCAAGCTCTTTAATTAACTGTATGGACAAGACAAACTCTTTTATACAATTTCATTATAGATTTGCAACACACTTGAAAAGCTGCCAGCCTTCATGAGATGATAAACATACACTCCAAGACCAGCAAGTAAGAAATTCCACTAACTGCTAGCCAAGTTTTTCTGAGCCTAAAATTGATCAGCTTACAGAGGTATGATATGGTCATAACAAAGGAGACTCACTGACTAGTATAATTAAACTCAAGAACTGCTTTCAACTGAAGGCACCCAAAACTGCAGGATTTCAACACTGTCACCCAAAAATGAAAGATTTTTTCAGTTATAGATCAAAAGAACTGAAACTTAGGAACTTTAAGTAATTTGCCTTTTTTAGTTACCTTTGCATCTCTTGGAATATTAACAGATATTGAAACTGTTTCCAGCAAAGCATCAGTTCATGGTTTCATTAGAGATCTACCTGGAGCAGACATTTTCTGACACAACTCTCCGTGGATGGAGAGATCATCCCACTAGCACTTAGTATAATTAGACAGCAGACTACATGTTCAATGCACTTTTTTAGACTGCAATTCCCTGGGCTGGTTGTTCTGGAGAAACAAAGTTGAAGCACAGAAGAAAGGCCTGCAATTGCTATCATCTTGGCTAAAAAATACTCTACAATCTCACTGCTAGGCTTTTAACTTTCGGCAATGGTTTCCCCTCACCTTCTAATAATCATAATTATTCTTCTACCTTTAAGAAAAATTCCCCTAAGCCATCTCAATTTGACAAGCTTTTAAGCATTAAGTGCCATCTTATTTTTCTACATTATACCACTCGCTAAAGGGGTTTGTTCCAAATTTTCCCATGCTGTTGAGTTTACTTGCCATCACAGATCCATGAGAAAAGGAAGCACTGTCTGTCAGTTTTGCAGATCTCCTGATGCCAAATGCAACATAAGAGCAGAAAAATCAGTATCTGTGCACTTCAGGTCATTGCCATAATCATGTCTGTCCAACTGCTTTAAGTGCATGCTGATACCTTATTTTTTATTCCAAATGTGCTAACCAAATGGTGCAGAAAATGACAAGTGACTTGGTGATGTTGCAATGATGGTTTTCAGTACCACCGTCTGCCATTGGAATTCCAATGCTAATAAAAGACAAAGAATTTGATCTAGTATTTCACGATTATAGTACCACCCTTGTTTAAAAGAGAACAAAAAATACCTAACACCAGAGAGAAGTTATGCCATGCTTATCCTTAACTGACATTTTTGCTACACCGTCCTGGCAGGTTTACCCTGCACTGCAAAAATTCTTGCAGTGAAAGCAAGCCCCACATCCTTGGGAGCGTTATTTTTATCGAGTAAGAATGAACTACAGAGCCTTTACGTTAAAAATTTATCTTTCAAAGCCTTTTGATGAATTACCACTACAATATCTTACTAGTCAAGTATCTACATACATAAATAAGTTAGCTCTTTTAATTCTTAGTTTTCTAGGTGTACAAGTGTATCTTCTAAAAGTGGGAGCTGCAGAGTTGCCTACAAATTGGCCAGATGAAGTAGATACTCCACACAACACAGACCAGAGAAAACACTTTCTCTCCTCTCAGGTGTCAGCCACAGTTTTAAAGAAAAGTGCGACAGAACATATGGCACATCTAGATTTTGTTGTCTCACACAAAATAAAGAAGTAAGCTATCAAAAGCAAAGCATGACATCAGAAAGATCTTTGGAGAGAATAAGAACCAGAGAATCAATAGCATTTACAGAGTCTCTACGGATATGAAGCTATATATTTCACACATTATTTATTAATTATAAATAATAAAACACAACAAACAAAATCCCCATATAATGCTGCAACAAAATAAACTCAGTATTACAGTAAAAACTCTTTTGAATGCTGTATGTAAAACAATAAAAAAATAAACTGTCAAGTAAAAAAGCTTTATTTTCTTTTCTAATTTTTAATGTAAAGTAAAATGTTTACTATGTAGCCCTAGAAAACAAGAAAATTGAGGATAAAAGAGGAAATTATGTCCTAGGCCATCAGAAAACTGCAGTCCTGAAGTGTCCAGAATCACTCAGGGAAAGGTGGGTCAAACTGATAAGAATGGGTTCAACTGCCTATTTTGGCTGATGCTACACTGAGGGACTACCGATGCAGACAGAAGTGGCTAGCTCTTTTAAAAAGGCCACAAACCTGCCCTACAGCTTCTTTGAATCTGAAACACTGCAAGTACAGTGCCAGCAAGTACCACTGGATTACGAAAACTCAAGTGGAACCCAGCCAGGGAATAGCGCTGGGTGTGACCAAGCTCCAATCCAGGCTGTGCTCCCACCCCATACCCAGTTGGGATAGGAGACACCACTGCTCCACCACCATCCCTGCCAAATTCCCATGGTTCTCACTGCTAGATTTAGCTTCCAGCAGCATTGCTCTCCCCTCACCAGTCAAGTCAGTCATTTCAATGCAGATGGTTATGAGGTTGGTCAGGAAAATCTTCCCCTTTTTAATTGTCAAGATTTAGTGCTTTATGGACCATCCAGAGAGAAGGGGCGGGGGGCAGGGGGGAAGCTGCAAAGAAAGTGCCTCCCCTCCACCTTAAATATAAACATGAAGGAAATATGCAAAACACCAAGTGATCAGTTTTTAGTCAACCTACTAACAGAGAAGAGATAAAACTGAGCAACTATTTCATAGGAAAATGCTGGCCGAAAGGGGATAAAGAGCTACATGGTCTAGCAGTCTCTTCCTATCAAACATCATACTGAAACATTCTCATTTGTGTTAGTGCACTTTGCTGAACTGTTAAATTACCTTTTTCAAGAGTGCTCTAAACCTGTGGATTAATGAGTTTTCTCTGGTATCCCCTTGTGAAAAATACAGTATTAAAATAATTTGAGTATTCTATTTAAACACAATGAAATCTACTGGGCAATCACCCAAGTCAACATTAACGAGCAAATATCTTTGGGCTTCTAAGAAGGCAGAGCTAATGGGTAAATATTTGAGTATGTCAGATTCTACACATCTAAGGAATCTAAGTATGTCAGTACCTAAATATGTCACAGTCCATGTTAAAGATGTCTGCAACTTTATAAAGATGATTACAAGCTAGATAAAGAATTGGGATATTTTTTATCAAAAAGGCCATGATCTAGATGAATTACAGAGTCTGAGTTTGATAGCACTGCTTTTAAAAAAATTAATGTGAATAGTAAATTTGAAATTCAGGTATTTTATCAAATGAAAGTCCCTAGGTCTACATGCAGCATAGATTGAACATGAAAAGATATCCTTTCAATGTGAACCAGCATCTTATGCCCTTGAGATTATACGCTGAATATCAAAGCAGATGGAAACTGCAGAGAGAAACACCAGAAGGTACAGATGTGCATAGACTAAGAAGTGCAGCAGTATGTGTAATAACACAAATGAATCTCAGAAATAAATTCTGAATTCACACCTTCCACTGACTTTATCATATGGAAGCATCTCTGTGATCTGGCAGGTCTCTTGAATCAACTTTATTACATAAGTAAAATGAGCTCCTCTCACTAGAACACTTTCTATATAAAAAAGACACCACAGAATAACAGCCATTCCTTTGTATAGTTTAATTACAGGAATGTCAGGTACTTTTTAAAATAGATTATTTGTGGCCTGCAAGTTCCAACAGAGCTGAAGGAAATTGCAACACTTAACAGAATTAATAGACACTATTAGACAACACAGTAGTCTATTAGGAACACAGGAAAAGAGTGCCTGCTATTACAGTTCTTTAATCTTAGTTGGAAAATGTTCAATTCCACTTTAAAAGTGGAATGCTGCCCCTTAGTCTTCAGGTACCTTTTCTTTATGAATATACCAGAGATTTAATTATGCTCTTTTTCAGGCTTCGTCATCACTCACTGAGCAATTCAAATTTCTTAAGGCCCCTGTTTGATGATAGAATCAGCCAAGAAAAAGGCAGACAAGAGCACCAAGTTCCTGCAAACTCACTTGCCTCAAGCAGAATCCACCAGACACATTTCAGATGAAGTCTCCTTAGCAAGTTATAAAATGACACTCACAGTTCCCTATCCCTTCCGAAATATTTTGCTTTATGTATCTAGAATGCCATTTCTCTTCCTCACAGCTGCATCGCACCGCGGTTGCTGCTCTCATTCTGCCCAAGCGAGGCGTTGAGTGGCTTTCTCCTTTGCAGTTGTCCCCTACAAATAAGCCACTAGTTTTCTAGTTCTTAGCTCATAAATCTATTCCCACTACTCAGGTCCTCCCAGTCACCCGTATTGTACTGTAATCCTATGCAATCATAAGGCTTCCCCATTTTCCATCAAAAGCAAGTGTCATTAGTGTGCTTCAACTTTCTGGGACAGAACTACTGAAATTTTTAACAAGGTCTTTTATCTTGTCAAAGGCACATCCTAATTTAGTCTGACACATACCACCCTCTGATAAATCCATTTGCATGTTTTCCATTTGCCTCCCTGCCTTTGATTCTTTTAAAAGTGTTTGGCATTGCTATGCTACAGGGGAAAAAAAAAGGAAAAAAAAAATTTGGTTTCCAGGCTGCCAGAACCACCTCTTCTCTACTTTCTGAAATTGCATTTGCTCTTCTGCAGTTAAATACTACCTCTATTTTGCTGATATTCTGTTTCTTTTGAAATGTTTGCTACAAGATTTTTCTAAAACACAACTTCTTTGACCCAGCCCCATTCAAACCGGAGCAGTTTCTTCTTAACTTCCACAAGAATTTCCATGGTAAGAGTTTCCATCTGTATATATTTTTTTCACTCAGTTCCAATTCCATTATCAACATGACCAACTGCATTAAAAAAAAGGCAAAATAGTAATACAGACTAGGGATGATAACTCTGATCATAACTTTGCATTCACTGCATAACACTCACTTTTCCTTTCTTGTTTAATTTTTAATGAAGAAATAGCTTTTTACTACTTGGATTACTTTCCTTTACAAGGCCAAACTTAGCTTGACTTCTGGCAACTTCTTATTCACATTTAAGGCTTCCGAACCCTATGAAATTCTTCATTTTTTGAACAACCACCTTTTGCCACTCCTTCCAAGTGCTTGGCTAGCTAATGTTGTTCTCTTTGGCTGGCTTTTCTTCTGATTAGGTCTGCAGTCATTCTTCTTGTGCATTCTGCTTTTTCTTGGGATGCAAATCCTACACACTTTTTCTAATTCTGAATCAAAGAGCTCCCTTTGCTCTGTGTTTCAGCTAATTTCAAACCATTTCCCTACAGTATCTCAGTCTGCATTTTTTGACATTTAAAACTTTAACTAGAACCTCTTTCAATCTAAACCACATACACCTCTGATGCCAATGTTTCATTCCAAACTTGGTTTCTGCAAAGTTTGCCTAGAATGCCCTCCATGCTTATGAAACGTAGTTTAAAGCAACATTGTTTCTTTATTTATAGTTGACTAACTATGTGTGAACATTGCATCCAAGAATTACTGATCTTTAGAATTAGTGGTGAAATTATGACCTATATGAGACTTAAAGTCTCCACAGCACACTGTGGTAGGCAAGTAACTTTATTCCCTCTACTGTATTCCAATAATTCCATGTATACTTAATACAAAAAAAAGCTCTTTTGCTCCTGAAATTACTATGTGTAAAAGACTCATCCAGTGACTGTATAAAATTCCAAATCAGTAATATGAGATATCCAGGCACAACACATTGACCTTCTAATAACCAAGAGTCACCTGTTCTGGAATGCTTTATCCTTTCACTATTCCTTATCTGACAGCATTCAGTCTCTGAAGCATTAATACTTACTTTTTGTCCTTTCCCTGGCAAATATATGTATAAGGTTCTGCCTTTCATAAACATATCTTTCATAAAAATATATCTGAAATAAGAGACCAGGTCCCAGAAATGCTCTATATAGCCTACCACTAGAACAAAGAACCTGCTTTTTTACACTGTTAACTTTTACAAATAAAGTTAGCATCCCATCCTTATGGGGAGGGGACACCCAAGATTCATAGGTGCTTAGTCGAAAGAAACAACAAAAGCCAGAGGGTCCACAAAAGCTTACAAAGTTTTATTAGTATAAAATTGGTATAAGTTTGTGGGGGCTAATGGGGAGGGCAAGTGGTGAAAAGGAGAGAGATAAAGATTGCCAGTCTTGGCTCCAGCCTTGATACAGCTGATGGGATGTCCATGGTCCTGGGGGTGCAACCCTGGGCTTCAGGGGGTACCTTTTTATAGGTAAGTGTTCCCTGCCCGAGAGGTAAGTTTCTTGCTTTCTACACAAATTAGTGACCTTGTGCAGTCCGATCTTCTATACCTTTCTGGAAATGGGTCAAAGGGCTTTGGAGGTCTTCAGTGGCCTTAATGTCCTGCTACTGGGTCGGTCTTTGGTTGACATGCCATGCCACCTCAGCCCCGTGCTTGTGCTGCACTGTGTTCTGCTTATCTCCAGGGGCCAGAACAAGGACATTTGTCCCAGAAACATGCTGCCCTACATCCATATGGCCCCCTTCTCCAGTCACATCCTGTTCTTTCTTACAGTGGATTATTACCAACAATCCTTGGCTCCACAGCTACCTGGCTATTGGTGTTTGAGACACACACCTGGACACAGGAAATGGAGTAGACAACCAAATTTAAGGAAAGCAAAATATTCGTTCAGTGATTTCAGAAAGTTACACACATTTCTTTATCTGTAAACTTTCATAATCAACCCATTCAAAGCAGACAAATTTCTCAGATTCAGTAATAATTTAAAATCTAACATAGCATCAAGGTCTTTCTGCAAGTCCTGTCTTCCACACTGGCCTTAAACACATATCCTAACATGCACTGGTACTACTTTATTTATAGAAACACAGACTCACTGACAGTGGGAGGAAAATCTGGAGATCACCTAAATCCAATTCGGTATTCACTTAAAACACGAAAGCAGCAATGGCAAGTTTGAAGCCATGGACTATACAATGTTTGCAGATGGATAACCTTCTCTTATGACCCCTATGATCCAAATAGTTCATCAAGACTTTAGCAACAGGTAAATACAATATTAAACATTTTATCAGGCCAAGAAATACTTTATTAAAACATTAAAATTCAAAAATGTTTTTTACCATACTTTATTTTGATGCTTACCAAACAAAGAACAATAATATTTTAGAGTAAATATTTCCAAAGTAATTGGTGTCAGATTGCTTCAG
The DNA here is from genome assembly GCA_013396695.1 of Sakesphorus luctuosus. Classification (NCBI taxonomy): domain Eukaryota; kingdom Metazoa; phylum Chordata; class Aves; order Passeriformes; family Thamnophilidae; genus Sakesphorus; species Sakesphorus luctuosus. The sequence continues at coordinate 735,370 of VWZD01001639.1, read as the reverse complement.
ATTCTTTCTCTGCCACTATTTACATTCCTGAATATGTTTTGTCAGGACAACCCCTGGTATCAATACAGGCTGGGGGATGGACAGATCGAGAGCAGCCCTGCCAAGAAGGATTTGGGGGTGCTGGTGGATGAAAGGCTGGACATGAGCCAGCAATGTGTGTCTGCAGGCCACAAAGCCAATTGTACCCTGGGCTGCATCACCAGCAGCGTGGGCAGCAGGTCAAGGGAGGGGGTTTTGCCCGCCTGCTCCTCTCCAGTGAGACCCACCTGGAGTGCTGCATCCAGATTTGAGGCCCCCATCACAGGAAGGACATGGACTTGTTGGACCAGATCCAGAAGAGGGACATCAAGATAGAGGAACAGAGAATCTCTCCGACAAGGAAAGACTGAGAGAATTGGGATTGTTCAGCCTGTAAAAGAGGGGTGACCTAACTGCAGCTTTCCAGTACCTGAAAGGAAGCTTAAAAGAAAGATGTAGAGGGACTTTTTACAAAAGCATGTAGTGACAGAACAAGGGGGAATGGCTTCAAATGGAAAATAGGTTTAGATTAGATATTAAGATAAAATTCTTTACTATGAGGCTGTGAAGCACTGGAACAGGTTACCCAGAGAAGTTTTGGATGCCCCATCCCTGAAGTCTTCAAAGTGTTGATGTAAAAGCTGTCCCTGCCCATAGCAGGGGGGTTGGAACTAGATGATCTTTAAGGTCCTTTCTAACCCAAAGCATTCTATTATTCCATGATTTTAGTGACAGAAATGAAGAATAACTAAAAGAAAGATTCATTCCTTGAACTGATTTTTAACAAGAAAAATCACCATATAGTTCATTAAAAAAAATTCAAACAACTGTTAAATAAAAATGTCATTTATACTCTACACTGAACTACAGTCACAGCAGTGGTAAAATGTCTTCAAAGGCAAGAGAGAGACGGAGAGAGGCAAAAGTTCCAATTCCTGACGACCATTTGAACAAAACATGATCTGGAAAACTGAATTGTTGTGGGGTATAAAATTCAGTCATGCCACACGACAGAAGAGAGGAAGTACAATATAAGGCACAGGCACTACTGATTATAATCCCGTTATATTGAATTAGCTGAAGCATGGAAGAGCCATTTGCTATATACCTTCCTTTCATGTTACCCTCTCTCCCACCCACCCCAAAACTCAGACAGGTCTGCAGAAACGTCTGTTCCCCACTACACCATAAGGAGGCTTTATGGAACACTGAAAACCGAGGGAGCAGCTTGGGCTAAAATCCCTTGCAGCATCACAAGTCACCTGCTGTTTGCCATACGGTCTGATCACATACTACCCAACCTCTTGGCTGGTAGGACCAAGGCAGAGGAGCAGAAGGTTGCAAAACGACACTCAGCAGGCAACACCAATTGCTGCTAACAGCTTTAAATGGTTTAACGTGTGCCTGGTGCCAGAAAACAGGTTCTAACTGAAGATGCAGCCATCAGCTATCAAGACAGCAGAAATCCTGGACTTGGAGAGAGAAGAGGTGAACATTTCTCTTCCATCCTAAGTCTACTCAGGATGGAGGAAGCATGGCTCAGGAAGGACTATGATTTGGACAATCAATACATTTTCATTTGCTAGAGCATAGAAAGCCAGGAGCTAATGCATTCTGCACTACTGGCAAACCATGTCCAATTAGCCTGCAGTGTTCAGGAAGTGGCATAATAACCTAAGTCTTAGGAAACCCTGCAAAACTCAATGAAAGACCAATAAATCACCAAGTTGCTGGTTTGGGTGTGCGGGGTTATTTGGTAGAAAAGCATCCCTGGCAAAACGAGGGTATTTTTTTTCCTCATCACATTTACTTATCTTTTTCACCTCTTACACTCTCCTTGGACAGCTTCAGTTCTGTCCCTGAGCACCAACACAACACCACATCATGAGGGCAGACCAGTGCTGATAAAGCTCCCACAGACACACGCAACTACTCACATCAGTGATGCCAACTCCAAATACCTAGAAACTCGCCAAGCCTACAGTGGCCCCTAGGCAGTCTCCTACTCCCAAAGGGACTTTCAGCAGACATGAGATCAGCAAATATATCCCATAATCCTAGACCAGGGCAAATGGCCCATAGAGAATGGAATCTCTGATAGCAAAATTACAGACTGTCACAGATTGGAATTTCCTGCACGCATTGCCTTGGGTTTTGCTCTTTACAGCGAGTTTCTCAATAACTGGGCCGTCTTCCTGCTTGGGAGACATGCAGAATTCAGTCTTTATCAGTTTGATGAGCAAGATTTTATTTATTCATCCTTCTGCCTATACTTCATTACTTCTCATAGTCCCCAGCATTTCCCTTAGAGGGACGAATGTCCCTTAACATGTGTCCCTGAAAAATCATATAGAAAAATAGTCCAAAGAAGTTTAGATAAACCTCTTGAGACCTTCAAGTCCCAACGTTATAGCAATAACTACCCACTGATTTCACAGGTTACACATTCAAATGCCATTTTTTTTAATTATTTCAGAGCTTACCTGTAGGAGGAGACTGAAGGTACAATACTGCAAAATGAGCACTAAATATCTAGTTTGGGTGGGACTTTGCACACCACTATCAAGCAGAGTAGTTAAGTACAAACTCCTTCATTGTAATAAAGAGAAATCAGTTTTCAAATATTAAAAACATCTACATTACTTTTCATTTTCCTCACCCTCAATCACTCCATGCTTGATGTGACATTCAGTAAAGTATTAATGAAAACCGGTTATGCCCACTAAAACATAAAATTGCATAGAACAGAAAAATTCTTAAGTAGTTGCTGCCTATTCAGTTAGCAAGCATCATGCCCATGTAACAGATGGTACAGGGAGTGACTGGGTAAGTCCATCCACTAGCACTGTGCAACCCCTGTGCCACCTGCACTGCTTACTGATACCTTATCTGCTGGGCAGAAACCTCTTGCCAGAGCCTCCTAGCACTATGCTGAATTGGCAGTGCTGCTGGAGAAGGAGTGCAGGAGCTCAGAGACTTGCAAGCCCCAAGTACCCACTAGGGGATTATACAGCTGCCCTTCCCAGGTCCCTGCCCATGGCAGCATGGCCGAGCAGTGACCTGATGGCACTGGCAGCCTGCCCGGGCTCACACTGCCTGACACTGCTGAGGGAACTACAGAGCATTGCAGAGAAAAGGAAGGAAGGCTCAAGAAGCAACTTTTAATTTTCCACAACCTTTGCTGCACTTCTTCCTCCTGGTGCAAGCCTTCCACATGGTATCACTTCTGCTTCCCCACATGACTAAAATATTGCATGCACTAGAGGCACTGGAGACAGAAAAGCAGGGGATCTCCCAAACCTCCCAATCTCCCAGAGCAGCTTTTACTCTGTTTTCTTCCTATTTACAATAAAAATGCTAGAATAATTAAAACAATGATTCTTTTACTTTGTATAAGCTTGTTAAGACTGCTTGATGCTTAAACTCATGACAAATGTCTTCTTTTATTGTTTAAATAAATGACTTTTAGAGCATTTTCCTGATGGACTGTTGTTATTAGTGTATAATATGTAATCTGAAACGAACATAGCATGAAAATCTCAAAAAAAAATTTATAACTAAATAATTGAGAAAATACTCTTAGAGCACTTGGCATGACAGCACCATTCAGACAGACAACAGCAACGTACTGAAGTAAGAATGTCACTGTTAGCTCTTTCAAACAGCAGAAAAATCAGACAATCTCAAGAATAAAAGCAGTGAAGTCATTATGGCTTATCAACTGTTGCAACCATCATAAACAACTGCAGACCTTCCAGAAGAGAGAACATCATTTTACCTGTCAGTAATGTCTGAGAGGGAAGGCACTGTGGGGGCAGAAAACTTTGATAATTCTTTGTAATAAAAATCTTCTCTACTTCACCTTTCCCCAAAAATTCAAGAAAACTACCTAGTTCATTTATGGGAATAAGCTAAAGGGAGCACAAAAACTTTTTGGTTTGTGATGCAAGTCTGAATAAAACAAAAACAAAAAACTACGAAAACAAAATTAACAAACAAACATTATTTGTCTTGGAATATTTTGTTTCAGTGTAAAAAATGGTCTTTTGAAGCATGAAGAACACAGGACCATTCTTCTCACTCCACCCCACAATAAACAGATGTTAAAACCTGGTTGTTTCATTCAGATGAAAATTTTGTAATACAATATATATCTTACCCTACCTTAAACCACAGGCAGTGTACACGCAGACTTTGTAAATCACATTACTTCAGTAGGGCAACTTCTGTCCATTGATTTAGTAATTTTCGTTGCTAAGATCACACAATGAAAATACTGAACTTCAATTACACAGTTTTAATTTTTAAATGCTTACATTTCAAGTACTTGATGATACATGGCTGTTTCAAGAGCCATTTCTGCAAAAATTACTACATTTTTGAATTGTCCATTTGAGACATCTGGCATCTCCAGCAAGGGTCAAGCCACCAAACACACAAACTAAAACCAACTTGGAAGTAAAACACTTTCATTACTTACACGTGAGACTCAGCAGTGAAAAGCTGATACAACAGAACATGACTAGTTATTGACTAGTTACTCCTTCTTGCACTGTAAACTACTGGGAACAACATTCTTAGCTGTAATTTCAAGGTACTTAAAATCAAATAATAACAGCTCTGCAAAAAAACCACCCTTCATCAGGTGTTTCATTCAATTCACTTCACCTTCCTGTAGCACCAAGATACACCAGAAAAACATACTCTTTTAATATTTGAAAAAAGTGACGGTATCACTAGAAAAGACGATACCAATTGAGATGCCGAGTATTAACAGTCTTTTACTACTGAATCGCACTGTATTTCATGACATAGTCTTTAAATACAGGTACTTTAAAGAGTATCAGCTGAGAGCTCAGGAAAAGCCATTCAATCTGAAGCTGTGATTTCAAATGAAACAAAACCAGCAGCACAAAGGTCATCTAATACCCATATCAACATTTCACCATGTGGTTACAGTTCAGTCACAGAGGTAAAACATGCATGTTAAAACTCTGAAACTTCACAAACCCAGCTGTCGTTCTCAGTTTCTGGTGGTTTAGTCAGCCACCAAGAAGTCTACGAAATGACATGAGTTCATCAGAGCTCAGCCGCCTTACTTCATTTATGTTCACTGGTTGACTGCAATAAAAACATGTATCAAAAGATCCTCTGCAATCTTTTCAGAGAGGCAATCAGATGTCAAAATCTCCTTCAAATAAAGTTGCATTTGAAAATGAACCAACTGCAAAAAAAGAACGTAAGAAACTTTACCTTAATTGGAGCCCGGCTAAACTTTATTTTTCTGTTGGCTGGGATTTCGTCTTCATCTGGCAATCCATTAATTTCAGAATATTCCATATCAGGTTCATAACAGTTATTTTCATCACTGTCATCTAGATCATCCTGTTCTGTACCTGTCTCTCCCCAGTCAGAATTGTATCTGGATCGTACTCGATACACATTGTAGTCAGAGTGCATGTACACGTGGGAACTCTGAAAATTATTCCCATCCTCAGGCACATCTTTTTCACTTGCCTCATCATATTGGGACTCAGTAGCATCTAAAATCCCATCTGTGGCAAAATCACCACCTAAAGCTACATTTCTTGTTGATTCTGCAGCTTCAGATTGATCAAAGATACCTTCTGTATTTTCTGACTGTTCCTTTTGTTGCACTAAAACACCTGTCTCTGTTTTTGACTTACTTCTAGCACAGCGGTCCACAGACCTTTCACTGTCAAGCACACTAACCAAATCCTGTTGACCTGTTGTAGATTCCTCAACAGAATCAGCACTTGCCTCTGTGTTCTTCTTTATTTCTTCAGTTGTTTTTGAACCTGCCAACGTGCCTGTGGACACTTTCTGTCTTGGTGTTGAAGGTGTGCTGGTTTGCTGAGAGTTCTCAACAGACATCACGCCTGTACTCTGTTTGGTTGGGGGCGACCACGTGCTAGCCTCTTTCAAAGGACTGAAACCCTCAAGGTTTGCAACTGGAGAAGAGATATTTGTGACACTAGATGAGAGGTTTAGTGGATAGTGACCAGTTACAGAGTACTCTTCGTTGTTTTCCGACTTTTCTACAACAACTGCATTGTGTGAGTCAGTGTTTTCAAAAACTGCACTGAGCTGACTCACAGTTGGAGAGACGGTCTCTGTCCTTGGGCTAAGACTGTCCAGTGAATCAGTGCTGCCTCTGTGAGACTTGGAGCTGCACCACTCATCCGGAAGCTCGTTGGAAATGATTTTCTCTTTCTTTGGGGAATAGCGATTTGAATGTCCCATTTCATGAGCATTTCGTTCAAACATCTTCCGAGTTTCAGTGAACTTGGAATAGGAAGGACCATCATGGATAGTATCAAATCTACTAATCCTTTCTGAGACAGATGATTCCAATTTTACAATTGAACCATCTGCTTTTTCTACAAATTCTTTGGGCCTAATTCGTCTTTGAGGTGATGGAGGGCCACCCTTGCCCCTGGTTTTAGGGGCAACTCCAGCACTTTCAGTGGGCTCCATGCCCATCTGCATAAATAAGTTCTTGATCCTATTGACATTTGAGCCATATTTCCTTCCCCTGTTCTGTGAGGCCTCTCCTTCCTCTTTTGCTTTTTGGTCTCCATCTGATTTTGGTTTGTCAAAGGTGCTTTTCAGTGCCTGGAACTCAGTTCTGTAAGCATTTCTGTGAGGAGAGGCACTTCGGAGTGTTGATCTTTCTCCTGAAGACTCTGTTTTCATCATGTTTACTCCAAGACCACAAAACCTGCTTGCATAGTTTCTGTGGTACCGCTCTCAGTAGTTTGTCACAACTGAGATTCTGCTTGAGGAGTGTTTTTCCTCAGGGAGCACTGCACTTAAGCAGGGCCATACTCGACAGAAGATCTGGAAGCAGATATCTAAACCTATATAGTCAATTCCAACAAAGCAGCATGACCAAGCACTCAAGAAGTAGGGCTGATTTAACCTGCAATAGAAAAGAGGGTTTTCTGAACCATGTCAAGTACTTTAAATGTCAATTTCCACTTAACTGTTGACACATTTACAAAAAAATACTAAAAGGGAAAACAAACAAACAAACAAACAACCCACCCCCCCCCGTGCCCCAAAAACCCAACCCAACGCTGCACAGACACATGAAAACTTGCCATCACAAACTTTTTCAAATTGACTGTTGCAAAATTTACAACGTGTATTATCATTCCATAGTGAAAGAACAGATTATCACATCGTTCACAAGTATAGTAACATAGCACAAATATGCATGCAACAGAAAGGCAATGTGACATGAAACGTGAGGCACTGCAAGACAATCCTTCCTCTCTCAAAGAAACATAACGGTAGAAACACAATCAAAGCTAACACGCTCAGAAAGGCAGATTAAACATCAGCTCAAGGGAATACAAAACACTGCACCCAAAGTTAACATCCTCAGCTGACATGGTAAAGAAAGTGAAATCCCGTTAGACAAAGTTGCCCCTTGTCGCGGGCAGCGGTTTTAACATCTGGAAGAACCTGGAGATGCCCAACACGGAGATGCAGAAACGGAGCCAGAGGCTGGCCTCGCTCCCACCCCCTGGCCCGAGGGGCTCGTCCCCGGCCCCCGCAGCCCAGCGAAGGGCAGCACGGCGCTCGCCCAAGAGCCAAACCCCTCTGCCTTCCCCTCCGTTCCTCCTCCCCAGTCCTCGCCCTGCCGCTCCCACCGAGACCGGGCCGCCTCGCTTTGGCCGCCGCGCAGACGGCGCTGGTACCGCCGCCGGGAGCCCCCGCGCCCCTCCGGTCGCCACGGGCGACTGGAAAGGCCACAGGGCAGCGGCTCTCGGCGAGATCCGCCGCTCCCGCAGAATGCAATAAAGTTAACCCGAACGGACAGCGCTGGAGCCCCGCGCCGGCTCCCTGGGCAGCACCTTGCGGCGGGGCAGTGCCCGGGCAGCCGCCCGCGTGGAACAAAAGCGCGGTGCCAGGGCTGCTCTCCGCGGAGCCCGGCGCCTCTCCCTTCGGGCGTGCCCCCCGCCTTACCCAGCCGACGGCCGCGACGGGCTCCCCCGGCCGCCCGGCTCAGCGCTGCCCCCGCGCCCCCTCTGCGCAGGGCGGCCGTTGCCGCCGCCCTCCTGACAGGAGGCAGCAGCCGCCGCCGCGTCGCCTCAACGCCATTGCAGGCAGCGGCGGCGGCGGCAGCGGGGCACGGANAAGCGGCGGAGGACGGGCCCGGCCGCGGCCACGCCGCCAGCAACGAGTCCCGCTCGCTGCCCCCGCCGCGGCTTATCCCCCCTTTCCTGCCTTGGGAACGCTCGTTGCCAGCGTGACCCCGCGGACCGGGCCGGCTCGGACCCGCCCGTGTCGGAGGCGGCGGCGCTCCCGCCCCCGCGCGGGAGGGGCAGCGTCCCGCGCCCCGGGAAACCTCCCGCTCCCGCCGCTGCGGGAAACCCGCGGGGCACGGAGAGCTCCCTGCAGATCGAGACCCGGCGTGTTCCCTCCCTCCCCGCCGATCCATTCACCCCGCGAGCCCGAGCGAGGAAGGTGCTGCTGACAAACCTGGGAAACCACGCACAGATCCCCTGGCATCACTGGTTCCGGCAGCTGCTGTCAGAGACGGAGGATCGCAGTGGATCACCCTTCGAGCACAACCACAACCAGCATGCCTTTGTTGTTCGTTAGCGGGCGAGTTCACCACAAAAATGTTGTGGCTTTATGCAGCGAATAAGAAAACTTAATTGCGGAACATGAAATCTGTAGGTAATTTGTAAAACTGGCAATAAATACAAGAAGGTAATGACTGTAAATCACACAGCAACTCCTAAGCAAAGTTCGTTAAACTAATTGCGTATATATCCAGAAAATGGCCTGGGGATGTACACTGCAAATTCTGAAAACTAATTATTATGCACACAGAATAAATACAGCGGTGACTGAAAAGAAAGACATGAGGTATATAGATCCATTAATTTTAATGACACTGAAGCACAGGTACTATATACCATTCAAGTGTTCACAGGTGTCAATCTCTAGTTAATCTAACGCACCAAAGGGATGCAGCTCCAAACCGTTTGCCTCAATGAAGTTTAAATAACCAGCATGTTAATATTGACAGGTAAACAACAAATCTTGTTAATATTAAAACCCAGCATTTTGATAAATAAGTACCAAAGAGGCCGGGAACAGAAGTGAGGATGTTTCAATAGTGTTTTCCCACTGCTGGCAGTAGCCTGTCCTGGTGCACTTCATGTCCTGCCCTTCATGTCTGCACTTCAGACTCCTGCAGAGGCACGGGAGGAGATCGAGGATTTTGGATGCCCTGCGGGCTGCTGAGCTCAGCCATGCCAAAGCACGCTAGCACAGCAGGGAGAAAAGACCTGATGATATACGTAATGAGCCAGGATATAGGCAGCCCCCGAGCTTCAAAAGCAGGTGCAGAAAGCTCCCCTTCTGAGACCCCTTCCCAAACCAGAAGAATAAGGGAGCGACTGTTTCACCCCTGCTTGCAGTGAGGAGCCCGACAGGTGAATCCCTGCACAAGGCCTGAAAATCCTGCAACTAAGCAGGACATTCCCTATTAAATTCTAAACAACAGATAACACACCGTATCTGAGGCCCAGCCCCTCTGGCAGTGCCTTTCTATTGGTATAATTTTGTAGACATGAAGCTGTAGGAATACTTAAAGAGCTCCTTCACTTTTGAAGATAAAAATACATTAGTAGAACTTCAAGTGTCATTGGAGAAGAATAGAGAGGTAAAGCAGAAATTAAAACATTTTACTTCCTTTATGAATTTTGGCTAAGTATGTGGAGTTAGAGAGCTTAGCATGTACCCGTCACGTATCTGTAAGAGTTGTGTAATTCACACATACAAGCAAAAAAAGAGATGCAGGCAAACATTAAACAACAAATGAAACACCTGAAACAACTTCAGAGAGACTAATTCACATCTAATTATGTAAGAATAATTAGGAAAGTATCCACTACCATATCTACATAAACAAGCCATGAATATTTTAAAATCTAATTTCTGACACAAGTTGTGCAAACAAAATGGCCACTTCTAACCCATAAGATACATGTTAAACAAGGTACCCAAGAGAATATTTGTATTATTTCAAGGCAGAATAGTGCAAACTACCTCTATATTATACTTTAGTAGAAAGTAAGGAAATGAGATGACTCACTGATGCTTGTAGAAGTAACGCATTAAATCTCAAGTTCTCCATGAGGAGGTAACATATTACATTTATGTTTTGCTTACATGTGCTGTAAGTAGATGGCATAAATGTTTAAGCAGACAATACGCAGCTTTGACACACAACCTAATGCAAAATTATTTTAAGTAATTTCACATTCCTTTGATAGGATCTCAGGCTCGTAACAGCCAAGATGTATAGAAACTACTGGCAATTTTGGCTGCCCCATCAGAGACAGTTTGGACCCTGTTTGGAAGTTCAGCTTTAGTCACTGACATCTAAGATATTTAAACTTACATTATAATAACTTACCAAAAAATTTCAGTCTACATCTTTATTTACACAATGCCTTTGTGAAACAATGTTATTATACACTCTATGATAATAAATTGTGTTTTGTTTCAGTTGTTATGTCACTTTTCAAGAAAGACTCTTCATACATGAGCATGGCTATGAAGCTGACTACTAAAATCAGAATTGTGTCCTTTTCCATTTTCAGTATTTTTGTGACAGTCCACGTGACTAGAAAGTATTTTTAGGCTTTGCTAAAGTATGATTGATATTTCTGTTCATTCCTGAGCAACACTGAAATGCTGCACAGCATACATTAGAGAAGATAAGAGACCAAGGTCTATACTATGTTAGTATAAAATCAAAGTACCTTCACTGAAGTTCTAGAATTACTCCATTTCCCAGCCAATGGGAATTTAAAATCTGTTCAGCTTAGTATTTACATTTGATACAGTATGACCATCATTTTACTTGCACTGCAGTAGCAGCTTCATTCAAAGGGTTCTGAATTTGCACATATGACGTGGAGAGACCCAAGTTGTTTAACATTATGGAAGCAGTTTAAATTATTCTCAGGATCTTTTAGAACCAGTTTTGGTGCTGTCCCACAACACTGAAGACAGTTGATTTTCTGTTTATTCTAGATGTGTGAATTACATTTATTTACAAACAAGACTATGTGGATGCCACTGATGGGTTTTTTGAAGTCACTTCTGTGATTTTAAGCCACTTGGATTTTGAGATAGTGATTTATTTGCACAGCAGAGCAGCAACGCAAGTTTTGCCACATGGCTCAGGCAAAAGAAAAAAGTCATTCCATCATCTGTCTCCTGTCAGTGTCTTTCAAATCTTGCGAGATAATATCTGTATGTACACATAGAAATGGAAACTATTTACTTCATCAGATCTTTGGCTAAGAAAGCCCAAATCCTCTATCCTGCCAAACCACTGGCGGGGCGGAGGTTTTTCTTTCTTATACATATCACAGCATAAACAGAATTGAGTTCTGTTTTTTAATACTCAGCCATGAACTATTATTACATAAGCCAGTTTAAAGAAAAAGATCTGGGGTAAACAAGATACATACATTTTGGCAGATGAGGAATGTTCAAGTCAGAGTTGCCCTGTACTAGAGCAGCAGGAGACTAAAATAAGTGGCAAACAGCTACAGTAATAAGTTGATAACCTGTAGTTTCAAACATGAGCAATCTGTAATTGCATTAAGTGTAATTATTTTATATAGGATGCCACTATTAGTTAAAAATAGGATCTCATTAATAGCACTAATTTGGCAACTTCAGAAGACTGTGCTGTTTTTACAAAGAACATGTCAAACTACTTGAAAGCTCAACAATAACGTCAAAAAAGAACTTTGTCCTGAAAGATCTGAAGAAAATTTCTGCTAATGATAACAAAACTGCGTATTCTAGCAGTTTATCAGAAAGGCAAATATTACCATATGAAGGCTTAAACAGACTAGTAATAGCCTTTTCTCATTTAGTGTGAGGATACTCTCACATTCATTCTTAAACATTCTGCTTTTAAATTATTCAAGAAATGCACAGCTATGATTAGAATAAAAAGGAATTTTCAAGAGGGAAAAACATGAATTACACACTGTGTACAACTACTTACTTTGAAATAGATGTTCTGCTTGCATTAAAAGGTAGAAATCCTAAGAATGGTCAAAAGAATTGTATTTCACACAGCTTTCCCTTGTGAGACCTCAACATCAAACACTGCATTTACTGGAAACACAGACAACTATTAGTTACCAGCCTAACTAGAATGATGGCAGCCAGTTGCAGAAAATATATGATATCACAAAAAAGGAAAAGGCTAAATGGTTGGTCTGTTAGTACTTCCTAAGAATGAATCCTGGCAAAACTCATGATTCATGTTAAACTATTCAGATGGGGAAATTGCTATGAAAAATTCCATGAAACTGATTATGTGACAACATGAGTAAGATCCTCCAAGATGTATGGTACCTGCCACATATGTTGATTCATCAGATAAGTATCATACGTGGTATAGAAAACTCTCCAACATCAGTGAGAAAGGTTCAGATTTGGAAATGTTACTCATTCAACTATTTCAAACCAGAAAAGCAGAAATAAGAGATATTTGAGAGCCTCACAGTAATTTAATAATTACCTCATAATGGAAGTATTTTCTTACTGTAATAAAATTAATTTTCTGTTGAAAATGAAGTTTTTCTTAACAGTTTGTATCTGGAATACAGAAAATAATGGGCTTTGGCAGTCTGTGGAAAAGTATTATCTCAGAGTATTTCTTGTGCAGTGAATATCCATTGTTTTTCTTAAAGAATGCTTAGTGAGCCAGAGTGGGAGAAGAGGGAGAAGTATACTATGAGGGAGAAATAGACTTAATGATCAGAGCTTCTGAGTGTACTTGGAACTGTCAGTAAGTAATACACAAGAAAATCTGATTACTGAGTTCAGGAATCTCTACTTTGACAAATCAGGTAACATTTTGGGCCATGAAGAAGAGAAGACAGCAAGTTCAGTTTTCACCTATTCTATCTGACTGTTCAAATTCAGTGCCACTTTGGAGCCTATACTGCCATCCTGGAAACAGCAACAGGGGTCTTCTTGGAGAAAGGAAGGGTGGCCAGAGTTTACACAATACAGCACACCACTACTGGCTTGCAGCGTGCAATCTGTTGGCAAGGGGGAAAAAAATTGTGTGGCTTGCTCCACCCTGAAGCTGATGCTTCTGCCTCTATTTGAGCTCACATCTTAGCAGTATCCAAAGCCCTCTTGGTAATACGAACCTAGGCTGGTGGAACTGGTTTCTTCTTTTTGCTTTATAAAAATATCTAGTAATTTGAATAAATAAAAATGAGAAAGCAGCTGTTTAGCTCAAAACAGCAATGTATCACTTACAACATTTGTAGGATCAAATATAGTTTCCCATACCTTGGTTGCCTGTCATGTACTTTGACTACATTTTCCCCTACCTTACAGGTACTCTCTTGCTAACACACCCTCTGTGAAAATGCTCTCTTAAAGCTAGTTAGCTTAATTTAGTGCATAAAAGCATGAAATACTTAATTACTGCATTCTGTATGGCATCAGATAAGGAACGTAGGCCAGCTAAAAATATTCCATTATTTTGGAAAAGCTGTTCTCTTCGCCAAAGCACAGAAACAATATCATTGTGCTGCAGTCATTGTCGCAGATTACCAGCTAGAGGTGGCTATGAATAAGAGTTCTGTGCTAACAATAAAGCACTTCTGTAAAGAGAAAGAGAAATCAAGAAGGGTGACCGCTTCATCACACCATTGAAAAGAAAAATGAGAGCAGTGCAGTCACGTTGAAACACAAAACGTAAGAATTAATGAATCAAAGCCTACAAATTTAACTACACCATGTTTAAGAAAGGGAAGGAACAGTCATATTAATCAGTATAGGATTACATAAATAATTGCATGAAAGAGAAAGTACAATTGCATGAGGCAGAAGAGACAAGCTTTGAAAGGGGCTGGGCCATTGCCCAAGGCAAAAATAGCAGGCAATAGCTGCCATGAGGTGGCCAGATTTGCCACCAGCGTAACCGAAAAGAACGAGCAGAGGCCAGTCCCGAGTGCCGGGTCCGAACGAGGCGCTCAGGTGTGCACAGAACACCCAACAGGCGCGAGGCGGCGGCGCGGGACGCGCGGCCCTTTGGCGCCCCCTGTCGGGTGAGAGGGGCAGTGCCCCCTCCTGCAGGGGGGTGTCCAGCCCCTGGGACACACCATTGGTGGGGAAAATCGGGAGGGAAAGCGGGAAAAAATGCTGAGTTCCGCTATTTATCTGCAGGGTTATGTTTCATTAGCTCTGTAAGTACATCATGCATCGTTAGACAAGAGAAACATGTTGTCATTTCACTGTTAAGTCAGTGGCTAAATCCACACGAGAGCTGGAAAATGAAAGCTTCCATTATTTGGAAGCTCTGCTTCCTGTCCTTCGAGAAAAGGGTTGCATTCTGGAAAGTTGTTTTATGTTATGAACATTCTGATGCAAAACATATTTCTGATAAGAACAACGTAGGTGCACACTCTCTCAGAACGGAAGCGACGCATCTCTGGAAGCACTTGAGAAGTTGTAACTTGTATCAGCAAGTGTTTGAATAGACCTGCACAGTGGGTTTAGGTAATGGATCCTTAGATCTCCAGGAGGAAAAGGTTTTGTCTAAACCAGAGGCAAACAGAATTCCTGCTACCAACGCAAGGTATATTTATATACAACCCATCCATCCATTTTCATCACACAAGTTATGTCTGTTTGATCATTTATATCTTTACTGTGAAACAACAAAGAGACTGAGGAGCTCCAGGACGCATCTGCTGAATGGCACTGAAAGGGCCACAGATTATTCAAGTGCTCCCTGTTAAGGGTGACCATTTTCATTCCTTCAGGCATGGAGTCTTGCACACTTTAGCACAATAACAACTTCACTGAGTAAATAAGATGTTATTAGGGTTTCGACCGAAATATTTGTATGTGCTAGTTTCTGGACAGCAAAAGCAGGTACTGCAAGGAGGCTGCCTGACAGCGCAGTAGAAGCAAACAAACCAAAGTCGAGTATACAACAAGTGAAGGAGGGGATGCAGAACCGAGAAGAAATAGGATGCAGATCTGTTTTACCAAGGGTTTTACATAAATTCAAGTTACGGTAAAATTCTTTACAATGAGGTAATATTACTAGTTTTTCCTGTTTATTGTGTGGCATTGCTCCACATAATAAACCTCTTAAAAATGCCCAACCTCTCTTCCAAGCACTATCTTGTCATCTAAGAAAAATCGATGTAAAGAAGGTGGGGAGAGAGGGCTGTACTGAAGGGTGAAGAAAGGAAAATAAGATTACAGAGGTTTAAGCTAGTTTAGACCTACTACCCAGCAATGTGCATTAGTTTCACACTGTGTAATGTGAAAGAAAGAACATGTTTAGGAAGAGATGGTGAAGAGGTGAAGACAGAAGGAAAATACAGATGGGTACAAAACTGCCAACAACCTCTCCGATCTGAGAGGAAAGTTGTAAGGAGCACATGAGGGGCAAAAGAGCCTTGTTTTTATCTAATTTGGATGTAGTGGTATTTTCAGATAGGGAACAAAATGACAGAAACAAAAGAAAAGTTAGCTGCATGTGTCCATAGGCAGCTTCAAGAGTTCCACCAATGTCTTGACTATGATGCCTATCAGGCATGAAATCACTGCCTTTGGCTCATGTAGATGGTAGGGTAAGGACACCGTCTAATCAGTCCCAGAAAAATCCCAGCTGTAGCTAAACTGTTTGGTTTTGTATTTCGGTAACAAAACAGAAATAGAAAACCAGTTTTTCTTGTAATTGGAACAGAAGAGGAAGTTTTTAAGAAGAAAAAGGAGGAAAGCAGCTCAGGCAGAGCAATGAGGGAATGATTAGCTTGCATGGCAGTGCTCCTCCCAGACTGCACAGAGGACTGATGAAAGGCAAAACCCCAGAAACAGGCAAGTAACCTGGGGTGGGAGAGTGGGAGGACAAGAGAGCATTTTCTTAGTCTCCTCTACTTGAGAGCTTGCTCAATCAGCTTTGCACAACTGCTGTACAAGAACATATACAGGCAGTGAAGAGACTAATCTCATCAGACAAAGCCATTCTTTTGTTATTTCACTGCAAGGAAAATAAGTAAAAGGATATTCAATGCAGCATGAGGTAGTAGTAACTCATGATGCTACTACTGGTAATGCTCAGTGCCATTCAGAGAAGGAAAAAGAACACAGTGCACCAAATCTTCAGAAACAGCTGAGAGAGTGGGAGTTTGATCAAATCCAAATTCACTAGCACTACAGTTCGCCCATGCATGATGTTCTCAGCAGTTTAAGTGCTTTGGGGGGGCATCTGAAGCTATACATAGATGCATGCCTGCAAACAGGCACCACATTACTATTTTACTATCTTTGGAAAAAATAAGAGAATGCTAGGCATAAGTTTAACTACGATCATTTTTCACTTCCCACAACTGCAAAGCTGCCAAGTCCCTGCCAGATGCCTGAATAAGATTTGTGGATTGCTGGAGGGAGTCTGCACCAAGTGAGTTTGAGATTTTACTATTTCTCATTTTCATTGCTCTCCATCCTCCCTGGACAGCAGATGGTGGGCATTATCATGGATGGATCATTTGTTAACAAAGATCTTCCCATGACTTCTCAATATCAAAATCACCAAAGTATCACAACACAGGATACACCTGGTGTATTACCTGTTTTAATTTTATAAGGACAACTGAGACAACTTACCAGATGGAAAAAAATCTTTTCCATTGCAAAGAGAAAACACTGAATGAAATTCTGCAATCTTAACTCCTGCAAATTTACATTGTACCAAGACACCAAGTCCTGCTTTTTAAAATCAGGATGAAGATTCTTAAATCATCAAATTATGCCACAACTTTCTTGAATTCATTATGATTAAAAATTATATGCCACTCAGTAACACTGTGGACCAGTAAAGAGAATGGGGAATATCTGTCTGACTATACTGAACCATCTTGAACACTAGAAAAGGAAATGTCTTCAAACCTCCCAAACAGAAGAAAGCACTTTATTGTTTGAAAGTTAAGTTTAAGACTCTGAACCTATACTGTAAAGGTAGAAATATGGACAATACATGCATAAGGTTAAACTACTTATTTTTAGGGAGGCTTTATGATGTTTGCCCAGGACATTTCCTATTACTCTTGTTCTTCCTGGGCTCAGCTTTTACTCCCAAACTCTCTACCTACTCCCCCTCCAGCTTAGGGGGACACAGAAGGTACCCCACAGAAACAGGACTCCTCTCATTCTTTCCCTGCTCCAGTGTGTGCCCCTTCCACAGGGTGCAGTCACTCTGGAACAGGGTTCTCCAGGGTGGGTCCCCTGCAGGATCACAACTGCTGCCAGCTAACCTGCTCCAGTGTAGAATCCTCTCTCCATGGGGCCACAGGTCCTGCCAGAAGCCTGCTCCAGTGTGGGCTTCCCATGGGATCACAGCCTCCTTCAGGCATCCACCTGCTCTGACATGGGGTCCTCCCTGGCCTGCAGGTGAGTGTCGACTGCACTGTGTACCTCCATGGACTGCAGGGGAATGTCTGCTCTGGTGCCTGCAGCACATCCTCCCCCTTCTTATTCTCTGGCCTTGGTGTCTGCAGTTTTAGCTCTCACATATTCTCAGTCCTCTCTTACCTGGCTGTTATTGCTTCCACCAATAACTTTTTTCCCTTTCTTAACTATGTTATCCCAAAGGCTCTGCCATTGCTACTGGTAGGCTTGGCCTTGGCCAGTGGTGGGTCCATTTTGGAGCTGGCATTGGCTCTATCAGGCACAGGAGAAGCTTCTATCAGCTTCACACAGAAGCCACCACTGTAGCCTCCTGCTACCAGAAACGAGCATATCACCAGGGCATCTGCTGAGTTCCTGTAAGCCCAACTGCTCTGCTACAAAAACTGAATGGAAGACAGCCTTTAATTTCAGTAAAATCAGGAACAGATGAATCCTAGGGAAGGTTATGCTTCCAACATAGCAAACTGTAGTTATTTTTTTGGATGCTGCTTTTGCTTCGTCCTGAAAAAAATTCCTTGCCAGTTGCTCCAGGATCTTCTGGTTTAACAGTCGTTTCTTTCCTCAAAAAAGAGCCTTCAGTAAGTCCTCAAAAAGTGGTACGGTAAAGGGAGGATCTGGTAGTTTTTCAAATACAAGCAGTATGATGCTTATGTAGTAAAAATGTCATACACAAGTAATATCTGCCTAAGCTAAAAAGGAAGGTAACAGTAGCTAGAAATATTGATAAAAGGGTAGTAATTCTTGAGCTACTTCCCAGTATTGTAAAAGTTGAAGTTAAACTATGTTGACGCTTAGCCTACTCTTTTTCTCTCTAACCTAACCTGACTTACTTAGACTTTTCAAGTTTACTTTTCACAGTTTAAAAAACTTACAGAAATAGAGACTTCTTGTTTGAAGGACTACTTAGTGTTAATTAAGTTACTTCTTGACAAATTCTTGAATAATTGCCTCATAAGTTTCTGTAAGGTAAAATTTATTTGGCATGCATAATTGGAAGAGACAACATAAAACATACATTGCATCTTTTAAAAAACAATTAAAATATTTTTATTTTACATAAGACTACATAAACAAGTAATAATGACTTTGCTAGCAGAACTTTCTCCCTGGGTCATTAAAATAATTTTGCTTTCACACTTCTGCCCTTCCCTGGGAATCAGACTTTTTTTTTTTTATTTAAAATTTCTACTGTTATTCTTGCAGATAAAAACTTGCCCTAGTATATTGATGTTACACATGAATGTCACAGTAAGTAGCTTCTTTTAAATGACTCTTGGGACATCCTGAATGGTGCTTTTTCTAACCTAGCTTACATTTTAAAAGTGCCTTCAAACTTTAAATCTCATAATGAAGTTCAAATAGTGAAACATAATAAAACATAAGTGACTGATAGTCAAGCATAGTATCAGAGAATGAGCACCCAGTAAACAGTTTTTTAGTGATTCTAAACTTTATGTTTGTATTCCTTCAATGACAAGCTTACTTAATGAGAAAACATTCTGTCTTTCCTTGCATATGTAAGAAATGTCAGATAGTTTTGCCTTCTGCTGGAATATTACACTTTACAAAAGAGTGAATTTTCCATTCACATTTTTCTACCAAGATTTTCAACAATAAAAGGAGCTGCATCGTTAACCTGACTTGTACTGTATCAAATCTAGATCAATTCCAGCAGTGAGGCTTATCACATGCAGTTTGAGAAGACTATGGCTGTACATTCCAAAGTCAGGACTACACAAGTCCTTCTCTAACCTCTAGAAATAGAGACTGTCTTTGGTGGGGAAGAAGACGCCTGCTGCTTCACTGAAAGCTTTCCTAAAGCATCTACATTTGTACAAGAAACAGAGGGAACTAAGGGTTCAACATAAAGACGACCACAGCATATAACCATAGCTACTGGAGAAACTCACAGCAAATTCGATGTGATTTCAGACCGATTTAGCAGAACACTAATCTGCACAAAACATTTATTTCAGTGAGCGTGACAGCAATATTTACCAAAAAATTAATGTCTCTTGAAGGGCTGTAGACTAGTCTAATTAAAATGAATTAACCCAACTTAAAGCTTGATTTTAAGTACAATTTTCTCATGAAGACAAGCCCACTTTCTTGGAGCATTGCCCACATTTATCACACTTGGACATTTTGTTCAGAGCAGATATAACATTTTTGTTAATATACAGGATGTAGAATAAAGCTGCAGCAGTTTGTCATGGGTGGGCTCATCCTCGCCCACTTGAGTTAGGCAGATTTTGGAGGACTTGTGAGAACAGCAAAGAGCTTCTGTCACGATTAACAGGCATGCAGCATTGTTCAATCTCCCAGGAAACGATGTGGCTTGATTTGGGCATGCTGTGATGAAATGGCAGTTGTATCAGCCCTGTTCTTTTTTCCACTGTCTCCTATCAGATGTTTAGGAACCACTACCATTTGTGCTGTTCCCATATGATTATCATCATGTTCTTCCTCACTGCACCCCGCAGACCTTCAAGATAAGCAGTAGCCCGGATGCCTTTTTCTCTAAAAGAGTAAGTGTTTGAGATTTATGGTTTATCAGTGGTAACAGTCTTCAGTTTCTCCTCTAATAATCATCTTGCCTAGTATCTGCAATTAGAGATCTAGCTCAGAGAACGGTAGGGAACATGTTGTTAAGCAGCCTACCAATATTAGCATTTGGTGTCTTGTTACACACCACATCCACAACCAGCCTGTTTTACAGAATGTAGAAAAGAGAAGGATAACTTCATGCTCATGGAAGCATAACTTCAGTTAGATCAGCTGGTCCCAGGAATTAATATTTTTGTGATGCTCATCACTTATGGAAGTTGAGGCAGGCATACTCTATAGAGCTAGTAAACACTTACCTCAGACAAGCAGTAAGAAGGCAATAAACTCTTCTAGGCATTAAAAACATGAAATAATTTTTATTTGTGTTTACCTTTGATCACCAGACCTGTAAAGGGCAGTAATCTACATGAAGACATTTTAAAACATACAGTAGGAAATCTGATGTTATAATTCAGGAACAAAATGAGCACTACTTTACACATTTAAACTGCACAGCTCTTGCTTGCAGTGTCATTTTTGCTAAAGGTGCCAAAATAAAGTGACCCAAAGACAGAGTGGATGTGCTTCATTTGCCATCCCATCCTCCTCCTGTATTCTTTGATATTGTTAGTAATACAACTGGTTTATTATCTCCTAAGCCCACCAAAATACTTCTTTAATGGAGAAAAATGCTTTTCACTTTTTTTTTTATGCAAGCACCTTATTTTAACTCCATCCACAAGCTATGAAAAAATACTTTAAAAATTAAGTCCCTACTTTTCAATACAGTAATTGCCTTCAGTGTTTATAACATTGTAATTATTGCAGAGACAGAAATGGGATTTCTTAATTTAATCACTGTATTAAATCATTAATCACATCTATCTTTGATATATTATACAATGCAGAAAGAACTCTTTACGTTTATGGAATAGAGATCAAAATAATTACACAAAGATCTTTATTAAACACTCAAACCCAAAACCACTGGAAAATCAGGTGATGGTAAAGAATATTCAAATCAGCGTAAAATAAGACATATTTTTAGAAAACATACCATGCAACTTACCATTCTATAATTCAAGTTTAAACTGTACTATATTAAAACTTCACATATTGGACAAATTTATTTCTCTTTAAGGAATAGATTTCTGGTCTTTTCTATGCATCAGTATTTACAGAGAACCACAAGTTTGTTCCAAGATCTGTGGAACTTGCTTTCTTCTCCTTTCGGAGGTCATCTTTCATAACAGTGTCACAGATCTAAAAGAAGGCAGAGATTTCTCTAGCCTTTCCATGTTTTTTTCTCACAGGAATGAAAGGTGGTGTTCTGAGTATTTCAGAAAAATAATCCCAATGACTATGACTATGGCAACCAAATAATGGCCATCTTAGCAGAGCACCTCCTTGGACTTCGGAGTGACTTTACTTCACATCACTCTTGAGAGTCTCTTCTCCCTCTCATGAAATGACAATGAACAATCTCCATTTTAGCTAATACTCAGTCATGGTAAGAGGGCACTCAACACTGTGCAAAAACCAGGACGGTTCAATTCTGGAGACAGGTCAATCCTAGCACTGGAAAGCCTTCACCAGGGCTGGTTTCTGCAGCGTCATTCAATAGCCTCTAAACCTTTTTATTCATGACACACATGTAATCAACTCACCTTCTCATGACCACTGCTCCCTCCTCATCTTCCCTGGACTACGAGTGTTTAGATTAAACAAAGAGTTTTCTTTCCTATCATTCAGGAAGTCTACAAGCACAGGAGAATATAGTGGTTTTCCCTTTAAATACAGCAAGTATGGATCCTACAGGTATACAAAGCAGACCTGGCCTCCTTCCAGATGTCTATTTTTTTCCTCCCCTTCAAAACATAATAAGCTCTAGTGCCTTCCATTAAACACTGGAGAAGTAAATCTTTGCCTACTGGTAAAAAGAAAGATTATTATTTGACTGTTTCAAGACTCATCAGTTCTCATTCTCTGGTTCCCATGGAAACTATCCCCAGTGAAGTTTGAGAGGAGCTTTGTGTGCAGCAGAAATGACAATAATTATGGAGAGAATTCGCTTTCTGCAGGGGAAAATCTTAACTCATTTCAAATTTTGTCCAGACCTTGGATGTCAAATGAGCCACTAGTTTCACTTTGCCAAATAATAAAGTAGAAATGAGTATTTTGCCATGTTGATTTTTAGTTCATGAGATTTTTAGGGAAAAAAGGTACTGGAATAAAGATTTGTATTTTATCTGAACAGAGACTGATGTAATCAACATCAAATAAAGACTGCACTAGTGAAATAGTGAATGTTTCACTGAACTTCTACTACAAAATAATGTGATGGACCAAATAGTAAACTGGCCCAGCATCTTCAACAAAAAAATACAGAAGAGGTTACGGTAAAAAAATGAGAGAAAAAAAAAAGGTTGACAAAATTTTATAAAATGTGTAAGCGCTCTATTAAATTCTGATTCTTGATGAATGAAAAGCAGTAGGTTCAATAATGACAGTATTTCCTAAAAAAAAAAAAATCTCTATGCTTATAACTGAATCTAATTATCTTCTGCAGAAAGAAGTTATGCAGATTTAAGACATGATGGATGATTGAAAAAAATGGTTGCAATGATGAGCAATATTAAAGAGACATGATTATCTGGTAAAGTATTATAGAAATTATGATTAGTAACTATTATATACATATTTTATTTTTTAACAGATTTGGAAATAGAACAGGCAAAGAGACAGGAAAGGGAGCAAGGGCACTGACATGAGGCCCTACTCAGTTAAGACTACATTCAACAGGGAACTTAAACACCTATATATTTTTTTAGCAATTCCAAAACCATAAAACAGGTATCTACAAGTGCCTACTCCAAAGGGCACTTTGCACTTAAACCTGGAGGTTTTCTGAAATTTTTACTCCTGTGCAAACAGAAAATGAAACATCTTGGCACTTGTGTCACTTGCCTATTGTAACTGAAGACCCAAAAACCCCAGGTGCCACTCTGGTGCCCAAGGAGTCACAATACCTGTACTCAAAGCATACCCAGCCTACAGCAGAAGCCCACAGTACTTCACAAAATGAAGAGGTCAACATTTTCTTTTAAAACACAACCAGAGAGGAAGAAATTGTTCTAAGTATTTGTTTTCATACAGTATTTTGCTCATTAGAGCACTGACTGGAAAGAAAGAGGAGACAGCAGGGTTAAAGGTCTCTTCAGCAATAGGAGGTTCTTCTGCCTCCTCTCTGCCTCCTGCCCCAAAAACATGCTTAAATACCAGGCTGGAGGGTAGATGTAGCAGGGCAGTGGAACAGAAAACATGAAAGAATATGTGTTTACCTGAGTAGTTAGGGCTGTCGCCAGAATAATGAAAATACAGATTGCAACCCATGGACTTGTTTTGGAGTTGTATTTAAAAAGCATAAACAAGTTTGGAAGCTGGAAGCAGACTCCAGAAATTACCTCTCCCTGCCAGGAGAGCCAGGCCAGGAGTCATCCTCCTGCAGGCCCCAGGACCCCGGCATTCCTCCCAGCCTACTCACACAGCCCTGGCAGCCCCGCTGTCTCCCCAGCTGCAGCCTCCCCAGCAGCCTTGGGCTTTGCCCTGGGACCTGGGAGGCGCAACTTCAACATGCCCAAGTGAGCAGCAAGCCCTTATAAACTTCTCAGTTAATGCTTATGCTACTGATTCAACTGTGAGGAGTGTGAGGAAGAGGGAAACCACCACGAGTTTGGTGACGTTTTGTGTGTTGGGTCTTTTCTTAAATAAATGACCCAGAAGGGTAAAAGCATAGACCAGAGCTCAGAGCTTGCGTGCACTGGCAGAAGAGGCAGTGTGCCAAGGGAAGGAGGTGCCTATGGCTCACAGAAAGCTAAATGCTAAAGCTGCAGAAGGAGGCAGGCTTCCTGAAACATCCCTGTTCTCACTAACTGGCTCAGAGCAGCTTCCTACTGAGAATGCTGACTTTCAGATCATCCTTACCCATATGCAACATCCATCACCTCAGCTGTTTAACAGAGGCAATTAGGGTGCCAAACACCTGAAAGGTATGTACAGGAGCTGTTTTCTATTTCTTCACTCTGAAGAAATAGATTCCATCTAGCCTTTACAGACCACTGTTTTCTATTTGTCAAAAACAGATAAAAATAAAGCTTTGTATTACTCCAGGGTGGCAAGGATAAATGTACTGAACATTGGGATGCACAGGGTTGTAGCACAGGATAAATCTCACAGAGGTAAGATCCCTGTCTGAAATCTTACCCACGCAAGCAATAAACCTAATTAAGAAGAGTAATATGAATGTGATACAAAACTATTAGAATATTGAGTTAGTTAAAATAGACAGATCAACCAACATTGTGGGAGGAAAATATCCCTACAGGCTATGCTAAAATCAAAAGCTTTCTGCACAAAAGCAGCAAAACTGCTCTCAAAATTCTCTCCCACTTCTGTGGCCTACATGAAGGGAAGACAGTAACAGCCTAGGCCAATATTTATCCCTGCAGTGCAGCAGAAGTAAGGAAGGGGAAATCATAAGGAAATGGCATAACCAAAACAAGATATAATTCTTTGTCCCTGGACTTGGGAAGCTAAGGAACTGATGAATGGTTACAGATCTGAAAAGCTTTGGCATAAAACAGAGTAGGGCTCAAACTTTGACCCTGCTACTACAGCTGCCTAGAGAAAGACATTTCTGCTTCATGAAAGCTGAGATTTCAAAATCTGGCTTTAAGCCAAACCAAGACAATTTCCAAGCTGATGGTTTCTGAACACTACTTTTGGAAAATAAACAAGATGTTTGATTTTCCATCCAGTAAACATCCTGTAATACAAAAGCAGGGTTTGTTTTAAAACCACAGAATTTAGACTTTAGCATTAGAATTTTCTACTTTTGTGAATACAACTTCAGTTGAATCTACATGATCTGATAAAACTTCTAAAATAATTGCATTTTTTATTTTGAATTTCTCTGGGAAGTTTCTGTCCTTAACTACTCACAAGTAAGGTTCATGATAAAAACAAAACCACAAAAAAGTAGGAACTGGACACAAAGATCAAATCAGAAAATAAGTACTAACCAAGAGAAAAGATGGATCTTAAGGCATGAGAATGAAGTAGTGTTAAGGTGACACACCTCAAGAGTATATCTAGCCAAAGTTATGCAGAGTTTCAAAATGGTAGAGATTGTCATTTAAAGTACACTGATACGGACAAGACTAGAACACTGTGTGTATAAAGCCTTAATAATTCCGCAAGACAAGAGCAAATATACTACAGTTCATCAAATTAAATTGTTCCTTACTCATGTTTTAGCCAAACTGTCTCTGCTTTATCACTGTGCCCCAGGAGCATCAGCACAGATTGATAGCAAAGCCTCACTCCTGTAGACAATGGAAGTCACAGAGCTAAGACTTCCTAGGCTCCCTTTCCTTCAGACACAGAAACTCATTTGAGAAGTTGCCCATTTTTTAACTGAATCACGTACATGCTGTCTTATATGTAGAAATATATGAAATGAGAATAGGTGGATAAAAACAAATTCAGTCTGGGAGAACCCAGAATTGTTGAACGTTCACCACTGTGAGCTGTTAGGAGCTACAGAGCTGTTCAGCAAAGGCCCCTGTTTGGAAGCCTAAGGTTGCCATCTTTTGGAATTGCATGTGAAGTGTGTAGCTCCCACGCAGTGCCATTTCGTGAGGTCAGGAAACAGCAGTAGCTTAGTGAAAGATATTTTGGACCAGATAAATTGTCTATACTGCTAAAAAGTCTTTACCTCAAAGTATTTTAATGAGTAGTAGCATTCAACTCCAGAAGAAATTTCCATGCTTTCTTGTCATCAGTACTTACATCACCTAGGTAAGTTCAATCATGGTTCTACAGGTCAGTATGAAGGACCTCAAATCAACCTCTCTTATGTGGAAATGCCACAGCATCTACTTTTTGAAGGAAACACATGGAAAGGCTTTCCATTTTAACCTCCACCCAGTTCCCCTGCTTTGTCTCCATGCTCCTTTAAAATCTCTTCCTCCTCAATGTGGATGCAATCTGGCCCAGTGCTTACTCAGGAGCTTTCCCACCTCCCTTCCATTATGGAGTTACTTACTCCTTCCCTTCCAACTCCCACCCTGCACTCCAGCCTCTCCTAATCATGCAACTTGTTTTGCTCTCACAGAAGGTGCCATTGCTGCTCTCCTTCATCCAGTGTGCATCAGATGGGACAACAGGCAGCTTGTATTCCTCTCCTGGCCAAGATGCCTTCATTCCAGCTCAGGATCCAGAAACTGTCAGCAGATTAACTAAACTGTTTGCCAGAATCACGAGATTCAGTTCTTTTCCTCAACTTCGGCATGAGTTGTTCCTGAGCCAAAAGAAATTTTCACATAAAGATACTATACACAAGTCATATGCACCAATCTAGTGATGGAAACAGTATCTGTATAAAGCAACTTTTCTTACTAACACCTAATGGTGGATATGCCTGGTACAGCTGATGACTGAGAAAATTGGGTACAAATTTCCATGGGGACCATACCATCCAAAGTTCACTATATTTATATTTTAATTCAATTCTTTGATGTCTGTCAAGCCAAACTGTGTAAGATGTTGGCAAAGATGGCCACCAGCCTTATGGGCTATATTAAGAAAAATATTGGCAGTAGGTTGAGAGAGGTAATCTTTCCACTCCCTCTGCCCAGCACTGGTAAGACACACCTGGAGTACTGAGTCAAGTTCTGGGTTCTCCACTGCAACATAAACATTGAACTGGAACAATGACAGTGAAAGGCCAGGAAGGTGAGTGAGTGGCTGAAGCCCCTGTCATATGAGGAGAGGCTGAGGGAGCTGGGGCTGTTCTTGGAGAACAGAAAGCTCAGGGGGATCTTGTCAGTATGTGTAAATGTTGGATGGGAGGGTGTAAACAAGATGGGGCCAGGCTCTTTTCAGTAGTTCCCAGTAACAGGATAAAAACAATGGGCACAAACTGAAATATAAGAAATTCCACTTAAACATAAGAAAACACTTTTTGACTGCGAGAGTGGCCAAACACTGGAATCCTGCTCTAAACTGGGGTCTGATTTCCCATCAGTTCATAGCAACCATGTATTTGCTTTCAAAACATGCCTCCATGACTCTTCCCCCTCAAAGGCACTCCTCTGAAGGCAATCCTATCAACCTCCAAGTCACTCCGTAAAGCTCTTTTGCTATGAAGTCTGCAAAATTTGATCTCAATTACTGGGTTGTTGATGTGTTGTGACTACTTCTGACCCAGGCACTCTCATTGCCCTTTTTACTCCTTCTGTCATCTTGTTTTATACTTGCTGTGGAAAGCCTGAGAGTTAGGACTGGCCTTTTATTCTGCAATTATACAGTCTCAACCATTTTATTCATATCTAGAGTTCCTAGATACCATTGTAAAAGCAAACTGATCTGCTGATGTAAGCTTAAGAGAGTGCATTATCTATCACTTTCAGTTTTAGATACTTTTTCAAGAAGGTTTTCATTGTTGAAGACATTCATTTCACTTAAGTTTAGCCTTTTAACTGCCAGAGCCCTCATGGAAAGACAGATAAGCCTCATCAGCAAGGCATTCATCTCGCCTCAAGAGACTTATCTCAGCATGGTGTGATCTGCCTCTCTCTCTTCATTTATTAGAAAGTGAGCATAGAGACATAAAATTTAGCCAGCTGAGACTATGACATAAATTTACATACTCATCAGTAAACATCTAGCTTTGAAAATTTTTATTTAGATGGCATGGACAAAATCCCATTTTTCTTTTTCCCCAAAGAATGTCAGAGAGTAATAAAAGATCTTTTATAAGACGTCATTCGTGAGATTTACTTACAAGATTATGCTTCACTAGTTGCAGTCTTTCCTCACAGAAGCTGAAAGGCGATTCCAGTGTGCATCGATTTCATGTTATGCACTTACTCTGCTTTTTGAGAAAACATTGTAATGGCACCAATAAAATTCTGTGGAGGACTCTGAAGGTACGGCTAGAGCAACTCCAACAGTTCTGGTAATTAAGTGCTCCTGTAAATGGCATTCAGTATTCTGACATTTATATTTGGATGAGGAAAAGACCTGTTAGAAGCAATAACGGATGACTGTTTTGATATAGAAAATGCTGAACTCCAACAGTCTGTGATTAACAACTTAAACAGCCATGCAATTAACATCCTGCCTTTTCAATATAACTTAAGTTACACAATGCCAGTGAGAAAAATAAGTGTTATTCCCCAACAAGCTGACCAAGGCTGTACAGTGTCCTACAAAATTTGCAGCTAATATTGAGTAAAAGAGATTGAGAGAGAGAACTTTTTGTTTCTTTGTTGTGAAATTCAGTCATGCAGAGAGAGAACAAGTGTTTACTATTCTTTCAGAAAAAAGAAGCATCTGTGATGATTACCAAGAATTCACTTGCTGACTTAATGATGCACAAAATCTTGGTCGAGGCCTGGAAATATTTTAAGTCGCATTTGAATTTCAGTACAAACAGTGCAAAAACCCCTTTGTCATCTCCAGGGCTACTCAAAGGAAAGAGAATTAATTTTGGACTTTTCTGTGCTTTGTAAGTTTATAATAATGTAAGTGTAGCATTGACAAGTATTATATCTCATCTTTGAAAGGATGGAGTAGGGGAAAAGGGGCAGGCAGGATTAAGGTTTGATTTCAGCAGCAGTGCATATCTAAGCATAATTTTACTAAATAGTTACTGATCTTTACATTTAAATAGATATAAAAGAGTATAATTCCTCATGAAAAATGTAGAAGGGGAAAAAACCATCAAACAACCTTTTGAACATAAATATCAATTCAAGATTTAATGGCATCTTAAAATCAAAGGGCAGCTTTGCTGGCAGCACACTTCTCAATATTATTCTAAAGAATCTAATTTTGAAATATAATTTACATTGTTCTTCTTGATACGAACTCATAAAACCAAAGCTTTCCTAAGCTGTTTAATACAGAGTTCAAGTTACATACATTAAAAAGGAGGTGGTGATATGAAGTCTTTAATTTCTGGCAAAAATCATAGAATCATAGAATTGTTTAGGTTGGAAAAGACCTTTAGGTTTATAAAGGCTAGCCATTAACCCAATACTGTCAAGTCCACCAGCAAACCATGTTCTCAAGCACCACATCTATACATCTTTTAAATACCCCCAAGGATGGTGACTCAGTCACTTCCCTGGGCCACCAGTTCCAATGCTTGACAACTCTTTTGGGTGAAGAAATTTTTCCTAATATCCAATCTAAACCTTCCCTGTTACAACCTGAGGTCGTTTCCTCTTGTCCTATCCCTTGTTACTTGGCAGAAGAAACTGATCCCCACCTGGCTACCATCTCCTTTCTGGTAGTTTTAGAGAGTGATAAGGTTCCCCTGAGCCTTCTCTTCTCCTGGCTAAACAACCCCAGCTCCCTCAACCACTCCTAACAGGACCTGTGCTATGGGCAATACTAAATATTATAATGAGTAACGGCTAGTTGAACTCAAAGTAGTCAGTTGAAATAAAACTAAACATAACTTCCTTGGTTTTATTTCTTTAGTAATGACAGGAGTCTGTGAATCAGTGAGATCTTATAGAGAGACAATCTCCCGTTTCCGTGAATATTCCCATCCTGATATTTAAAGCTTTAAGGCAAAGCTCAGCCATACTGTGGCAGTCACACTACCAACACTGGAAGTCAGTCAAATAGAAATCTGAACATGTGAGCTCTTATTGCAAGCTATGGCCTGTCTTGTCACACGCATATTTGCTATACTTCCTGCATGCACAGAAAACTATGCATTTGGCCAATACAGGTTAACTTTTGTTGTAGGATTATCCAAGGTTCCTTTTACCTAGTTTCAAAACATAAACAGGAGAGAAAGGCAGAGAAATTCCGATTAAAATCCATAATTTGCTGTCACACCTAGTTAAATATCAGCAGCTTCTGTTTGGCAGTTTCAGTGGGAATATTCAGTTTTGTTCAACTGTACTTAATACCTGACTGTGTTTATAATCTCACAGCAGTTGCCCACACTCAAAAGCACTTTTCTGTGCTTTTACAGCTCCAACATCCTCCTGTTTGTCCGAACATATCTATCATTTTGTAGTCACTCTTCTCTCCCACCTCCCTGAGTATTTTACCAAGTTCCTGTTGATTCTCCCTTCACAATATGTCCTGAAAAAACAAGCAAGTCCTTTCTCTCACTCCCTGTGGCTAAAACCTTTGTGTATGTTCTGATCATCTTTCTTCTGAAGTTCCTAAGCTACTGCTACCTCCTCTGTTGCCTTTTCTAATTCCTACTTGGCACTCCCACGATCGCTACAAACCCTTTCATAAAAGCAGTTGCTCTTACAAACCATGAATCACTCACTGGTTTTCTCCATACTAGCAAACAAATATTTACAATTTTGCATATCTTATTCTTTCTGAGCTTTCAGATTTTTCTTTCAGTCTTATACTCAATTGTATTGGCACTTCCAGTCTGATTCCATTCTGGCATTGGTAATGCAAAGTCATTTCCTACCCTCTGCAGCAAACTTTCACTGTCTCCTTCCACAATATATCACTATCATACATATAATTACTCTACATACATGCTTCTAGCAGGTTTTTTTGGCCATGAAAAGCTGGGTTTGAGTACTCCTGAACCAAACAAGAACTGCACACAGCTTTCTAGATGGCCTGTGCGACAAGCTCGCATTAGAACTTCACAGTGAATTAAATACTGTAATTTCTAGCTTAATGCAGCTGATCTGCTACATAAAGGTCCTCCTACACAGTAAGCTCTCTCATGCAGAGATTTTGTCTTTGTTCTGACACTTTGATGAGAACACCCATGTCTTTAGTTCGTATAATATAGGACATTTATTCTTTGTAAAAGCAAAATAACTCCCTGCCTTTCCCTTCAATCTAAAAATACAAACTACCCTCCCTCAAATAAAAGCCAATCAATAAACATCTAATCAAACTAAAGGACTCTATGGTTTGCTTGCCTGGTGGCAACAATTTTACAACTGAGTGGATGGCACATGCTTAAAATGGAATGTTACTTTTACAGGGAAAATATTAAAATTTATTCTCCAGTTAGGCCATTTGGAGTGGTTTTAACCTTTATAAAATTGTATATTCACAATAAATATAAATTTATCTTGTATTTTAACTGAGCTTGTGGTTTCCAATGAAGCTACTTGTGACTTACTAGAACAAAAAAAAAAAAACACACCAAAAACCTTCTGTATATGACACTGCCCCAAACACCCATGTTTGGGAAGGCTGGCAAGGATCCAACAGCAGTAGGAAACAAGGAGTGCAGGAGTGTTTCCCTGGACTATGGCAAAAATGTACCTTCAGTGTACAAAGTCACT
This sequence comes from Sakesphorus luctuosus, assembly GCA_013396695.1. Classification (NCBI taxonomy): domain Eukaryota; kingdom Metazoa; phylum Chordata; class Aves; order Passeriformes; family Thamnophilidae; genus Sakesphorus; species Sakesphorus luctuosus. The sequence continues at coordinate 703,922 of VWZD01001639.1, read as the reverse complement.
TTTTTGTATCTGGTCTGCAGTTCAAAATATTTCTGAGTTCCAACTGTCTGGACTTCTACAGTGTAGTACAACTTCATACAAGCTGTGCCACTGAATATCTTTCTGTTCTATCTTCATGTACTCTGTGGGGACTCTTCACTGTGGGCTTTAACACACATGGCTGGTACAACAGGCAGCAAAATCTGGGGCTTTGCAGAAATGACTATTCAGAATACCTATACTGCTCACACTTACTTTTAGGATTCCATTTACTAACTTGTAAAACACAACCAAAAGACACTGCTTTCCCTGAGTTCTAGAATATTCCACTGGTTGTGTATAGCTCATTACTTTATTGGCAAAGTTATTATCTGTTTGCTGGTTAAAACCTTAAAGCCTCAAGATAAACAGAACTGTCACCTTCAGTACTGTAAATAAATGCTTTTGTCTTGGCATAAACAAGGTTCCTGAGACTTTTCTCCACTTAGTTCACTCCTTTAGGCCTAAATAACCACAATGACATGTAATCACAAGAACATGAAAAAGGATACAAGATATGAAAGGATGAAAAATACAAACATGCCAGGCTGACCCTCAAAACTTGGGCACTAATCCCTCCTGCCATCATTCTGGGCATCCAGCTCGCTCCTCCCAGCAGCCAAACTACATCATGTGGCAAGAAGGAGCATCAGAGACTGCATACAGACAAGCAGAGAGATCCAAATACTGTTCTGCAAGCTTTGAAAATCTGTACACAAAAGAGCAAGACCACTTCCGCACCAACATGTTGAAGAGAGCAGGGTACATTTAATATACATAATGAAATACAGGACATACACTGTCTTGCAGAGTTAAAAAATGAAGAGATCATCAAGGAAGCCATAATTAAAAATTGGAAAATGATTTTTAACCCTTCTCTACTAAAATTTTATGCATACGTTAAGGGTGCATTTTAAATATTTGAATAAAAGCAACTGAGAGATTTAGAGGTAAAAGCTCTAATCGGATGCAACAGGAAGATACACATGTGCTAAACAAAGATTTAAAACAAATCTTCAAAATAATTTAGCATTGCTGGGGGAAATGGAGGTCTTATTCTGCAGCTAAAACATGCAAAACTTTCAGAATGTCAACAGATACAATCTATAATATTAAATCAAGAAGCTTTATATCTGTGGCCTGTATTTGGGATAGAATTCATTTTACAGGAGAAAATGGCACAGACGAAGGTTTTCATTGTGCAGAATGTTTCAGAGCAATGAAATTCAACCTCATTTAAAATCCAGATTTGCCAACAATGCAAAAACTAAGGAAATGACAGATCACAACCACAATTTGACTTAAAAAAATCTGTAATAATGCTGCACTTAAATTCAATCTTTCGCAAATTACTTCAAATCAAACGACAGCTAGGGTCTATGGGAAAATAATATGCAAATGCTTGAAAAATTCCTATAAAAACTTGAGGAATCCATTACAGAGCTTATTTTTTACACTTGTGAAATAAGGACTGTCAGGTACTAATGATGCTTCATGGTCAGATTTATTAACTTGGTACTCAGCTTTTGGCATTAAAAAATCCAGGAAAATGGTGTAGAATAATACAGGTTCACATAATTCAAACCCTCTGCATGAACGCACGAAGAGTGGGGTGCCAGGAATTTGTAGCTTATTTTCATGTGACAAACAGGAGCAAACCTAGACAAGTCAGAAATCACCTTCCTTCTTCTATTGCAGAAGAAGCTGAAAAGATAAATTTTGAATCCTACAGATCTGAAGCTGAACTTGCCAGCAGCATGTATGGAAAGGACTAGATGCAGAAATCTCACTGTGAAGGAAAGCTTTGCCAAATTTTCCGCCTTGCACAAACCCCTTGTAAATGTGAGGATCACAGAACTTCTGACTTCCATATCACCCCTTTCTTCTCCTCCTCCCCAAGATTACAGGCCTAGATTTAACAGCATTCCTGGTTCATTGTGGTAATACCTGCTGCCGCCGCCCACTGGCTAGGTGGGTCCAGAGAAGCATGGGACATCAAGCTTAGGGAGTAAACAACAACACAGCAACACGGAAAGCACCTGAGTTTTTACCATATATGTCCATGTTGCAGCCTCTAACCTATGGGGTCAGACCTGTTGTGGACAGGGCGGGGTTAACTGGACTTTATAAGTGTGAGCTGATTTGAACAAAACCAGATTGCTTTTACACCATATTGGTGAGTGCAGTCTCCTTCTGGCCTGCTGCTGCAACAACCTGCCTTCATTCACTAGATAAAAGCACTGATTTCAGCCTACTGCCATAACTATACCCTTCATCTACCTTGATAATTTAGCATTCACATGATCTACTATCATCAGATACGGAAACTTTACCAAGAGAAAGTAAAAAACCTGTTAAAGACTTACAAGTGAAAAATCTTGCAACATGAATGCTCTGAAACAAAGACTAATGCATCAACGCTTTGGGCTCACTAATTTGAAATAATCTAATTTTTTAGGGTGCCAAATTCGCAATTCCTACTGAAGTCAATGAGAGTAGTAAAGGACAAGAGTCTGCCTAGGCTGTTCCTTCCCAGATTAATTTCTGGTTCTCTGATCACCTGCATTTAGGGGGCTGGTCGTCTGCCTCTTCGGATGAAACCCTGCAATTCAGTAACTCTTCCTGCTACATTTTCACACTCATGATCTGTAATACTTCATAAACTGAGAGGTTTGGCAACTGCTAGTTAGTTACTCTGCCAGCCAAACAACATTACAACACAAGGATTAGCTTCTCCTACACAAGGTATGTCTTATTTGCCAAAAGACACAAGCACTCCATGTGTGAAGACATGGCAATTAAACAACAGCCACCTGAGCCCAGTCTTGTTTATATGCAGCATTTTTTCTGAAAACTAAAAACATCTGGCTCCCCTGGTACTTATTTTCTGGGAAACAAATTTAATGTTTGCTTCTCTCCATTAATAACCATCTCACCAAACCACATCTATAAAAGACAGAATGCTAGCCTAAAGTCCTGGACATGAACTCCAGATTACTCAGAACTACTTGAGATGTGTTTGGATAAGGCACGCCTTTGGATTTCAGTTTAGACTGTACCACATTCAACAATTCTACAGCTGCATTCCACTCTTTCAGCCTCCATGTTCTCCTTATGGTAGGTCTGATTATTTTACTCCATGGTATGCTCTTTATTTTTTTAGGCTTTCTTAACTGCTACCCTTAAAGAGCCCCTTTCAGCCTGGATCTCTCCATATTAGGTAATACCTCACACAAACCCACAGGAGAGCACACGATACTAATTTAAAAGAAAACATACAAATATTTCACTCTTCCTCTAAGCAAAGTTTGTTCTGGAACAGAAAAAACCCTTTTTCTTTGTTCTGTGAGAACCTTTGCCCTTCCTCCTAACATCACTTTCAAACTTCATGCCTCCAGGCTGGAAACATTGTACTTTTCATCAAACCGTTTTTTAAAACTGCACACACCTGTCACAAGCTTTTTCTGTGCTCCTTTGAGGTGTGTCTGCAACTCCCACACTCTTGGCAAGAGCTGACTCCAGGTACAAATCCAACACTTTTCTTTACTCCGCATCTAGGATGTATGATTAACTTGCTTTTTCCAAAGTTATTGCCTTGAGCTCTAGACGTTGACTACTCCCATTATGAGGAACTACAACTTTTTCAGTGTTGATCCATGTTTCTGCTTCTTTGGGCTGAGAATCCCTAATGAAGCTGGATCTGTGTGTTGCATAACCTGGCCAACACAATACTGAGATTCAAAGAGTTCCTGCTAGGTGTGTTCCATTCCCCAAATTATTCATAGACTCCATCTTGATACGGGAACTGTTTCTCCAAAGCATCACTGGTTTATTGCATCAAACATAATGAAGGATTTAAGTTCACAGATATATGCAGTCTGACCTATGAAAATGCACATGAACCCCCTAAAGAGAATGTGCAACTTTCCATCTAGATCACATTCCACATTTGCTACAAATCCTGGTCCTAAGAAATCATTTACAGTAAAGTTTGTAATAAACTATTTGGTCAAGGGAGAAGAAATGGACATTATTGCCAGAAATTGGGATTTATTCACTTGGTTTGCATTTGCCAATATGCTCATCTAGCCCAATGTTTTCTCTAATAATTCCTTTTGAACTACTTCTGTGCACCTAGGTGTAAAAGAAAAGATTGTGAGTGAGTAGTAAATCTTGGTGGCTAAAACAAAAGAGGCACACTTCGTAGATTCTACACAAAAGATAGTTTATTCAAAAAACTCCATGGAGAGAAAAAAGACAGGTAAAAAGCCAAACCCCAACTCACTTCTCATTACAGAATATATCCTAACCTTCTTTCCACCCATAGCTGCATCTCATAGGTTGAAACCACAGTGTCTATAAATCTCATTACAGCTTTTAATTGGATGGCACTTTTGGACAGATGTTCACTTTTGCTGTGAGAAAACTTACCTACTAACATTCCTTCTCATGGGCAGGCTGACCTAAAACCTTCTTATCTTCCTTTGTTTTTGCTAGCTTGTTGGCCTTTCTCACAGAACTATCTCGCACCTGTTAGGAGGCCCCAAAACTCTGTTTGTTATTCTAAAACCCCTTTTTCTTAACTCAAAAATCTCTTATTCCTACACCCAGGGAGTGTTTCATCATGCAGCTACACTCCAGAGCCCCTTTCCTTGTGGAGGACCTCTGAAGCACAGAGTATCTTAGTTACATTACCCACAAAAGGTGCATAGCTTTGGGCAGCCACATGCTAGCAGGATTTAGCAGCTCTTTCTTGAGCCATCAACTCTGATAATTGTATTCCACATATGCTCTTTAACAGACACCCACTCTTACCTTCCCAGGTGGGGGGGGGGTTGCCTCGCTGTGGATTACAAAAAAGGCTGAAACAAGGAATTTCTGTAGACAGTTTAAGAATTGATGAACAATGAAGACACAAGAATTAGTTCAGAATTTGTAACTAATTTGGTCATCAGGTTAATGTCTCTATGCAGAATTTACAAGAAAGTAAGCCAATTTAAAACCTAGAGATTTAGCAATAGCAGAGGTCACAGAAAAGATGAGGAAAATATTAATTTAGTGATACTTTTACTGGACTAAAAAGTCTACTAATTTGAGTACTACAGACAGACATTTTAAGAGATTCTGGTAGTATTTCCCCCCAAGGTAAATCAGTATATGTAAAGTATTTATTCTCTGTGCCTTTCTACAAGATGCAGCCTTTCCCAATACAGAGCAAAGAAAGAAAAATTAAACTTACCACTGTCTAGCTATTTTTGTATCTTTCTAGAATAGCAGATTGAAATGCAGCTAGAAATACTAATTTTCTGAATGAACATATTCCATAAAAGCTTTGACCAGAGGAAAAACTGTGATGGAAATCACAGGCGATACTTTTTTCTTTTAAACTAAGGCATGAGCCATCAGTGAGCACCCAGCAGCAAGCATGTTTCAAATGAAATTTTCTCACACAAAAAAATCTCATTATTATTTCACTCATTGCTACCTGCCAGTGCCCTGAAGAGGAAGAGAAGGGCAAATATGGGACATTTGTACAAATAAAGGAGTGAAAGCTCTCAATAATGTTGACAAAACCCAGTATTTCAGGTGCAGTAGTGCATGTCTTATAAGGCACAAGAATTACACAGACATGTGAAACTGTAACCTCTAAAATAAGGCCAAAGTCACTGTCACACAGGGCTGCTGGGTATGCAAGTGCTGGTTCAGCAAACTGAAGTCGCCTGTGGGCTGTTTTAACTCACAGTGTGCTTATTTCTTCCAAGTTATTTTTTTATTTGTTCTTGTTTATTACTTCCATATTTGAATATACATAACCTTCTTTCTCTGAACACATGATATTTTCCAAAATATATGCCAAATTCTAGAGAAAACTACTACCTTATATAATTTGCTCTTTTGAGCTCCTCTTAATACTTTTAAATTCCAGTAAAAGATAAAATAAATACATGGGCTAAATCAGCTAAAAACATAGCTCATAAAAATCTATTTCTGTTCAACTCTGGAAGTTAATTTTGAATAAAATGCATTGTTTCAATAAGCAGCTGTTGGGTGCGTTTCACACAATACCAAAATTCTTAAATTCTTACTTTTTAAAGAATTTTTTGCTGTATATAGTATCCTGTAACACTGCTGCATATAAAACACTCAGCCAAACACTGCATAAAATCAAGTAGTATACTGCAGTCACAAATTACCACATTAACACGCCAAAAGGCTTCCAGTAAACATCAGAAAGACAGAAGTACAAAAGAAATAAGATTCATTGGAATGTAATGAAAGGTGTTATTATAAACTCTACAGGACTTGCAAACTGAAACAAGAATTGTAGTTGTTCTTTTTCATTTTACATAATAAATTGGTATACACATTGCTAACCTTACTGAAAGCTAAACAACAATACACAAGTATTTTTCTCACAGGATTGCCTAAAAAAAAAGGAAGGATTAAAAAGACTGCTTTTCCTTCTTTTGTTTAGGTGGGCTGCTCTTTAGAAACACTGAGCTCTTACAAGTACTCAGTCCCTAAAAAGATCAAGCTGGAAACACCTGTGCTCTAAGACAGGGACAAAGGCATTGGGTTGTATTCCTCCTTTTCCATGAAGTCAACTGCCAAACATCTGAAGAATGATATAAACCTTCAAACCTTCTGCAGAATACATGGGGAAACAGTAATTGTCTCTATTGCATGCCTAAAAAAATGAGGTTTATACTCTGGAATTAAAAAGTTTTCGCTAAAAACTATTGTACTAAGTGTTAGAAGCCAGCTCTCCTTGCCAAAGCAAATGCACTAATATGAATTTGGAATACAGAACCATTTCTAGAAAAACATCTCATCACTGCTCCCTTTCAATTTATTTCAATGCAGACAGTTTGTTAAATTACAGTACAAAGAGAAAGAAATACTTACAGAGGGAGTATTTTTAACCATTATCAAGTCATTGGTGGCTGATTTAAACAAGTTGTTTTGTCTGTATCACTTCATTTTTTTAACTGTAAGGGTAGAATTCTTAAATTGCACTGCATTACCCAAAGTTGCTTGGGTGAGTCAAAGTCTTGCTAGGGCTGGGTCCTTTGGAATCCCAGGCCCAAGATACAACTGAGTAAAAAGAGATACCCACCCATGCAGCAGGGTGGGTGACTGAACACTACAACACTGCTGAATGATGTTGACAGTTTTATAGTGTCTATAGGAATAACATCTCCACATGTAATACTTGGAAAGAAAATGGTAATTAAGAAGCTAATGACAGTTACCTCAGTAACCAGGAGTAACTAAGGAAGTGGACATTACATAAGTATTCCACATGTGTTTTCGACGTAAGAGTAGGAGGAGGGGAGATAAGAATGAGTAGTTCTTCCTTCTTCTGGGGAGCAGAAGGAGCCTGGACGGTCCCTTGTTTCTGTTGGTTTTCCTAGCTCCAAACGTGGTGAGAGTGTATCACTGCCTGTTCTCCTCCTTTCTCACAGTTTTTAATTGTATTTGTCTGTTTCATTTGTTTTGGTTTAGTTTATTTCTTGTTATCCAGTCCCTTTTCCCCTAGGGTGGAGCCCCACATAGTGTGTACAAATTACATACATGATTGTAGATATTAGAAAATATAATTTCTTTTTAAGCCAGTTCAGTCTCTTTTGAGTTCTTTTCTTTGCAGTTTTTTTTCCTTTGCTGGGAAGGCTCTGGGAGGAAGGAGGAGGGCAGTCCAAGGTTGGTAAAAACCTAAGACAAAGAAGTTTACAAAAATCAGACACTTGGCTACCATAAATATTATTGTTGGAAAGGTACCAGTATTCTCACTTGTTAATCTAAACATTACCATCACAGGATGAGCCAGCTCCCCAAGACTCTTATGGCACAGCTGCACCTGTATGGCTTTGTATACTTCATAGGGGAATGAATCAAAAAAAATCACACTAACTTCAGAATGGAAGGCCTCCTCAAAATTACTAAGTGCCATGAAACAGAAGAGTACTTCTAGGCACAGATAAATGGAGTGTGATTTCTGCTCTTAAACATCTATGTAGTCAAATTAAAAATTAAATATATTCTGAAGATATCAGTGGAAAGAGAATAAAAAAAATCCTTTATCTGGGATAATAGCTGGATGACTAAAACACCAGAGTATTTTGTACTTTAATGTCAGGCAGAATATTTATACTGAAGAGCCTCTTGCAATGTAAAGTTCCCCTTCATGAGATGGATTAATGGAAATTTAGAGCTGTAGCAAGACTAAAGCCAGATAGGGTAAAGTCTTCTACAATAGTCTTTTTTCTCCTGCTTTTAAAGAGTTCAATGAGGTCAATACAGTTTGAGTAAGCCAGATTATATGTCTTCCTTCCAAACCTCAAAAGCATGCAATTATTATTACATTTTTGCAAATATATTTGGCTCACTAGAGTGGAAATGCTTATGAAATTTCATGAGAAATCAAAATTCTGTATGCAGAACAAAGGAAGGAAGGTTATTTCCATGGATAACGAAAGACACTGAAATTTACAAACATCAAACAGGACAAGCCACCAGAATGAAAACATAAAAGTAAAAACTGATCTATTTGTTGAGCTGAGGCTTTAGTTGTGGAAAATGTAGTTCTAGTGCAGGGACTATTCTTATATGTATCATACAGAAAGCTGAGGGAGAGTAGCTCACTGAAGGAAAATGCTGTATTTACATAGCGCTGTTTCTTAAGTGGTTATGTATGACATATACATATACCCACCCACAAAATACATCACCATTGCCAAGAACGACATTTGACAATATTCCTCCTTCCTCCACAGGGAGATTTGCTTCCACAGCACAGTAAACACTGCCCCAGATTTTGGGCTATGCCACAGACATCAAATGGCAGTCAAAAATCAATGATTAGTCCAAACTGCTTTGGATTTATGTGTAGAATAGGGATCTAGGCTTAACATGGGGTAAGACATTCAGAAAATTAGTTTTGGAAGGGCTTTTCCCACAATGGCCTTCAAGAGCACACTACATCCCTGTGCTCCAGGCAAGCCTGCAAGGTGTCCTGTCCTGCCCTACTGCTGGTCTCAGTGAGTCACAGAACTGTCAGGGTTGGAAGGGACCTCTGGAGATCTTCTCACTGAACTCTGCTGCCAAGGCAGGATCACGTAAAGCAGGTGACACAGCAATGCATCCAGGTGGGTTTTGAATGTCTCAAGAGAGGAGACTCCATGACGTCCCTGAGCAGCCTGTTCCAGTGCTCTGCCACCCTCAACAAAAAGTTCTTCCTTATGATGAGGTGAAACTTCTTGTGTCTTAGTTTACGGCAATTGCTTCTTATACTGCTGCTGGGCACCACTCAAAAGAGTCTGGCAGCATCCTTTACACCTGCCTTTTGAGATATTTACATGCATGAATGAGATCTCCTCTCAGTCTTCTTTAGAACGGGCCCAGCTCCCACACTCTCTCCTCGTAAGAGAGATGCTCCAGACCTGTAATCACCTTTGTGACCGTCCACTGGACCCTCTCCAATAAGATAGGGTAAGATGTTCAGAAATCTGATCTTGCAAGGGCTTTCGCCACGCAGTCCTCCACAAGCACCCCACACGTGTGCACCAGCCAAGCCTGCGAGGTGTCCCGTCCTGCCCTACTGCCGGTGTCCTGGCTCCAAGGGAGGGGACGGGGCTGGGTCAGGGGAAGAACGAGACGCCTCAGGCGCTGTCTTGCCTTCCCCTCACGACCACGGCCTCGTCCCGCCACATCTGCCCAGCGGGACGGGGAACCCCCACCCCTACCGCTGCCGAGGGCGCCGAGCGAGCCTGTCCCGGCGCCAGGGCCCAGTGTTCGCGGGCACCGCTCCCCGGGCACTCCGCACCGGGCTGCCCCGCCCCCCGCTCCCCGCTCCCCGCTCTCCACTTCCCGCTCCCCGCTCCCGGCGCTCCATGGCGGCGGGCGGCTCCTCCCGGCATGCTTGGCATGTCCCGGCCGCGCTGCGGGGGCACGGCTGGCGGGGCGGGGCGGGGAGGAGCGGGACGGGAAGGGGAGGATGCTGCGGCCGCCGCGGGGCGAGGCAGCGGCAGGAGTGGCAGCGGCGGCGGTGGCGGCGCTTCGCGGCGCGGAGGATGCGGCGGCGGTGGTGGTGTCGGCAGCAGCAGGCGGAGGAGCAGGGAGTGATGCGGTGCTGCGCGGCGGGGCCGTGGCCGCACAGCGCCCTCACCACCCTCCTGCTGACAGGTCGGTCACGGCGCGTCTCCCCGCGGCGATGGGCGCNCGCTGGATGGCGCGGGCGGCTCCGCTCTGGGCAGTGCGCCGCGCCCGCTGCGCTCCGCCGGGCCCGCGGGATGGTGCCTGGCCCGAGGGATGGGCCGTGTTGGGCACGGCGGTGCCCTTCGTATTGCCCCTCTTCCTCCTTATCTTCCATCCTGACCATTTAATCCAGCTGTGTCAGAATTAAGACTGCAGGAAAAAGCCTGGATCCTGGTCCGTAGTGCATGTAAATAGTGGCGTTCATGCTGTAGGCAGGTTTCACATCCACAAGGTGCTTCACGATGAAATGCGTGAAACAGGCAACACTTAAAAGCAGCCCAGCCACAGGAGTGCCTTTGTGAGATGTGTTACACCAAGAGCAAGTCAACAGCAAGAAATCTATTTCTTTGGGTTATTTTGAAGTGTGAGAGGTCAGTGGTGTGTCATCTGCAAGCTGTCTGCTCCGTATCATCTCAAATCGTATGTAGGTACACTTCTAGTACTTCTTTAAATATATGGCCATGCTTGTCATAGGATATTGACAGCAGAATCGACAGGAGGCATTGGTTATAATGAAGGTGCAGTAGGAACCTAAGTGTGAAGTTGTTCCGTGTAAGGATAAAACTTTGCATTTGTTAAATGCAAGATACTGCTTTTACCATAAGTGGAAATTCTCCCTGCCTCTTCTGCCTCCTTTTCCATGACCAGCTGTGGGATAACAACCAAGAAAGTACTACAACAAGTTAAGGTAAGTTTTATATATCAACTGAAAGAATAGGTTTTGAAAAGTTCAGCTTGAATGACCTCTAGAAGCTGATTTGTGAGCTTAATCCACATATCCTTTCCAGGCTACATGGTAAGGGAAAAAGTCTTAAGGTTTTTTAAGTGATCATTTTTCCACTTCAGACCTTTCTAAGCTTGGTTCAGTTGGATTTCATTTGTTAAAACAGAAGAATACATGGTTTGAAACTGATATAAAAAAGGTGGCATGAACTTTAGTTCTATTACATTCTTTTAAGGGTATCTATATGAAATTTATTCTTCTTCAAAGTGGAGATTTGTATTATTTTCCTGATCTGAATGATGCAAACTGTCCTAGGAGCTCACGTGAACTCCCCTCCATTCTCATTAAGCAAAGAACTTCGAGCCTCGTCTGCTGGCTCTGGGATGAGCCACAGCCCAGCATGAAAATCCATTCTTTTGAGTCCTGGTCTTAAGTACAGCAGCATTACTTAATGAGGCAAAAGACATCTTGCAGACAAAATGGAACATATGAAGTAGCACAAATAAATAAATAGATTTTTTTTAAAGTGCTCCTCACCTAATATGGATTAATTTTTCCTATTTTTGTTGTAGCAGTTGATCTACAGAAGAAAGTTAAGCTTTTTGCTTTTCTTAAAAATGCATGAAACATAAAGGCCTTTTGGAGGAGGATAGCTGTTCTCAGAAGTCTGAGTTATCCCCCTCTCACTTCTCCCTATCCTCCTTGTGGCAAAACATGATTTCAAGAGATTTAATAGTTTAAACGGTGTGAGTGATTTCAGAAGCCCAACTGTTGCTCCTGGGAGGCCACTATAGTATTCCAGTTGAAGGTACTGACTGTCAAATGCTATCTGATGATCATTTCCTCCACTGCTAGGAAAAAATCGACTGTGTTGTGAGAAGTGACATTTGAGATTAACCATTTCTAATGCAAACTAGTTAGTTGTTCTTTGACTCTATCTTAATAAAAACAGATTTTGTAGAAGTTTACTAGATTACACTAGTAGAGGTGTCTGTTATACTAATTTGGCAGAGCAATGAATTGCCCTCATATTCTGCTTCTGCAGAGAGAGTTGGAGAACATGCAGGTTTTCAAGCAGAGTGGTCATCAAAATGTTTGAATAAGTGTGGCCAGTGGTTTGCCCTGTATTTCTGCATTTAAAGACTTGGTAGTCAGTGCCCATGTTGTTCCTGGAACCACTGTTTCATCCCAGGAATAGGGATTTGTAGAGCAATGGAGTCATATTCCCCCTTTGCTATAAAGGGGTCAAAATGGGGAAGGAGCTCATTAGGTTCTACTTTGGAAGCTGTGATGATGTGGTTACATTAAGCTGTCATAAAGGTGCATTGTTGCCAGAAAAAATTTTCCTGCCCTTTCACAGCCAAATTTGTTCACTGAAATCTGTGTTCTGACCAGGATTGATATGGGATTGTTTACACTGATGTGTGCTCCGTGACCAAGAATGTGCTGGGAATCCTCTCTTTCAGCAGGGCTGGCAGTGTTAGCTGGTTTAAAACAACTGTGAAATGCTGGGCTGGGCTGGGTATTTAGGAGGCTGAACTAGATCCCTGCACTCATCCCACTGTTGACAGCACAAGTGCTGTTGGCAACACTTCTCTGCTCAGCTGCACCCTGCCCAGGGAGGCAGAGTGTTTCACAGATTATGGGTGTTTTCAGACTAACACCATGGCATACCTGGCCTTTTTTCTTTTGTGAGTGCAACCATAAGGCCAAAAAAAGAGATTTCCTTCACAGAGCCTCTGGATATCTGCCTGAGAAAATGTTGCCTGTCAAATCTTTGTACTAATCTGACCCAGATCAATAAAATCTGTTCTCAATGAGTACTTGCTTGAGTAAGTAATTAAGGAGGGGAAGGGTAGCCATTCCATTAGTAGGCTTTTCATTACAGAAGCACATTATTTATAGGCAGTATAGCTTACATGGAGACGTCTTAGAGGTCCTAAAGCCAGACAATAAGGAGTGAACTTTATAGCTCTAGCTATAACTATTCAGTGTGTAGAGAGGCTTAGTTTTGCTCCTCAATGTTTTTAGATTGGTTAGTTGTTCATTAAAGTACTTTAGGAGTTGCAGTCACCAAAGTAAAACTATTTATTTTGAAGAAAAATTGTTTCAAATCAAACTAAGAAATAATTTAAAACCTAGACAAGAGTATCTATATTGGTATAGTTTTTGGACACTTCTTGAGTATATATTGCTAAATTTACAGCAGAAACTATCAGTGTAGAGTGCCTTTCTTTGATGACCTCTAGAGGAAAGGAGGGAGTTGTTAGTTTTGATTACTTCTGTAGGAATTTGAAGGAAACAGGCAAGAAACCAGAGGATGTGAATATTAATTTCTCTCCTAAACAGCTGAACTGCTTTTCAATCAAGTAGTAGCAAGAAGTAGCAGAACTAAGAAGTGCTCTGACCTGAGCAGAGGTCTTTTCATGAGTATCTTGCTGAAGTGTTTTCAATGTGAAACAAAGTGCGCCAGATTGAGACCTGAAGGCATGGATTTGGGTATTTACTGATTTTTGTATTGTGTTGGAATTAATATGAGCATGTTACATAGGCTGAAATTATACATTGTTTTATTAATAGCATAGTTATGGTGCTTACTATGTAATGCCAAAAAAGTAAGGTTTATGTAAACATGATCTGTGTGTAAATATTGTTACAATTGCAACACAAACAATCAAAATGCCTTTTAAATGTAGGTTATTTTTAGTGACAGTCCAAGCCATGAAATGAGAACTTACAGTGACCAGCCTACTGTGCAGACAGAAATCCAGCATCTTGAGATCAATGACTTTTCTGGATTTCTTAGTATTTTAGACCAGTTGCCACCTCAGAAGTTTGGAATGTAATTGCAAGGATACTCTGATAACATATATATCAAAAGATGATAGAAACGTAGGATGCATCCTGGAATAGCAGGCTTACGGGGTGGCTTGGTCATACCCCGTGGTTACACCATGGGCCTTGGGCTAGAACCACAGGAACTGACAGTGTTTTCCTCACCTTTGTGGAAGTGCTGGCCCAATTTGGTTCTCTTGTAGGCCTGCAGTAGATGGGAGAATGGTGGTGGGTAAATGCTACTATTAATAAATCATGAAGTTTTTTTCTTCCAGTTCTTAATTTTCAGCATTTCCAAGAAAGCATTCTGCTGCTGAAATTTCACAGTGAGACTGTCAAAATGCTTTATTTGATTACTTTGCTTGAATGATTTTGGAGAAATGTTCAGATGTTACAGTAATCAGTGGGTAGCACAGGAACAGATAGAAAACCATTGCCTGCTGAACAAAGATGAGTAAGTATAGAGCTGAGAAGCCTTTCTGGGGTTGATTTGGACTTTTCCACAGTTCAAATAAGTGGAGTGCAAAGCAACCTGAACAATCTGCAATGGAGACCTAAAACAAATTAATTCTTACTTCTTATCTAGTACCTGTCATTGAAGAGGATCTTATCTGTTAGAAAATATCGAATCTCAATGTGAATTTCCACTGGGAGGATCCACTTTAATTCATAGTAAATTTCTCCCATGTAGTGCTTATTAGGTAAGAGGAAGGTGCCTGGAGGTTGGAAGAGGAGGGAGAGTAGGTGGTGCTGCAACTTTTGCCCCCTATGATGGACAGTGTGAGCAACTGGGCAAGTATCTCAGTGTGGATATGTGGATCCTCAGTAACTGCTTTGGTCTAGGCTCTGATCTGGGCTGTGGGCCAATCACCTTGATTCAGATAGTTCTGTCTCTTACAGATGTTCTGTTTCAACTTAGTGATGTCAGTTTCTAACTGTTCTGTTCTGTGATTCTCAGTAGCCCATCAGAAATCTGTGCTTCAGCTCAGGACCTGTGCTTCCAGCATGCAGGAAAGAAGACCAAGCCAGATGGGATGTGCAGTAGGGGAGTGCAGGGGTAGTTTTGGAGCGGGGTTGTGCCATAAGAGAGTAAGGGGCAGTGTAAGCATGGCCTGAGGTCCTGGTCTGTGGCGTGAAGTAACAAGCACGTGTTTGTGTCAGGTCCCAGGTGAAGAGGGCAGCGTGGGAGAGAAGGGAAGAGCCAGCTTTTGAGAGCTGGGGCTGTGTGCTGCTTTAACAATAGGAGAGATGGGCTTGAGATTCTACTTCAAAGTAGTAAGGATGTGTAAGGGTGCAGGATGCTGTGTGGATGTTAGAGTGCAGTAAAAGAGTAGGGAAAGTGAAGTTGGTCTATGATACTTGAAGGTATCGTGACCGTGAAAGTTGGTCCTTTTGTAATTGTTAGGTGGGCAGAAATTGTGGGTATCTCTGTTAAATATTCTTGTTGTTAAGTATTAATACTTAAAACCTTTACATAAGCCACATGCAAGTAAAAGTCAAGAAAGGGAAAAATAGTATGAAGCAATATAATTGATATAATAGTATCATTTATAGTTATAGAATAATATAATTGCAGTTAAAGAAAAATGTCAAATAAGATACTAATTTAATGAATAGAAAATTAAAATAATTAATTAAAGAAAAATATAATTGAAGTAAAGAAAAAAGAAAACACTATGATGTCTTTCACTTGGGCCTTTTTGAGTCCCTGGGCACAGAGTTTACTGTTAGAGGCAGTGATGGGTTCTGCAGCAACTATGGCAACACGTGTAACAAACTGAAGAGCATGACACTATTAACATTTTTTTCAGAGCGAGTACAAGGCCTATTAAATTAATTCTAAACCATCTCTTTGATAAAATGCATGGTTTGAATCCTTGCATTCTGTAGTATAAGGCCTCTTTTGTCGTCCTTTAATCACATTCAGATCTTCCCTGAGCCTTCATCATGTTGTCAGTGTGCTTCTTGAAGGCTCTGCTAGACAGAGCATTTGAACAGTGATCATATCTGTGTCAAGTACAAAAATAAAATCTCTCTATTCCTCCTTGATGTTGCTGTTTACGTGTCAGCTGTTCTAACCAGTCTTCTGCTGAAAGCATCTGTTCAACCAGCCTACATCTCTGGCTTGTTATTAAAGTTGCGCATCCCTGAGTTGCATGCTCTGTAGTGTGCATGGTGTGCTGCTGCCTTTGTTCCTGGTATGCAGTTACATTTTATTCTATTGAAGTGCACATCACTGATCACCCTTTTACCAGACAATGCAGACTGTTCTGTTAGGAACATGTCATCTCTATTTTATGTCAGCCTCCTAGCCTTTGTTTTTACCTGCAAATTCTATCAGTGTGTTTTATACATCCAAGTCACATTCTCTGTCTCTCTCTCTCCCTCTCTCTCCCCCTCTCTCCCTCTCTCCTCTCCCCCCCTGCTCCAATTGCACAAGGCTAATGCCTGAACCTTGTCAGGCCCACTACAAATCTTATATAACAAATGAACCTATTCTCTTACTTTTCACACCTGTCATTTGAAATAAAATAGGTGATGATGCATATGAAAATACCACACTGTGAACTCCAGGATCTCAAAAGAAGCACACTGGTTGCATTTCCTGTTCCCCTGAGAAATGCAGCATAGCATGGAGAGGTGAACAGGTAACTTCTTCAATCCCAACAGCTAAACATAGCATGAAACTTATGAACCCAAAGCAGAGACACTTACTGATCATTTATATTTAAAAAACGTGACACTTCTCTTTCTTTCATTTTTAACTCCACTTAAATATGCTAAAATGATTTTGTATCTACTTTCTCAATCAAAATGTTAGGTGATAAGTTGTATAGTTAAGCATAACATGTCGATATCTTCATCAGGAAAAACTTGTGGGATCATCATAAGTGTCTAGAAAGAGGCATAAAATCCTTAATAAGGATTAAATAAGGACTGTAATATGTACAATACTTTTGGCAAGGACTGTGATAACTATAATACTGTTCTCCTTTTAATAAATCAGTAATCTAATATTAATTGTTTTTTCTGGTACTGCTGCTCATTTGTGGCTGACAAGCCTTTGATTGCCCAGCTCATCCTGTTGAAATATTGGAACAACTTTATTTTACCATTTTTTGGAATTGGAATGTTTCAAGAATTAGTAAAATTTACACTAAAGGTCCTCTGCAGTACTGAATTTCATAATCCCTAGCATGGTATTATATTAAGATTTTCAATGTATGCAGATTGATTCAGCAAGGAGAAGATTGTCTGTCTTGACAGACATATAAATCAGTAGATGTAAATAATACCTTTTTGTTAAATCAAATCCTTTGTGTATTTTGAAAATCTGAAGAAACTTAAATGGTACCATGTTGGTATGGTAATTATTACATTAATTAAATTGTTTAATAAATTAATAAAATTGCATTAAAATACCTTTTTTATTACACTTCATCCTCAATTCAGTTGTAGGTGTTTTGTGTAACTGACCATTAATAAGTATCTCTCTTACATGTATAGATTGAGTATTGTGTATCTTGATTACTGCTTAAGCTAGATCTGTTGGGCCTCATAAATCCTGTTTGGAGAATGCAGTATCATTAAGGTCATAGCTGACTGGTGTGACAGGTCAGAAGTTTCCTCAGATAGTTTTAAGTTTCTAGTGTAAATGATATTCACACACTTTGAGTGTTTGCCAGTAAGTGTTCATTTCTTCCTGCAAACTGGTGTATCTGTACTCAAGTACTGCTACTTGATATTTCTGGTATTGTTTATTTTACAAAGAAATTAGGATGCTAATCCAATAACATCTTTGGACTAGGGTTTGACATGAATTCTCACTCCCGGAATATTTCAAAATAGGGACTGCCTATTATGGCCACTTTCCCTTTCTCAGTGTCTGTCGGAGGAGACCAGACCGAGAAAGAATTACAGGCGCTGGGTAGATGAGGACACGGATACCCACGCCGCGACTGGCTCGGGACCGGGGGGGCTTTCGGACGGACATTTCCCCAGTTTAAATGTATACCCTTAAGATGGCTTCCCTGTTTCTTCTTCCCACAATCCCCTGCAATTCTCCCACCAACCTCATTCTCCTATTGGTCCCTGTGCCGCTCCTCCCCTCCCTCCTCCCCTTCGTTTGCATACACCCAATTAAGTGCGTGACTCCTCCCCATCTCCGCCCCTCTTCCCCGCCCACATCCGGGACATTTGCGCGCGCCCCTTATAAGCGAGCGCGCGCTATTAAACTTGGCTCTTCCTCATGGTCTCCTGCCTGGTGTGGATCTATTCCGTTCGGAGGGGTTGCCAGGCTGGGAGCGGGAGGAGCAGACCCAAGCTTCTAAGGGGCCTGATCCTAGGGAGCGCCGCCGCTTGCTGCTTTCCTAGCTTGGCTCCTGGAAGCGAAAACCCCTCCACAATATTAGTGGAATTATTAATCCACTGAGAATTGGCGCCCAACGTGGGGCTTGAACCCACGACCCTGAGATTAAGAGTCTCATACTCTACCGACTGAGCTGTGTCTGCCGTTCCTTCCCTCTGCATTTTCAGTTTGTGTGTAACTGTACAAACAGCTGATATATCTCTTATTCATCACAGAAGAAGAGGACCAAAAAAGTGGGAAGTGAAGAGGGAGCTTTCTCAGGCAGTTCTGGTACTGGTGAAATGGAGTCTTTCTGTCAGCTCCACAGCTGTTTGCCTTCTCCTGTAATTTGCTCCTCACCACATTCAAAACTTCTCCCTCCTTCAGCAGCACAGATCCAGCTGCTTTCAGGGTGTGTTTTAGCTGCGTGGGGTATAGACAACCATTTTTAACTCATCCTTTTTTCAAAATTGATTATTGTTTATAACCAGTTGCAAGCCAAGGCAATCACCTTCATGTGTCTTTTCTATAAGCATTGTTATACAAGCAAAGCTATGCTCTTGCTTGTGTTACTTTCCCTTCTTTGGTGAAAAAATACTGTGTCAGTGAAAGTAACTTTATATTTGCCCCTGTCAGATTTTGCCAGTGCAAATACATTTATCAGAGAATACTCTTCGTCATCTTTATTATTAGTACAGTAATGTCAGCAGAAGTGTCTGCAGAGGTTTAAGCATTTAGTGTAAATTTAACTTATTTGGAAAAATGGGTGTAAAATATCCGACTGTCAGAAAGATTATTGTATGTTTATATATTCAAATCAAACACCACCATGTTTTTAACCTGTGGTTCCTAAACTTGGACAAAAACCAAAATGTGGTTTAAAAGACATCTGATCCCATCTGATCAGATTGTTTATGGAAGTCTGTTGATCTGACTAATATTTTCTTTGCATTTGTTTTATTCTGAAAAGCTTTTTTGCTAAGCTCTGCTGATGGCAATAATGGGACTGTTAACTGGACAACTAAGCGAGCCCACAGTTACATTATCAGCAGACTAAAGGCTGTTCAGAAGAATGGTGAGTTTAGGTTATAAGTTTAAATCCCATATTGGTTCAGTCAAATGTGCATTTAATACTACCCTTGCTTTTCCAGTCATGTCTTTGTTTTAGGACTAGGGTGCTATTTCAAGGTAAGTAATTTGGAAAACTTTGAATTTCTTCAGTCTTCAAACATTCACAGACCTGTGTGTCCTTGTGAGTCTTCCCTGACTTTTCCTGTTCCTGTAGCTCTGCTTGAAATAATGGCTATGTGTATACCTAATACTGTGCATTTTCTTGTCATGGCTGGTTGCTCGGAGATACCTCTGCAGTTTTCTTAATACAATAACTTGTCTGTAACAATTTAAAAAAAATCTTCTCGTTAATTTACTGTTCATTTATGCAATTACACATAGAATATTGTAGCTACTGCATACTAGCTGAGAAAAAGCTTTGCACTGATTGCCCATCCAGGCAGACAGTCTGGATTGACCTTCAGATCAAGTTCCTTCTGGGATTGTGCTTCATCTGCTAAATATCAATGGGGAGAGAAAACGTTTATAAAGTCCCAGAAAAAGAATTTTCCGTGTGGATTCTTTTCTGTAGATCATCAACATACAGACTTCAACTAACATGGTGAGCCTTGTGAAATTTCTGGAGATTGTGGTCTGCTGTATCTGATAACAGGATCTGGGATAAAGGCTGGTGTAATCCTGGCTGAACTCCTGGCTGTTCCTGTGTTCAAGACCAGCAAGAAGAATCTTGTGATCTACAGAAAGGCCTCCAAGGGATCTGAAAACAAGAAAGAAGAAAATAGTTCTGTTGAGGTAGCTGATAGTTTTTTTTCTATCAGGGATCTAATGTGATCCTGATTAGTTTTATAGAAACCTTTCACAGTCCATGAGATTTTTATCTGTCCCAGGGAATTTACCCAGGAAATTCACAGCTGGCAGTCTGCTGTATTAGATTAACATCTAGAAGTTGTTAAGCATATTGAGTTTCATTCCTAGATCACCTAAGATGATTATACATTCATCTCCAGTCTCAGGTAGTCTTACGAAATAATCGTGGGTTTTAAAAGCTTGTGAAGAAAATAGCATTTCACTTGTTTCATTATTGAAAAGCTGTAGTGATAGCTGTAGTGGGCTGAAGACTCATAATTTTCCTTCTGATTTTGAAGAAACTTCATAGGGCAAAAAGAAGTGGGCCTCCCTGACAGGGGGGGCGAGAACTTTTGGATTCTTAATCTCCATACTTGTCTCATTACAATGTGATTTTCATTACAAGATAAAATAGCTTTGGAGGTTTTTACCTTCTGAGAGACATTTCTAGACTGCCATTAAAGTTCAGTGGTTTATATCTGCATCAAATCCTTACAGACATACTTCAGCAGCAGGGAGCATCTCGCTGGTAGGGGTGGGCAGGCATGTAGTAGTGGCAATAGGTTTCCTGTAACCATCCAAATAAATGTTACACAAGTTTTTTCAGTAACTGCTATTATCCTTCTTTATTTCTGAAACTATTGCTTATGGAGAAAATATACATTACTTTTTCACTGTTCTTCCTGTTTGAAAAGGATTTTTCTTGCAGAGTCAAAGTGTCAGAAATGGAAGAATGGGTTTTTCTAGGTATTTTATGTATTTTCAGCCAGCCACCATATTTCTGTCAGCTCTTCTGCTCTGTTAATGTTATTGTACTTTTTCAGCTTTTCTTGAAAATATTTTAAAGAAAATCAGTTTCATTGTGCTGTTTACAGCTCACTCATGCAATTGAGTGCCAAGGTTTTGTGGATCATTTTTGACTAATTTTAAGTAAATAAATCAAAGAGCAATGTTACTCTACTTAAGTTTATGTAATGGAAATTACAATAGTTCATTTATTACCACACAGAATTGTCGTAAATTTAAATTTCAGGATCATTTTAATTTTATTACTATGATAAAATTATTAGAAAGATGCTCTATTCAAGACTGTGTTAGAAGCATCTTTCAAAAATGTGAAAAAGCAAATATTGTAGAATTTCATCAATAGTATATCCAGAACTTGAGACTATTAACTCTGCAGTATCAAGCTTGAAGGGTGGGGAGTACGTAACTAAATGTGGAGGTCTATATTACAGATGTCTGCATCTCCTCTCAGCTGCTTCTGCAGTCCATGGAGATCTAGTCCGTGTAGCCTGGAATACAGGACATGATTCATCTCATTTTACAGAAGAAATCAAATTAATCAACCCCTAGAAGCGTCTGTGTCTTCTCCACTGACTATAAAAGGAGCCTGACTAACTCAGTGGTGGATGTTTTTTCTGTAGGCATCTAAAATTAGGTGAGGTGGATTCCACTCAGAGTACGTGGTGCGAGGGCTGGAATGCCTGTGATTAATGTCTAATTAGCAGTGTCTTTTTAAGCAGACCTCCAGTAAGAAGGTCGGTATAAGCCTGGAGAAATTATACCAGGTTTAAAAAATTACACCAGCATTAAAAAATTACGTGAGCTTGATCCACATTTCCAATGTGTCCTGCTTATTGATCCAAGTGTTTCAATTAGCCCTTTATCTTCTAGGACCTGGGAGTTTGTTACAATGACTCTGAAGTCTCTTTTGGAGTCACTCTTCCCAATGACAGCACCTCCGTGCTGTGTGGCCTATAATCTTTGTTGAGAGATGTCATTTCTCATAGTTTCTTTCAGTTCAGCAAGTGAGGCAAGTAACTGTGTATGTCCATCTGTGACTTACCATCTTTACCACTTTTGTAATCTGCATCTGACTGACAAAAATTTTTAACAATGATTGATTCTTTCAGGACATTGACTTAAAATTCAGTAGTAATAAAAACAGTAATATAAGCTACAATCAGTCTTATTAAGACATGATGAGAGACACCTATTAGATCAGTATTCACCATTTATTCTTAAATTTTGATGTTTTTAATTCTTACTTCTGTAAAACAGTGCTTCCTTTTTTTTTGGTTTGGATTTAGTTTCATCTGACTGGCTTATAATTACCCATGACCTTCTATTTTATCCTTCAATACAAGCACAACATCTTCAGTTATGAGCTGTCTAACTAAAGTTTTACATGTATGTTATCTGAACCTGCTGATCTGAGAAAGTCTAGCTTTAAGAACTCATACAAGTCAGCTGATGTGAATTGCTTTGTCCTTTTCTGCACAAGAATGGAAAAATCTGCCGTGTTTGGTCAGTGAGAAATCAATACCATCAAATGGTAAGGTTTCTTTGTATTCCTGATGTTACTTTTTTATGTAGAATACCAAGGAAACATGATTGTATCATTCATTTAATGTGTTTTTATTAATGTAATGCTACAAATAAACCAATTATAAAATTACAACAGCCTTCCTCATTTTTTATACCAATAAAAATAAAGAGCTTATAGAACTTCTGAAATCTTAACATAAGCAGTTTTGTTATTGCAGTCTTGGAAGGGATCCTGTTCGGCAAAGAGAGGGTTTGCCCTGTGTTCTGTTCTCAATTCTCTGTAACCTTTTAAAAAACTAATGAAAAAGTATCTAATATTTGTTGCTTTCCTTCTGCCACATGCCTGCATTGCTGTTGAAATGCATGAAGTTACCTGAGCATGTCTCATTTTTGCCTTTTTTCTGTCTCTTATCTCTCCTTCTGCTTTTCAGTGTACACGATTCTGTCTAGGGTGCACTCTGACCGGAATGTGTACCCCTCTGCTGGAGTTCTGTTTGTTCATGTTTTGGAGAGAGAGTACTTTAAGGGGGAATTTCCTCCGTACCCAAAGCCTGGTATGGAATGCTGAGATTTCCATATTATATACAAATGTAGAAAAAATACTGTCTTAAGAAATTGAAGTCAACCTAACATACCTTATAGTTCAGTCCAATATACAAGATAAAAAGGACAAGTTTTAGTTTCTATTGAAATATCCTCAAATGAAATAAAATATATGGTTCTACATGTCTAAAATATGCTGGTTTGTGGTCATTTGTGAAAAGGTGCATATAATTGTGTATTGTGAAAAAATGTGCTTAATTTGGAGGGCCTTATATAGATCTGGTATTAGGAAGTGTTCGTTTTGTTCACTTTTGTGTTAAACTTGAAATTGTGGAAGTTTAATAATTATGTCTGTTAAAAATGCCATTTATCTGATCACTGTTTCAGACATAGTATCTATAAGGCTATATGAAGAAGCAGTTTGAAAGCATATAGTAAGCATGAGAAAAAATAGAAGATTGAATCAAATATGAGACTACATAATAATGTTTTCTTTTATTTAAAACAAATATTCCTTTGGAATCAACCTTCTTCCTATGTGTAGGAACACTTTAATGTTAGTAAGCAGTTTGTTTTTAGAGAAGGAGCTGTAATTGGTATTTAGAGGTACACCAAAGCTAAAGATTGATCACTGACAGGTTAGAATATGTGTAAGCATCTTGAGGATGGGAAGAGAAGAGAGAGCAGAGAGAGCATTCAGCCCTACATGTTTATCAACAATAAAAAGGAATAATAAATATATAAATATATCCAATTTATATAAATGTGACTACCGTATTTTCCTACAAAAATAGGAAAAATGTGTAATACATGTACTGTGCACAAATAATCAAAACCTGTTTCATAAATAAGTTCTTGAATTGATTTGACAGTGCTATTATCAAGGCTCACTTTAAAAAAAAATAAGCTTCTGTTAGCATTGGTTTAATTTTGTTATGAGTAAACCCAAATGTTTTAAAAATTTCTTCTTTTTTGAGAAATGGATGTTTTTCCTGATGTGGATACCTGAATCTTCATTTATGCCATGGTGACTGGCAGAGTGAATTTTTCCACCAGTTTCCTCCCAGATTTGGCACTCAGATGGAAAGAACCTGGAAATTTTTCTAATGATGGGGTTTTCTTACAGCCATAGCCTCCCTTGACATTCCTGTTATTCAAAGGCAATAGGAATCTGATTTCAGATCCTGTTGAAATTGCTGTCCATTGCTCCCCATAGATGACTGTGATAATATCAGAAATTCACTGTAAGGCCTAATGTTACCATAGTCCTTTTATTTTTGTCTGTTGAGCTGAATCATTAGCATCATTCCTTGATGAAGGAAGGGAAAACCACAGTGTCTCACAGGGGGCTTTCAGAATTTTCCCTGAATCTTTTGTGATGCTGGGAATTATGAGTGCAATAGATTAGATGACTGGGATGTCCTGAGAGAATTGTGAGGAAGGTTGTGTTACACACCCAGGTGCTGTTATGGGTTGGTTCTGGTTCATTTTACTCATAACCAGATGATGTGTAAATGTATACCTGAAGACTAGTTACCCTTTGGCAACAGGTCCCAGTCTCTTTGTTCCTCTCTAAAGGAGATGATAGCTGTTCATTCCTCACTGGGCTCAGTTTCTGCCTTCCGTGCCAGCCTGCCTGTTATTTTCTCTTGACACTTGTCCTACAGTGCCTGCTTGCCGTCTGAGAGCTGGGTTGGAGCGCAGGGCAGAGGTGTCTGTGCAGGCTCAGAATGGATTTGACTGAGTTCTGTTTCTCAGGTGGACACTGCCTCAGCAGTGAGGATCTGGTAGTGTTCAGGCATGCTTGATTTCATTTAGGAAATTTAATATAAACTGAAGTCAAATCCAGACATTTGTAAGAGTATCAATGAGAACCACAAGAACTGATGTAGTGGTTTGACTTGAGGGGCTTTTATGCATTGCAGCTAGACCATTGTATTTAGTAGCCATCAATGGATCAATTTGGCAGGAATGTCTGCTCCTTTTTTGAATTAATTTGCTGAATCAAAATGACTGCCATGCTGTTGGTGCTGAAGGCCTGCATGTATAAGCCCAATGCTAACAGAAGCTTTTGGGCATTGGTGGTTGCACAGCCACTCTTTACAGTAAGCCCCCCTGACAATATATTGAGTATCTGGAGCCATCATTAAAAACATAAAAGAAAGTTGGGGCTATGGGGAGAGAATTAAAGGACTGAAACCTTTATGCTTTTGTCTGTGAGGAGGTTAGATGCTTCTGTTCTATGTGGAACTGAGCTCTAAAAATCAAACCCACTAGTTCCTGAACATGAGCACTCAGTTGGCCAGGATTCTAGGAAGTACCAGTATGTTATCTCTGCAGTTGCTTACACTTTTCATGTGTGAATTTCTTAATACTTAAAAGTGCTAAGTAGGAGTTCACACACTTCTGATACAGTAAAGATGAGCAAATTTTTTTGGGGGGAAGATTCAAAAAACGTAACTGGAAGCCAGAATAAGATTTTCTAGAGGAAACATCAAAATCAAAGCATATAGCATTTTCTTGCAAATATTCTAATACAATTTTTCTTATCTAGGTGAAATAAGTAACGATCCTATAACATTTAATACCAATTTAATGGGTTACCCTGACAGACCTGGATGGCTACGCTATATACAAAGGACACCATACAGTGATGGAGTGCTGTATGGCTCACCAACTGTAGAAAATGTGGGCAAGCCAACCATCATTGAGGTATTTTCTTTCAAAAGCTCAAAAAGATATATTGTTTTAGAGTGTAAGATTCAGAACTGTCAACAAGTATTGTTCCTTATTTTTTAATAGTTAATTACAATAATTATGTAAAAGATTATAAGGCAGGGACATGGACTTGTGATAGCATTTTCTCTTAGGTACCATTTTATCCTCTTTTGAGAGAAAGCCAGATTGTATGACATTTTATAGTATACTTTTAAGGTTTAACTAAGTAGCAATAACTAGTTCAGCTTCATATTTCTACATGCAATACCTTTAGAATTTTGCCTTTCAACTTTCTAAGAGGCATTTCATTTCAGTAAATTATGACAATATAAAAGTTTTATTTAAAATAAAGGACAAAAAACTTCATAAATAACTGTACTAGAAGAATAACTGAATTCTGAACTTTGTAACATTCAACCTAAATATGGGCCAGACTTCTCCCCACTGGAAAATAGGTTTGAGTCAATAAACAAGTGTGTGGGTTTTTTGTTAGTTTTGGTTTGTTGGGGTTTTATAAATTATTATTTGTCAAATATTCCCTTGTTAATTTTTTGTGTTTATTGACATATTTTATTTTAGTTACCACTAACATGTATTTAATTCTGTTCTTATAAGTAACAATGACAAAACTTTATTTTTGACAATTAGCTATCCAAATGTTTAAAAGCACTAATTATTCATTGAGCAGCAATTGGAAGGGAGAAACAACTGTATTTTCTGCCATGTATTTCATAGACAGCCGACTGAAGCAGACACTGTGTGCTTCACAGTGTTAAAAAGTCTGCATATTATCTTACTCCACCTATTTTGCTGCTCCAGCAGAACGTTTGTCTTAAACCTTTGATTTTTTTTCTAAATTGCATTTGATACAGTTTTTCTTTCTCAAGAATGACACCTCTGAACATAAAGTTACAGTGTAGATATCTTCACCCATGCCTGATTTTATATACGTGATTCAGTTTTGATTTCAGCAGAACTAATAACATCTGAGAATTAATAATGTGCAGAAGCTCCTACAGACTCTGCTTAGCTTTCTGTAGAGCGTGCCATTATTTAAAATTTCTAGTTTTTAAATGGCATGTGCTTTTAGATTCTAGGATCAGATGTGGCTTTTGAATTAATTCTGTGGTACGTGAGGAGGGCAAATGGGATTTTGATCCACTTCCTAGTGTCATCTGAGTGGTTTCGTATTCCTGGCTTGAATATAACTTCCATCATGTCCTGAGGGGATGTCATGGGTAGGTCAATTAGTTGGAGGAGACCTCATGATTAGAAGAGCATAACATTATGCGCAGCACTGCAGGACAGCAGCTAATATTCTTGAGTTCAAGCTCCTTTGAAAGCTGTGCAGAGGCACTTTGTGTTGGGATGAGTATTCAGGACAGGGGCAACCTCTGCCATGTCAGTATTCCGTGGTGCTGGGGCATGGGCCACACTGGCAGCTCCCACTGCTGGAGTGCAGGCTCAAGGTGGGTCCTGTCGTGTTCCTATATAGAGCTTTTGCAACCAGGGGGTTAGGTTTTATTAGTATTAATGTTTCAACTGCTGTTGAAACAATTCTTTGAAAAATTAACAGAATTGAGGATTGGAGAAACCTCAGAAATAAACCTATTAAATTGTTACGTTACACAGGATCTAATTGTGCCAGGTAAACTTTCCCCTCTCCACTTAAATGAACCTGCTGAAGATATTCCACAGCATTTTTCGTTCTCATTCAGATCCTTTAAAAGAAGTGCAACATCTATTACTTTTGTTTGTTTAATAGTCAATGTCACAATGGCTTGCTGAGAAAAAATATAGTTCTGTCACTATTACCACTTCTCTACCTCTCCTTTATCCCTAAAATTAGAAATAAAAGTAGTCTTTTTAAGTTTGTTTCATAAAGGATTTATCACCTTTCAGGAAAAAAAAAGGTAGAGATAATAATACATAATTATACTGATGTCCAGCCTCCTTATGTATTTCTTATGAACAAGCGATTTATACAGTACAACTTTGGAGTGCAGTCGCCACTGAGAAGTAACCACTTGCACATGTTTTGGGTATCCTAGTTATTTAAACTTTCAGATTGGTATTCTTGCATATTTTAATCATGAAGGTGTATGTTTCCAAACATAAGAGTCAAGAATGTTGCATCTCCCCCCTAGTTTTCACTTCCTCTGTAGTTACAGATTCCAGAATTCTTTTAAAAACTGCTGCTGTTGGAGCAATGTTTGTGAATCCATTCATGGAGTATGACTTCACTGGGTCTGATCTAAAACTAAACCCCAGTCTCAGAGGTGAGAATTGCTGAGGTCCCAACACTTTTTCCTTTAAAAAAGAGAATTCTCCATCTAGTTTATTTCCCTAGGAGCTGTTGATGAATGTAGACCTTACAGTATTGATGGAGGGGAGTTGGAGGCTGGATGGGGAAATGGTTGCCTATGGTTCTTCTTAAAGAAAACAGAAAAGAAAGAATACACATGTATGACAGGACACTTACATGGGGACCAAAGTATGTTCTTTTCACATACATCCCTTGGATGAGTGTATTTGGCTATAGACTGGTCAAGAAAATTCCAGTATCTCGACTTGAAGGTAGTACTGCATTAAATAAATTGACCTTACCTTTCCAATTTTATTTATATTAGCAAGTGAATATTGATACCTTTCAAAATAAGGAGGCAAAACATTTAAAAGGTGATAAGTATTTCTGAATTATCAATTTAATTTTCACTGATATTTCATTTACGTAATTTTCTTTTTGCATTGTTGTTCTGCAATCATGTCTTTTTCACTCTAGATCACTGCGTACAACAGGCGTACCTTTGAGACAACAAGACATAATTTGGTCATTAATATAATGTCAGCAGAAGGTAGGTACAGTAAATAGTTTGTTGTGTTTGGAACTGAATAAGCAAAACCATCTTATGGGCTCTGGTTTTTCAAGATAAAAAATACTGTATAAGATTTGTCTGATGTTCAAGCCAAATTCAGGGGCACAAGGGAGAAATAAGAGAATTTTTCCTCCTTTAATTAATTTTGTTATTTTAATCCAGATTGTTTCTGTCATACAGAACTTTTTCCTTACTCAAAAAAAAATTTGCTTTTTTATTTTAAATTAAACTGATTTTAGGCAGTTCAATGCCTCCCTGATGCCGATCCCATCAGATCTCGGAAGCTCAGCAGGGTCAGCCCCGGTCAGTACTTGGATGGGAGACCTCCTGGGAATACTGAGGGCTGGAGGTTCTAGTCCTGAGGACTTCACTGTCACCGTCCAAGCTCACTCAGCCGTGGCAGATGAACCTCAGGAGTTAAAGGGTGGGGCCAGTTCTGCGCACGCTGTGCCTCACCTAAAAAATCCACTGCGCAGGCTCGAAGGGAACACCCACATGGGGAGAGCCCTTCCCAAATCTTCGTTCACGGAGCCCAGCTACACATATGTACAAACTGATTGTAATTTTATACTTCTTGCTGTCTTTTCAAACAGACCTTACACGAAGGATTTCCCTCTCTTTCTGCATGTTGTTTAGTTTTCTTAGTTCTGCATGTGCTTTATGCAAAGAACAGTTGTGTAGGCTGATTCAGCAAACAACAGGTTATGGCACATACAGACATTTAGTCCTCAAAATTAGTTCTTTTTATTGTATTTATGTGTTTGCATTCTGGAGTGTTACAGGTTGGAATCCATGGTTCCTGCAGATCAGTTTTGACCCCCAAATTTGCACGAATGTAATTTTATCTGTTAATGAAGTTTTGCCAGCTGAGACTCTCTTTCTCTGCTCCACTTCCTCATCTCCCAGTTGTTTTATAAATAACTGAAGATTTTCAGCTCCTAACAGCTAATGGTACTCACTTTTGAATTAAACATAAATCACATTAGGTTCAAAAGGAGCTAATTTGAATACAAGACTTTGGACAGCTGTATCAATCTTACTTAAAGTATTACTTTAATCATTACTTCATATATTTTGTTGTGCAATCTTTGTTTTAATGCAATGCTCTTTCATCACAACTAGATTTTCCTTTACCGTATCAAGCCGAATTCTTCATAAGGAATATGAATGTAGAAGAAATGTTAGCAAGTGAAGTTCTTGGTGACTTCCTCGGAGCAGTGAAAAATGTCTGGCAGCCAGAACGCTTGAATGCCATAAACATCACTTCGGCCCTCGACAGGGGAGGGAGAGTTCCACTGCCTATTAATGACATGAAAGAGGGGTAAGCACACGTCTCAGGATGTTTTGGCTTTACCCATTTCCTTCTTACTGAAAAGCTTAGTATTTTTTCCAGTTTTCTAGAAACTTTGCAGTTACTGTTTTAGATTTTGAAATTAGATATAAAAAGTTAACTGATGACCTGAGCCCTAGTTATAACATGCATTTATTGTGTTAGATACCATTTCAACAGGTGACAGCTCCTATATATTGATGTTACAATCCAAGGAATTCTAATAAATTGCATTATTTATGAACCAGTTGGTAGTAAATAGGCTTATTTTGTAATACTAGTTTTACTTCTGAGCAGTCATTTGGCATGCTTTTCAAGTTTTTAATCGTTCCCAATTAATGAAACTCAAAATTTTGAAACAAGTTGTGATAGAGCATAGGTTGCAGGGACTTAAATTTCTATGAGTATTTAGCTGTACTCTTACTGAGTATCAAGTAGTTATGTGATTCAGGAGCACTGTGGACTTTCTTCTGAAAGTCATAAGCTGAGGTATCTGGGGGCCTCAGGTTGTGTAGCATGAACTGCCAGAATGCACTTGTAACTTGTTTGCCTTGGAACCCTAAATTCTGTTCTGAAATATGGTACTTCTCTTGGAAACTAATAAGGATTCCGTCTTTTCAATGTATGGTTGTGATAGTGCTTTTCCCTGGTGAAAATAAAGATGCCTTGTTATTTTCAGATAATTTTAGATATTTTAGTGTCAAATAATATCTAAGAAAGGACTGAAGGTTCAAAATACATGTGCAGAAAATAGTGTTGTTTCAGACCCCTTTTGCATATCTGGAATTTTTGAGCACATTTATAAAAGGCTAGTTATTGCTGTACTATCCAGAGTAATAGGAGAGCCACTTAATACAAGTAACTACACTTCAAATATTTAGTGAGATAATGCCTAATATACCAAGTGTCAAGTAGGACCTAATTTCTGTTTCAGAGTCCATTGATATATTATTACCTGGTGCAGCAGACTATTTTCCAGCAGCATCCTTTATATCTAAATATGGCAAGGAATAATACAATTAGTGCTGTAGCACTTATTTTATGTATGATAATGCTAAATGAAGTATTAAGTTTACATTCAGCTTTCAGTATTCTGAAGCAAATTCTGTTGGCAGTGCATAGCTGCAGTATGGAATGTTTTATGAAAAGCTGGAGGTTTGGCAGGTTTGTATTAGTTTTAGAAATAACTAGTCGCTGTGAATTTAATTTGAAAGCATTGGGAGGAACTCTTTAGAAATACTATAATAAGCAAGCTAAAGATTTCTATAAGATAAAATTATATTATTTTAATGCAATTTTCAAGAATAGTACTGATTTACTTATACCAGGAAAGTGCACTTGGAGCTCTGTGACTTCAGAGAAATTGATACCTCTGCTGGCAAGCAAGTATTTACATTACGAAGGAAAACAGAATATGTTGTAATATGCAGCTAGAAAAATCCTTTTGATTTCAGTCAGTTATTTGTATGCTTAGATCAAGTATACTATGAAGCAAAATAATTTTTAAAAGTAATTTCAGTCTTTAAAAGAACAGCTGAATGTCACTGTCAGCAGCAGTAATGTTTGGATCCTGCTGGTCTGTCACTCTCTTTTTCTGCAGTGTGTATGTGATGGTTGGGGCAGATGTTCCATTCTCTTCCTGTTTACGAGAAGTGGAAAACCCACAAAATCAGCTGAGGTGCAGTCAAGAAATGGAACCTGTAATAACCTGTGATAAAAAATTTCGTACTCAATTCCATATTGACTGGTGTAAAATATCTCTGGTGAGTTATTTTATTACTGCATAAAAAGGATGTTTATAGAAGTTCAGGTGAGAGTTTTGCCAGCCTGGCCAGACAACTTTGCCAGTTCTACTTGTGACTGACTTTTTTTTCCATCTAGCAGGTGGTCTTCAGGTTCTAAAAGGATTTTGCTATTCAGGCTAAGTTCTGTTAGAGTTGAGCCTCAGTGAAAGCACCAAATTGTTTTTCAGTAGTAGCATATTCTATACATGGCCAGAGAACTCCATGGCTTAGAGGACTGAAAGTGATGAGGGAATTATTTATGTAGGTGTAGTTCATTAATTTGGAATGTTAATACTCCTAGTTACACTTGCTTTCCTAAAAAAAAAGTTTATATATGTTTTTTCAGATATTGATTCTACAGTACTGACCAGTTAAATAGTATTTTATGCTGTTAAAAAATTCTGGTAATTTTCTACAATATATTTCATATTAAATATGAAACAGAAAAAGAAAATAGTGTTGACTAAAGGAATAAAAATAAATGGGAACATTTTTCTCAAATATAAGAAAAATGATAACGGAACACTAGACTGTTTGCCATGGAATGAGTATAATTCCTAAAGAAGCTTTTTAAGGTTTTTTTTTTTTACTTCCAGTAAGGAAAATCAAGAAATAATAAGAGTATTGGAAGAGAACATTGCAGATAAGTTTGAACAATGATAGTAAAAGTATGTCAAATAAACTTGGATGATTGTTCAGCTGCTTCAGACATTTCTCAGGAGGAAGCTGAAAGAGAGATATTAAAAGCATTTAACAGTGGAAAAAAACATGTTGAGTATGAGAAAAGGTATTCAGACACAAAATTGATTGAATAACTTCCAGCCCTTTCTTCCTATATACTATAAATTATGAAAGCTGTTAGAAAGCTTGGAAATACTTGTTTTCAAAAGAATATCCAGATTAATTACTTTTTATTGGTGTTCTGTTGAGAAATTGCAAAAGGCACAAATGTACACAGAAATAATTGCCAGCACCTGAAAAACAGCAGAAGGCAGCTAGCTAGTCTTTGTAAAGAACAAACCTTGTCAAGTTTTTGATTTCCTCCTACAAGAAAGAAGTAGAGCTGAGGTGCAGCAGCAGGTGTCATTCCTTTATGGGGAGGTTTTTTAATACTGTCTCGCAACCAAGCTCAGGAACACGGCCTAGATGGAGCTAGGACCTAGTGGAGAGCTGGTTGGTAGCCATAATCATAATTATTAATAGTTCCTTGCCATTCTTCATTAATAGCTGGATAGTGGAATATGCTTATTAAATTAAATTTTCAGTCCCCATGAAGCTGAAAGCATTTGCAGGTGCATTGCATGACCAGGTAGGATTCAGAAGGCTCTTGAGAAACTGGAGAAACAGCATTAGAAAATAGGGCGAATTTTAAGAGGAGCAGCAGAGAGATAGCACATTAATGCAGGAGCAGCCAGCAGTGCCCATGCAGAATGAAGAGTGGCTGGTTGGGAGTACTTCAGAAAGAAATGTCTGATAGTAGCAGTAGCTCATAAACTAATCATGAAGCAGCATTGACATGCTGATTTGAGAAAAGCAGAGATCACTCTGGGATGTGTAACAGGAATAGGCTCTCAGAGAAGTGTCATTCTCTGC
This sequence comes from Sakesphorus luctuosus, assembly GCA_013396695.1. Taxonomy (NCBI): domain Eukaryota; kingdom Metazoa; phylum Chordata; class Aves; order Passeriformes; family Thamnophilidae; genus Sakesphorus; species Sakesphorus luctuosus. The sequence goes on along the minus strand of VWZD01001639.1, from coordinate 670,651 downwards.
AGCAGCCTACAACTCAGCCTTCTTGAGTTCAGCATTTGTTTTGGCAGCGTGCCACAGTAACTGGATTTAAACAGGCTTAGGGGTGTTTACTGTTGGCAGCAGCACTGTTGCTGTAACCTGGAGCATCAAAAGGAAAAGGGAGACAAGCTTCCCTCTATCTAATCACAGTCTGCTTTTCACAAGGCAAGCCCAGGGGGAGGAATTCTCACAGATCTATGGGCTAGGATGAAGGTGAGCTCTGTTTCCCATAACCACAACATAGACAAGTGATTGAAAATACAGCCATCATTTCCTCTTCTTCCCACTTCTGGGAGGTGATGTTGGCAGTTAGCACCAAATCAGAGTGGATTCAAGTTTGGGAGTCCCCAATTCTGCAAAGAGAGGCAATGTAATCACAGACTATTCTGAGGTGGAAGGGACCCACAAGGATCATTGAGTCCAACTCTTAAGTCCATGGCCCATGCAGGGGATTGAACCCATGATCTTGGCATTATTACAACCAAGTTTTAACTAACTGAGCTAATCTCAGGGTCATATATAAATGGTTCCTCTTAACACTTCTCTTTGATAGCTTGTTCTCACTCTGTGCATGGGCTTTTGTTGGTCACATCAACAAGTACATAAATATTTTTGTGCATTTGTTAGGGTTTGAGATTCAGCTAAGCAGCCAGGTGGAACTCAGAGTACCTAACATAAAAGATACTGTGGATTTAATAAGCAGAGAACACAAAAGTTAGTTTTTGTTTTGCAAACAGTCTTGCACTTGTATGTGTGCATTTGAGGCTCAACAATATTTCTGGCATTCCATGAAAATCTGTTAATCTATTGCATAAGTTGTAATGCTATTTATTGCTTAAAGAAATGACCATCATTTGCAAGATTTCTCAGTGAACAGTCAGACAAAAGTTCAAGCATGAATGCAAATATATTTTGTTAATGATCTGGAGAGAGCCTTAAGTGAGCACTAATAAAATTTAACAGTAATATCTAACTGAAGATAACAAGAAAACAGGCAGAAAATTAAAAAGTCATCTGCGAAAGGCAGTCAAATGCAATAGGAAATCCAGTAGCAAAACAAGGTTGTATTCTAGGAACATTATGTACAGACATAAGGAAAATACAAATAAAAAATTACTTGTGACTGAGAATGCAGCCTTCTGGAGGTTAGTGGAATTCAAAAGAATCCCTTGAAACTTTGACTCCAGTCAACTAAATGTGTATCTCATCTTGGAGTGCCTCCTGCATTGGGTTTGTGGGGGAGGCAATGAGCTGCTCAGTCCTTGGCAGCTCAGTTGATGCCTCTTACTTTTTTGAGCACTGGATGTGAAGCTCGAGATAATAGGAAGGAGAAGGAGGAGGAAGACAGGTATGTGACTTAATCTCTGCCACACTCATACAACAGAGTGCAGCATTGTTATTTAGAAAGAACAGTAAGAAATGAATTAATGAAAAATCAATACCAAATAGTTTGCACTATACCAAATACCAAATACCAATAGTTTGCACTAAGGATGTTTACTTGAATTTTTACTCAGATACTGTTTGTGTGAGGTATGCCTAAAAGTAATCTTTAAAACCCTTGGTATCTCTGGTAGGCACAAAATAGAGTAATATTATAACATTAATATCACTTTGATTAGAAGCTTTCTTAAAATGTAAGGTTCTATTGTTTAAAAACAATGATTGGATGAAATGTATAGAGTTTGTCAAACATGTAATATGGGTCCTTTTATATGTTATGGTTGGTTAGATACTGCCTGGTTTTGCATCCTATTACTTTGTTATTTAATCATCTCTTTTTCTTCTTTTTTTTTTCCCTGGGTATCAGGTTGACAATACAAAACAAGTTTCCACCTTTCAGGAAGTGATTCGTGGAGAGGGAATATTACCTGATGGTGGAGAGTACAAGCCACCTTCTGACACACTGAAAAGCAGAGACTATTACTCGGATTTCCTAATTACACTGGCAGTGCCCTCGGCAATAGCACTGGTGCTTTTTCTAATACTTGCCTATATCATGTGCTGCCGACGGGAAGGAGTGTGAGTACTTTAACACGCTAATAAGGAACTGTAGATTTTTCTAAGATTATAATGCATAGGAGACTACTTGTTAGAATACTTCCATTCAGTTCATTATAAACATTTAAAACTTTCCAAACGGTATCTGCTCAAAATACTGAACTATCCCTCACCTAAGCACATGCACTAATTTCCAAGCAAGTGGATATAGAGCCTTTAGTTGTTCTAGCTGAAAGGGTTAAAATACTCAACATATGCACAAAACTTCCCAAAGTCTCCACCTATGTACAGCTCTTCAAAATGTCCCCCAGCAAATAAAATACTAATAAAGGATCATTGTGTCAGGAGGATATTAAGTAATTTCTAAAATTCTAACTTTCATAACATAAACCTGGTTGAGGAGATTAACTGAATTTAGACATAAAAGAAAAACACATAAAAGGAAAGCAGCAAGTAACGTGATTTCTGCCATTTCTTACACAAACTACAATTTCATTTTATCACAGAATTTATTTTAGCCAGAAGCTTGTTCTTTAACCTGCATTTTCATTTCCCTGTGCGTGTGTCTTTGTGTGTATGTCCGTCACCATTATCACATCTCTCTCCGTGCGTTCATTAAGGCCTCTTCATAAACCCCGTTGCAAATGCTGCCAAGTTGCGTTTAGCAATAACCTTGTCAGCATTTCTACATCATGTACTATTTTCATCATCAGATAGATTTAATGTTCCAACTATCAATGCTATTATTTAATTCATAAATTTTGTTTTGTTTTTAGGGAAAAGAGAAACATGCAAACACCAGAGTAAGTGTCTTCTTTCCTGTTATTTTTCTTTTACCATTTAATTTTCATTCTCAGTAGCTTGTCATGCTTCATACATGTGTGTCATAATCTTCTTTCATTCTCTCTAAACCATGTTTTAATTCATAAATGTGAAAGCTGCTTTTAAATCAGTCTTGGCAAGGATAGAAGATCAGAATAAAAAGGGTTTGAAATTAACGACTGTTAATTCAAAATAAAATAGTGCTTTTAGAATAAGTGTGTTAATATGCAATTTATACTCCTGGTTATTGGACTTACCAGCCTGTCTCTTAGAGGCAGTGAACAGGAGAAGTATCCTGGAAGGTATCTAGTGCCTATACTATGGAGTGTTTTAAAATTATTTTATGAACTTTTATGAATCTACCACAAGAATCAGGAGTTAACCAAAACTTTCATTTTAACTACTGCAAATAAATGGAACATTAGCCTTAAATTGCACAGTCTCAGATCCTGTGAAAAATACCTATTCGGACAGAAAAATGTAATGGAATTGTTACTCCCTTAAAAATTAAATAAATCCAGTATTTATTAATTTAACTGTGTAAAGGTTTACTGCAACTGCTGCCTTATAGAGTCAGTAGCATGTGTCAAAGTACTTGTATTTTTAAGAAAAATAATAATTGTAAAAGTATATCAGTTTTGGTAGAGTGGTTAAAATACGTATTCACTATTTTATTTCCTTTTGACATAGCATCCAGTTGGTCCACCACAGTGCTATACAGAAATCAACCAAAGAGCTTCGGGACATGTCTAAGAACAGAGAGATCGCGTGGCCTCTCTCAACGCTTCCCGTGTTTCACCCTGTGACGGGGGAGATTGTCCCGCCCCTCCACACCGACAGCTATGACAATACCAGCATGCCACTGATGCAAACACAGCAGTAAGTGTTTAGATTTTATTTCTTAATGCTCATTGTGGTGCACAGTTTGCCTGTAGATTCCAGTGCTTGTAATCTGAAATGTGCTTCAAATGGAGGTTTCAGTAATGACCCTCTAGTTCAAGATTGCTCTGATGTTTGCATTTCCAGCAGAAAGAAAGATCTTCTGTTATAAAATTAAACAGTTACTTTTCAGTCTCCAGGCTCAGCAAGAAGCTTTGCTTGGAACAGTTAGATTTGCAAATATTTTGGAGAAAAAAACTACTTTTGATGGAGGAATCAGTTAAAACTGTTCTATTTTTGACACTCTGTCTTTCAACCAATGTCTTTGGAGTTCTGGTATAAAGCTACCACCAGGTTAGTGGCAGTTTCCTGCCAGAAAATCCAGACTTTGTAAGTGGTTAGTCATGTACCTGTCACACATGGTTTGTGTTTGAAATGTTGATGTTGAACAGAAGAACATATTCCATTACATAGATAATAAATACAGAGCTACCAAGGAAAACACTCAAGAGTTCTCACCCATTTCCATCATTGCCACCCTCCCTTCAAGTCAGAAACCAGAAAAATACTAATTCCTGTTCTTGGAGTTCATTTATCATTAACTTAATGAAACTGCTGAGACAGATGCACCCAATGCTTTGCAGATGTTCTAATTTAGACAAGCCCATAGTGCTATAGTGAAAAGGCATTTTGTTTTGAGGTGCCTGGGGCTGAGCAGGTCTGAGGCAGCGGTCTCAGAAGGGGCTGGCATTTCTCAGTGCCGTGCTGGAACAGTCTCTATCTAGCTGGTGGCTCCCCTGCTGGCAGGGCTGCATGGCAGTGCTAACTCAGCCCGAATTGACACATGCTTGCCATGAATTCCCTTCATAGTGTAGTTCCATGTTTTCTTCTTCCTGCCCCAAAGCTAAATTCTCAAGAAAGTACTGCTGTATAAATTATTTCTTGTACAACTGCTTCAAAGTGCTCTGTCCTGTCTTTTGCAGCCTCTCCTCTACTCAGAACAGCTGTTTTTTATGACTGGGGTGCCAAATCCTGTACCAAAGGCTTTCTTGTGTTGTACATAAAGTATTTATCTGCTTCACCTACCATCCAATGCTTAATTCCTTTCTGTATAAACACCTTAATATCTAGTAGTGGTTAGGGTTAGGGTTAGGGACACTTAAGCAGGGCACAAAAATGTAACTTTGCCTTGATAACTGGTCAGATCTGACCCATGAAACTGGCTGACCATTCATTCATTCCAGTGTCAACAATATCACCTTTGCTGTATTCATCACTTATGGAAAGCAGACTTTGCTTAACATCAGAAACCCACAGTGACTCTTGTTACCTCTGGCATTTCACCAAGTCTGAGCTTTTGAACCTGGTTGTCAAGAGAAATATTAGGAACTACCTCAGTTTCTTTGTTTTGTTTCATTGACTTGGCTAACCTTTTGACAACTGTATCTGCCTAGTGAAAATAGATTATTGCTTCATAAGCAAAAAAATGAAGTGTAAATACTGAGCTTTCATCATAATACACATCAGACTTTGTATGGAAACATTAAAGATACTAAATTTTTTTTATAGGAACCTGCCACATCAGACTCAGATTCCACAGCAGCAGAGTGCAGGTCAGTACGCAGAAAATACTGTAACTATTGTGTGACCAGTATGAAGGAATCAGTAGTCAAAATGTATACAGTCTATGGACAGTGGAAATAATTGCAAGTATAGTCAGGTATTACAGCATTGTCATTCCAGATTTTTTTTTTGATACATGAATGAAAATTTGGGACATTAGGACTCTGCATGAGACACTGGAATCAGGTACAGCTAAGTTAGAAACCTTATATAAGTAATTTTCTGTTACAACATGAAGCTACAGCCAGATTCCCAAGTGCAGTTACTGGTTTGGGTTCTCTGACACATGATAGGAAATCAAGATTTCTAATTCCCACCAGTACTAGTTAAGCTCTGAAGAAGGAGCTCTTTATTGCTGTTACTATATGTAAAGAGTTGATACTGGGGAGTCTGGGGTAAGGCATAAATCCAAATTCCTGTAAATTAGTCATCACTTTTGTATCTTTTCACAAATGCTTACATACTGATTGAGGTCAGGAATCACCTATCAGACTAAGGCTGACTATTCTCTCTACTTGGCATCTCAGGTTTGAGAAAAAGCTACAGGCATAGCCATGTGAAAGGGGGTAAGGATCACACAAGAAGGTAGAGGCCAAAGCATGATTTTAAGTATTCAGAGAGGTATTTAAGCAAAACTCTAGAGATATACATATGTATTGAACATAATACAGGGACTACAGCTCCAAGTGGAAGATTTCTTTTAACGTAGGAGTTACATAAGCAACTCTATTTTCATTGAAAATCCTTCTTCTTCATTACTGCTTTCGGGGATTAAAGGAGAATTTCGTATGACAACATTTCAAAGATTTGAGGCAAGTATATAATAGATTTTTCTGCCCATGTGGGTTGTTTTGTTATTTGGAAATTAAAAAACACAGGTATAAAAAGCCTGACTGCAGTTCTGCTAGATTTGCTGTTTGTGTGCTTTATTGTACATGTGCTGGAAATGTTGGATGAACCTGGCAGTCAAAGTCTTGATCCAAAGCCTCCAGCACTAGTTTGAGTTGACATTTAGCACAGCTCTTCACACTGACTACTGCAGACGTTTAGAAGGCAGAATGAAAATGTCACACAGTGCCACTGTTCTGCTATGACTGTTTTGTTACAAGAATTCCACTCTGTCCTGCAGTAAAAAGATGAAAAATCACTTAGTAGTACTGTATGGTGACAGCAAGAGGAATTTTTGAAACGATAGGGAACATAAGCTAGTATAGGTTTGTCATTTGTGAGTTGCACTGAAAAACTGCTCTAAAAATAGATCTTAAAAAGCCTTCTGTGTCTGTATTTTCTGTAGTACACTATTTTTGTAGAACATAACTATTCTTTCATATTCATACAGACACTGCCTGTGACAAGCTCTCAGAAATCTAGGGGGGCAGGTGGTGGAATGTATTTGGGACAGTGTTTCCTACTCCTCTCTTAGTTTATAATGACACTTTGCTTTTTACCTCAAATGTGCAGGTGGCCCTGCAAGCAATTCCATGACATGATGGCATGTGCCTCCTGCAAGTTTACCTTCTAAAGGGTGTCTATGACTCCTGTTGTCAGGCCGTTAGATTTTTATAAAGTTATGATTTCAAACACAGTTCAGGCACTACTAAGAGTCTTCTGGTAGCATAAGCACAAACTTAGCAGTCATTTTATTCATCTGTTCAAGTAAGAAATTTACAGAAATGAAACACATAAGGCCAAAAAGACTATAGAACTAGATATTCATTGTTAACTTTTCTTCCTTTTGTACAGAAAATTCCCAGTATATTCAGGATTATTAACATACTATCAGTCACCACTATGAATAAGCAGTTTCTGTTTTAAATCTTCAGTAGACCGTATTTAGTAATTTGAAAAGCAGACCATGGCTAGTAACCACTGTCCTCTTCAGGAAATATCTGAATCCCCAATAAAAAGTGGTTTTATTTTAACCTTATATAAAATGGCAGACTTAATAGATGACATAATGCTTGGCTATTTCACAAGGTTAAAAGCTAACTGGGAAAGAAGTGTGAGGAAAATGACCATTCATATCTAATATTTATGTTACACTGATGAAACTTACTACTGGTCTCCAGTATCAAAAAATACATTAAATTTTGTAATTGTCTGTCTGTCAATAGGCAGAATTCATGAGGACTGTATAAGGTGCTCAGATGAAAAAGTTCATAGGGTATAATGCAAAAGACTAACTTGCAGGTACACCATGTACTCTTTTTTTCCATTTTGTGCCTCAGTCTCCCTATGAAGTCTGTTAGATCCCAAATAGAAAGATGAATTCCCAGTTAAACAATCTTTTCCCAGTGTTCTCCCCTCCCAGAAGACAGCAAGCAAAGCTCTGTCATGTGTATGTCGTCTTTTGGTCCAGGTTGTACATACTGTGTTTCTTCAATGTAGGTTGTTGATAACGGGCTAATAAATACTATTTATGTGCTGTGCTCCCAGTTGCCAGTTCAGTATTGTTGAAGCGTCATGTGCCACTGATGGATTATATAAATTCTCATCTATTTGCAGGTAAATGGTATTCCTGAGGAAAGAAAACTAACAGAAGCAATGAATTTGTAATCAGAGAAGGCAGCAAATTGTCTTATTTCCTTATTTGTGCTGGTTGATGCATGACTTTTTCTGGTGTATATTATGCATGCCCACAGTATTACAATGCTTTCAGTGCCAGAGAGTACAATCACTTCCATATAACTAATGTACTGTACCCTTTTGTACTTTGGACATTTTTGACAATTTGTAAACCCTGATAACTTTTTATATTTGCTACATGCAGAAAATAATCTTTCATATATATATATGTATGTATTAATAAATACCAAGCTTTATTCTGTCTTGTGATCTCTCCTGAAAGTTTTAGCAGGGAAATCAGAACTTGAAAGGGTTTCAAACTGTTTAATGGGATGATACAATTGCCTTATATTTGCACAGGAAAAGCAGTACTGCATAAACATGAAAACTTGTGCAATAGGATGAGGCTTAGAAATAGTGTTGCAATTTATTAGGCATTAATTTTTTAGAAATTATCCAATAAAATGAGCAAAGTTATTTTTGAAAACAAGAAAAAGAATAAAACCACAAACAAAATAACTAAAAGTACTCATGATGAAAATTAGATTTCTCTTATTTTACCAGATATTTACCCGATTTGAAAACTTGTAAGCAATAAAACATTTAAAATCTGTCCATTCATTCATCTGGTTATGTTAGAAGAAACTGTTGAAAACTACTGTAGGCAGAAATTAATACCTGTGAATAAAAAGTGGTTAATTTTGTTACAGTGTATGTGGACTACTCTAAAAAAACTCTTAAATTTTTTTTTGTGCTATTCCCAATGCAGTTTATTTTTTTTGTATCCTACACATTTTTGTTCTTTTTGGAGCACAGAAAGTTGTGGGAGAACAAGCTTATCTAATAAACCATAAAAAGGAGCTGATTAAAGACATACTTTCCTGGGAGGTGGTTCCTTTGAGAAACATTTGTCTCTGCAGCTGAAAGCTTAATAATGGACTTTGTTAAAAGGATCTGATCTGAGGTTTCTATATTTTTCAGTAGACAGTGATAATTTATCCCTGACACTTTTCACCAGATTTTAGATGAATTTCTGATGCTTCTTTAAATCTTCGAATACAGCATAACACAGGACTTCAGGGTCTGCAGCTGTAACAGCTCACACCAACAGTTCTTGGGGTGTTACCTCAAAGCATTGTATTGTTTTAAGCTGACACTTACGCTTTGTCTTTTTTCTGTAATATTTTCTCTTTCAGAAGCTGTATGTGCATCAGGACATTGCATTGTAAGCAGAAAACCGCGTCTGCTTTAAAATTACTAAATACTGGCTACATTTCCTTAGCTGAGGTTTCTGAGGTCTCTGCTAAGAGAAATTTGAGTAATTTTGGAATTTAAGACTGAGGATGAAAGAAATCTGTATAATAAGTTCATAGAGTTTGTAAAAAGACCAAAGTAGTCCTTTTGGTTTTGTTTTTTTTCCCTTTTTAGAGTGAAGACTGTGTTCTGTCAAAACTAAAACTTAAGTTTGTGTTAATTTGATGTGTTTATAGGCTCAGACCTGAATGAAGCATCTCAGCAGATAGTTAGAATAAGTCCTGAGCAGCTTTTTAGACAAATTTTATGCAACAAGTATGATAATGATTGCAGCAAAGTATGTAGACAGTGCTCAGTATGTGGTACATACTTGTGTATTGTCAAGATGGCAGTTTGCAAAGCTGCCCTGAATGCTCAGCACAGCCCACAGAATGTGGTAGGAAATGCATCTTGCCATAGGAGTCCTGCTGGTGGTTGTTAGACCAGGAGAGGTAGCTGAAGATACAGGCATTCCAGCTGAAAAGTGACAGCAGTTTCTGAAATGGGTGGACTAACGAGCCATTCCTACTCACTTTCAAAGTGATATCCATCACACCCTCCTACCTCATCCAAAAGGTTCGAGGGAAGACACTTCACCAGTCAATCAGCCTCCTCAGAGACAGTTCCCCTCCCCCCCCCCGCCCTTCTTTCCAGCAGCTTGGATGATTATCAGTGAAAAGTGAACTACAAAACTGCACACTGAGGTTTATAGTAACAAACATTTATGTCTTTTACCCAAACTGTGAAAAAATTTGAGTACAATCAGCATTTGGTTTTTATTAGTTTATGCTACTATTTTCAGATGTATGAACTGCCAGTGTTTTGAAACACAAATGAATGGAATGGATTTTAAATAATGATTTTTAATGTAACATAAGACTAAACTTTGTAAATAGTGTTGGGTTGACATGACAATCAATGAACTATCAGTTGAGCTGCTCCCAACTTATTTGTATTAATGTAACAGTGCCAATATATTAAGGATATGTCTTAAAACTGTTATGTACATTAATAAAGAATTAGTTTGTAGCAGTGAAGGCTCCACCTATTTTGAAAAGGATCTGATGATGTAGGTGACTTGGGTATTAAGCACACCTGACCTATTTTATGATTGAAAGCTTCATTTATCTGAGGTAAGTTTAATAACAAATTATTTATTTTTACTTATTAAAACACTTGAAAGCAGAGATTTATAAAGCTGGTTAGACACTTAATGGCTAAAGAATTAGTTAAGACAGTGAATTCACAGCCTCTTTTAACATTGTATAATGGCAGTATGAGCTGATACTGTATTGATTAAATTGCAGCCAAATTAAACAGTCCTACAGCTGTCTTTGTACTTACATGAAATGTAAAATCTAATAAATAGGAAAACACCAAGGAGTGAAGTTGTTGTGTGGTTAATTTACAAAATGGTGCCTAAACAACACTGTGTTACAGCTGTGTTAACATTACTGAAACAGTACTGGATGGTCGCTCTCTGAGAACTAGAGTGGAGTTGATTGGGCAGAGTTTGTTTAACTGGGGGCAATGCCTAAACAGGTGTTGTAACTGGAAACAATGTTGCACTTAGATCAGGTGCCCACGTTAGACATTATCTCCCTGATTACACACGGAGCTTTGGAGATAGGAACTACCACACTGAATCCTTTGCATAAGGACCCCCTTCTATTTAGTGTGGGATTTCAGTAGCTCCATTAGAAGATAAATTCCTTAACCCAAACAAATCGTAAAGATGGGTTTGGTTTCTTGATGTAGCCAGACCAAAGAAAACCTGCAGAGCTCTGCCTCAGAGTTCCTGCCTTGTAACCCAGGGGAAAAGTATTCAACGCCTCTGCTGCAGAATTCTGCTGAGGAGTCCTGAGCTCCAACACGGTTTTGGTTACTGGAGCTGTAATTTCATCAGAGCAGGGGTAGGGCGATTGACTGCAGGAGAATCTTCCTGCATTGCATCTGGCATAATTTGTGATGCAGTGGATACCTGCCTCTCCTGTGAAGTAACAGTATCCAGAAGTACAGGGCTCTGGAGAAAATGCAATACTAATCTGTGATTTCAGGCAGGCTGAACAGTGAACCGAAGTGCAGCTCAAGTCAAGGAATAAAAAGTTTTTACTTAATTGATGTTGCTCCCATTACAAAAATAAGCATCCACAGCACATTTATTTAATGTTTAAATTACTTCATATTTTTACATAACCTGAAAAGAAAATATATTTATCCCACATACAGTAATAGTAAACAAGTGCATTATTTCAAACATTAAAAATAAATCTTTTAACTGAGTCTGTACAACAGATAAATAAAATTATATCTACAATACTTAAGTTGTGAAGAACAAAACAAAAATTATCCCTCAAACTCACAGTTCCCTGTTACTCAAAATACTGGCATAGATGAAGGTTATGCAAGCAATGTCTGCCTGTGGTGTTCACCTACACCCTTTCCTTCAGTCACTCAGGTATTGATCTAGGAGGTCAACTTCCCAGCCACGGGGAGTCAGGCATACACAGAACAAACAGCTGAGTATCTTTCCAGTAGCTTTAAAATACCTGGCAGGCTTTGTGAAACTGCTGAATTTGGGGCAAATGAATGATTTCTTTTTAGTCTTTTTATGATGAATGACTGGTCATTCTTTTAAAAAAACCTGTTCACCTCACACACACACACAAAAAAACCAGTTGAAGCAATTTTCATCAATTTTTGTTGCATTCACTCATGACTGCAAGTTTGAATTCAATGTTTTACCTGGGCTAAGATCAAAAACATGCACATGACAGTACCTATGGTATAAATTAGGATTCATGTTCTTTATAATCATACACATGCTTGGAAAATAATAGTTCACTCATGTTTTTGCCTGCTAACAAATAATCAGGAGAAGAATAAAATGAAAAAGCAATTACTTGAATCAAACCCACAGGCAGAAATGTCCGTAACTTCACTGGTAAGTAGAATGTAAACAGCAGCATGTCACTGCCACACTGAAGGATTCTTTGTTTCAATTTTAGGTTTTTTTTTGCTGAAGGAAACAGTTAATGAGAAAGATGGGCACTGCTTAAAAGGGTGGGGAAAAAAGGTTCCTCCAAACAGCTTCAATCTTTCACTTGTAATTCTGAGACTCAGTCATCGGCATGCAACAAAGATGACCACTCAGTCCTTCCTCATCATGATACCAACAGACTGACTTGCATCCTCGACTCACATCCTTTTAAATTAAAATATTAATACTGGATTGAATATGGCACTAGTTCCCTAATAAGAACTAATTCGAGGTCACCTACAAACACAGGGAAAGGTTCAGTGATCACCATCCCCCCATTCTCCCATTTCCTTAAGATCTGATGGAGTGGGTATGACGAGATTTCAGCTGAAAAGGTCTTCCAAAAATTCTCCATCTTGAACTCAGTCTCTGAAAATCATTCATATGTTGGTTCATGGGGATTATACAGAGAACTACACTCAGTTAGATGAATTAGTGGAAAATTTGAGAATAACCAAACAATTTCAGGGAAAAAAAATAAAATTTTCTTCATAAAAAAATGTCATCTCAGAATTCACCATATTTGCTGAAAATGACTTAAATTTCTAAAAAACCTCCCATAAAGTATGTAAACTTGTATAAACTTCAATCATTAAACTGATGATTAATTTTTATCTCCACGTATAAAGGGTTTCATATAATGTACTATTTCCACCCAAAATACTGATTTCTAAACAAAAACTTATCCTTTTATTCAGAAAAATGCCATGGTTTCACATCAGCTAAAGGTGTCCATTCTGAAGGATCACAAGTTTGCTCAGTTTTGTTCCTCCTGGGAATGATGGCAGCGTGTTAGGTGTGGGCCGTGTGCTCGTAACACCCACCCTTCATTTGGCTCCCCCAGTGCCAGGTTAATTCTGTGACATGCCCATGATATTGCTACACCACTTCACCTCTTCGTGTCACGTTTAAACAGATATGTAAACAGAAACATACATCCAGTAGAAAAGACTTATTTTCACATGCAATTCTGTACAGTGCACTCTTGTTTCTCAGATTATTTGAGAAGGCTATTTCCACACAAAATATGTACATTTGCACTATATACATTTTCCACACACTTAATTTAAATGTCTTCCTGTACCTCCAGTTGAGAATTTTTGTTCAGGCAGACACAAAGTAAACCTGAAGAAAGTTTCCAAGTTAATGCCTTGACTGATCTTGCATTGCTGAGAAGAGGTGTAGTCCAGAAAAAAATCCAGCTATGCATAGCAACCTTTTCAGCAGAGCTGAGTTATCTTTAGGAACCACAATCTGTGCTAGATCATTAGTGATCTGAGAAATTTCATGTGCCACACACACAAATATAAAAGTGCTGACAAGAACATTAAACATTGGATATCCAGGAATGAGCACCAAGATCCCCTTTGTGTCTGCTGCCAGCCAAATATGGTATTGGCAAATGAAAAGCTGAAAGAAAAAAGAATGTGTTCAATAATACTTGCAGAAAAATATTTTTACTTATCTAAAAACATATAATTATCACTATTGCATCTATTGACACACTTCTGTTTAAATCAGAAGCTGCTTTTCACATGTTTTCACTGTCAGACTAAACTATGCACTTGCTGGAACACAGAGTGAAATGGGATTGCTTGGCCCTTAACCAAACAGGGCTCTGGGAGCTCTGTTAGAGCAAGGGAGGAATCCACCCCTGCTCAGTGACTGTCCCTCTGCTGTGGGTCTGAACTAACACGCCCGCAAGGAAGAGAGAATGCTTCAACTGCTGATGAATGCACAGGTCCCTGGAGTTGAGCAGCAACTTAGAAGTTCATCAGGAATTGGAAGAGTAGAACATGATCCTTTAAAAAAACAACAAAATCTGCACTACATATACACTCTATTAAAATGAGTTTCTCCTATATTTCAGCAATACAATGAAATTTAACATTTAATATCACCAAACAGCAAATAAAATGGGAAGCAAGACAATTCCTAGTTTCAAAATATAAACTTAATAGAATATATAACATTTGCTCTAACAAGGGTTTTGTTTGTAAAGTTATATTTGTTAATTATTCACAAAAAGCTTTCTAGGGCAAACACATTTGTAAGTGTATTTAGACTAGTAAGTGTAATTCATGCTGATTTCTCACAGCATAGTCCAGCATCAAACTCCCACTCTCACCACCTTAAATTACCCCATCCCCTAAAACAACACAAGAATTAGCTTGCTACTGTGACCACTGCTATTTCAGTTGTGATTTTTAAGAATAACAGAAGCTATAATGCTAAAAGAGGTCAAACACCACAGCATGGTATTGAGTAAGCCAATAAATGTTTTCACTATTTATATGTTATATGACCATTTAGATAATAAAACCACTTCATATTTCTAAGTTTCCATTCACTGTACTTCTGGTCATTCTACTTACCTCTAAAGAAATTTTGCCAAACCAGGCAAAGAACGAGCTATACACAGATCGGACATATCCAGGAATGTTCCTGATGAGGATGAAAGCTAAAATCTTTTTTTTTAAAAAAAAAAAGTAAAATAAAAAAATAACCAGCTGTGGATGACAAGCCAATTACAAAGACATGAAAAGTTTATTCATATTCACTGCCTTATGTGAACTGCATCATGCATTAAAATTTCTTTAATACCTATATAAACCAAATCAAAGTGCACAGATTTTATACTTAACAATGTAAGCATTGAAACTGAAAACCTTTTACACACATTCTTACAGCATAGCAGGTCACATTTACATCTCCAGTTGATGGCCTTGATGTTGACAGGTGTTACTATATGGTTACTAGGCATGGTCACAGAACGCGTTACACTGTGCCAGCCTAAAATGACGGTGGCCACAAATCTGAGTTAACCGTCAATTTTTAAAGACAGGGTGTCAAGATGGACAAATTAATACTAAAAAATTAAGTCACACATGCTGCCCTCCAGGAAAGGAGGACAAACTATTAAAAAGAAACAGAGGGCACAGAATCAGACAGCTGGTATATAGTGAGGCAGGGGACACAGCAAGTGGAAAATCTACATTTAAGAAAACCACATATATGCCTCTGTGGCTGAGCTCCTCTCTGAATAAAAGTGATTACAGGGTCCCCTAGGCTGCTTCCTACACTAATACCTCCCAAACACTTGTGCCTTCCTGCAGCTTTCTTCTTTTCCACTGCTATGCAAATAGTCAAAAGTTGTGTCTGGACTGAAATGGTGCATATGAAACACATAGTAGGGACATGCGGGTTAATCAAAAGCACAGTCATGGTGTCCAATTTCACTGCTTAAAGGCAATGAAAAACCCAAGAATGTTGTTAAACCCTTTTTCACTTTCAGACACAAGAATGAAGTGCAATATCTGACCCAAATATATTAAAATACAAATTTTAAAAAAAGACCAAAAAGGACTATAGTTATACTCACCTGCACCACAGAAACGGAAGGATGTAGCTCATTGCACTCTGTCTTGTTTTTACAGCTACTAGCCCAGATAGAGTAGGTCTAAAAGATAAAAAAAAATCGGTCTATGTAACAATTATATGTAACATTTAAAAATGAAACAACTGTACTATCTTGGATTGCTTCAGCCATAGTGGGTTCGCTAAGACGTAGGACACTAGTAGAAAAAAACCCCATATAATTGGCTTAGTTTTGTTTCTCTCAAATTCTTTGCAACTGATGAATACTACACTTATTCATACAAGCTTTTTCATCACAAATAGACAAGCAATCAAGAGTGGAGATCAGAGCTACATTATCTACCATGTTATTTTTATGATCCAATTTTCTTGTTATGTTTGCAATGAACTGAAAGAGTGATGATGTTTTCATCTACAGTTGACTGAACAGAAAAATACTGCAGTAAGCAGATAAGGTAGGGCTGTACAGAGAAAAATACAGCTGAAATATCTCCAGATCAAGATTTCATATCTTAAATCATTGTATTTTCTAAACAAGAACTTCAGAAAACTTACCCTTTAGGTATTTACAAACCTGGTTCTACTAGGTTATAGTAGATACGTACCAAAAAGGAGACAATTGAAATAAATAATAAAACATTTGAAAGTCTGTTGGAGAAAAGAGGATCTCCTTTTCCTTCTGATATCATCTGACGTTTCTGCAATGCCAGATAAATAAAAGCAAACAGCATCCCATGAAAAACCACCTGTAAAAGACAAACAAATGCAATGAGTGTTTCACGGCTTTTAAAAGTACTTTAGGTACAAACTCTTAGAAGAAATGCTACATTTTTAAAGCCACATTTCAAAAGGTCCTTTCCCAGATTTACTAAAGCAAACAAAAACAGACTTTCTGCACTAGGTAGTCATAAACTGCAATTTTAACTCAAAAACTATAATGCTTTAGAGAGCCTTAAAGACAGAACAATGAAATTTCAAGAAGCTTTCAAGTACCTACTATGCCCTCTGCAATCTATGCCGGCACTGAAAAAGGTTTTCTCTGGGGAAAAACCACAAGCCTCTGGCTTTCTCCCAAGTTGGCAGGTGAAAACATACAAGAAGCAGGACAAGTGTTTCCCTCTCTCAGAGACACAATTCTTCAATAGAGTGTATTGCGATCTTATGTTCTCATTAACTGCTGACATGAGGCTGTTTGAGGCCCACACTGTGCTTCTCCTCCTATTTATTGTGAGCCCTTCCCTTCAGCAGCACCACAGAACACACGCAGGTCACAGCAACAAGGCCCCGGGTCCAAAACACCACCACGCACATGCTGCTGCTGCTGGGGGCAGCCCAGGGTGTGACAGCAGTGTGCTCTCCAAATTTCACTTACTGAAGAGCCCCAGAGGGAGAAGCATGTGAGTGATCCTGTTAAGGGTAAGTTTAGCAGACAAATGCTCCCATCTTAGAAACTGCACTTACCTTTACCAAGATGGCAAAAAAATAAACTGACATCTCCCTGTTCTATTCCCCCACACTGCAAGGCCAGTAACTGGGAAAAAAAGCACTTTCCCACTGATAAACCATTTAAAAATATGTGCAAGAATAGTCTGATTTGGCCATCAAGACCCTGATTTTAATGTTTTAAAGATTATCTTAAATATATTCTTAATTGATACAACTTCCAAGAAGTATTTTTAAGAAAGCTACCACAGTAATTTGCCTTCTATTTCAACAGCCTGAAGTGCTACAGGTATTCTATTTTCACAGGAAAATTTCTAAGAAAAGACAAATCTACAACACTTTATGGCTTCAATTGCAGAACTAAAATAAATGCAGCTTAGGCTTTTATTAAACACTGGGGCAAACTGCTGTTTTCTCTGGAGAAAAGGAAAACAACCCTCCCTTCCCCAATTAAAAAATACCCTTAAAAGACCAGTAACAATTAAGGCAAATGTTACATACATAGCGATCCAGCTTCCACCTAAACCACCATTCATAGACATTCCCATTCAGTTCAAAACACTTGGATAATGGCCAAAATGAAAATATCTTCTCAAATGTACCCTGTAAAAGATAAACATGGCAAAACCATTAACACTGATGTCAGCTGTATTTACTAAATTTAAATCAATATGCTGTCTTTAATATTATTCCATCCCTATTTCACTGGCTACATCGCATTAGCAAAATAACAGGGTTCTCGTAGAAGTCTAGAGAGGAAGGGAGGAAGGGAGGAAGGGAGGAAGGGAGGAAGGGAGGAAGGGAGGAAGGGAGGAAGGGAGGAAGGGAGGAAGGGAGGAAGGGAGGAAGGGAGGAAGGGGAGAGAGAAGAACTTCTTCACATGAGGATGGGTTTCAGTTTTGCCTCCTGTAAAGGTGTTGACACGCTTTCCGTTTTGTACTGCTGACTTAAAGGGAGAGATCCACTGACATGCTGCGATAACGAATATGCACTCTACAGAAGATTACAGTTCAACAGGCTTAGAACCAATGAGGGATTAAAACCACACAAACTCCCCTGTAAGATCCTAGAATGACAAACCCTGACCTGATTTCTGTCAGCTGTACTCACTGTATACAGTAAGTCCCTAATTTAGCCTGTATTTATGATACTGGAGCAAATACACAAGTTATGAGCATGTTAAAAAGTAGAGACAGGTAATAATACACTCTTAGGTCATTAAGGATAAAAATATTCAAGTTTTACAAACCTGAGAGTATGACAGAAAATAAATGCATGTCAGTAAGCAAATCAGTTTCAGTAGTAAACCCAAGTGCCACAAGCAGTTCCCTGAGGAAGAAATAAATTAATCATTATACTGTCATTAATTTTTCAGTAGCAAAACCCAAGACACATTAAATAATAATTGCCAATTATTTAGTGTAGCTATGCTTCGTAATACATCCATTAATAAATAAATGCTTGAATATTACTAGAAATATTTTATCACTATCTACATTTAAATTATACTTTAAGCAATTAAAATAAACATTCACAGCAATTAACAACCTATTAATCCTAAATTAAGCCTCATGTCTAAGGCAGGGACAACATATATACAGAAAGATGAGAATTTAGGTATTCAAATAGAAACTCTGTTTTAAAACCTCTGCTTTCCCAAACACACTGCTTACTCTAGGTGAATGTAAATAAATAAATACATAAAAATGCCATGTGAAAAAAATAGAGAAAATATTGTTCATTTTTGGGGTACTGGTTGTACTCTAAAGCTCAACTGAAGGTTATTAAAGACAAGTATCTTATTAAAAGAAGTCTGAGAAACTACTCCTCAAAGCCATCGACTGATATTAAGCTTTACTGAAGCCTCAACCTTGCAACAGATATCATGTCTCTCTCCTGCCATATAAACTGGTAGCTGTAAACAGGGACATAAAACAACTGAAAGCTGGTATTAAAAGATTTTCTAGTTTCCCAGTACACTATTGCTCCGAAGTACACAAGTCATTTCTGTTTCTGGAACAGAAGTGCCTTTGTAGAAAAAAACCCTGAAGCTCTTTGCTTTTGAGATATCTTGTAAAACTTCTCTCTAAGTGTATTTTTGCAACATCTATTCCTAGTATGTATTTGGTATGCTTCATCATCCTATCTGCAGAATATCAAATGGGGATATTCCTCAATCAATAGGGAAAGAAGATTTAATACTTTCAAAGTTTTAGTTCTACTTTAGGTGAATTAAATAATAAGCATTTGACATGACAGCTTTGCAATGAATAGCAATGCATAAAATAAACTGGGATTTCACTTTGTGTTTAAAATATTTGTATCAAAAGACATACTTTTTATAGCTCATTTAGTCTAAGATACTAAGATGATAAACCTCATGTTCTTATTTAGCCAGATATGGCAGAATCGGTGCTCAGGATGGACGAGGTACATTGGCATGACACAGTCTCAGCAAGCACAGATAGTGCAACCTGTGGTTTTAATTTGTATTCAGTAATATTTCAATTCTTGAGATTCTTGATAAAACACATTTCTGATGATCAAAACCTATTAAATAATACGACTGTAACCAGAGGCAGAGTTTAGTTATAACCTGTTAACTTTTTCAACTGACATAATTCATCTATGACAAACTGTATTTCTGTGAACAGCTGTTCTGTGGTGCAACGAGACTGAGATCTACTAACAGGTCCATTTTCTGTATGATTATTGTTGCAATAACAGGCAAATGCTTTATAGTAGAAGGAAGAAAATCTTACCATTTGCTTTCTTCTGGACGATCTGAGGCCATATAGCTAAGGTGGCATAAATTATCATGAACCAAACAGTGACTAATGGCACAAAGTAGTAGAACTGGTAAGGTCGGTCCATCACTATGCACAGTACCACAACCAAGAAGTTAAGACGAAATAAAACCTGGAGGGTGTCAGAGGAGAGACGAAAGAGGATGTATGAACTGGAAGGCAAAGCTGAGAGATGTGGGGGACGTGTTTCTTTAGCACTGTACAGAAATATCTATGTATTTTACATCTCACATGCTGATAATATTTCAGCTGAAACATGGATAAGTACGTCAGGGAACTTCAATAGTGCAATATAAGAGTGCAGGCTGATTATGTGGTTCTGGACCCGTCCTACACTGGCCTGCTTGGGTAGACATTGCAATAAAAATAAGGTTAACCAGACCTGACTATTTCTCAGGCTGAGGACCAAGTATTCAAATTGCTGGATGTTGTTAATGTCTCTGTTTTCACTCCCATAGCTACCTGGACTAGCTCATTAAAGCGAGGTAATGCCATTACCAGCACTGCAGTTAGGCTGGAGACACAGGTTCAATAAGCACAATGAACTGAGTCACAAGACAATGTAACATTTAACAGCAATAAAAGATACATACTAAAAAAAAAAGCAAATTGCTACAGTACATGCTGCAAAATCTGGGAGGGAAGCCACAAAACCAGGTATGTTCCCCAGTACTGTTATGCTGTGGAAATTATTTTTCTTTATTAACAAATGCAGGCTCCCATACACCATCTTTGGAAGCTTGCCTGGATCATTTTTAATATATTATGATATATTGCAAATTGCTATTGCAATGGAAACTCCATTGCTATTTAAGAAAATATTTGTCTTGATTTTAGAGTGTACTTAAATTTTTTACATTATAAGTATCATTTATACACTTTAGGTTTGTATTAGGTAAACACTGCCAATTAAACAGATTAGATCACATAGACACAACAGCCATTTTTAACGCGCAAATCTTGGTTAAGTGATCTGATATCACATTATTTAGAGAGGATGGATATATTATGGATATTCTGAGATCTGAGCAAATTTATTTATAAAAACAGTTGAGTCAATATTCTTACCTGACACAGTCTGTATACACCAAAGTCCCCTTTTATCCAAAAATACGAGAAGTGCCCATAACCTGTTTGGAACAGATACGCAGCAACCAGAACTCGAATGTGCATGTACACAGGTAAAAACTGTTAAGAAAAATAAAGCACCTTTTATAAATGGCCACGTAAATGCCTTTGGATTTCCCTTCCCCACCCTATTTTGTGTTTTTTCTCCAATGCAGTAAATCAGATTTAACTAAGACAAGAAACCTTATGGTACATTTCCCTGTTTCTTACTAAGCTCTTCTGGTACCCTAACCTCTTTTGATGTTAAAATCAATTTCTTCTATTTATTGCTCTACATTTAGCATATTCTAATTACCAGTTAAGAAAGACTTATTAAAGGTTCTTTGAAAGCTCACCTTCAGCAGTTTCAAGTTCAGAATGCAAAAAAGAACGTTGCTAGCAATTAAAAATAAATTCTACACAGAAAAAACAAGTATATTTTTTCACTGGTCAAATAATGTATATAATGTTTTTATCAATCAAATCTACACTTAAATAGAGAGAAAAACTAATTCTGCTAACACCATGCTTAAAACTACAGGAATTCAATTCTAATGCACAATTATACTATCTTTCTTTGGAAGTAACATATCCAAATTGAATTCTCACTAAAAAAAACCAAAAACCCCCCAAACCCCCAAACAAATAAAAAAACTTGAAATCACTTACAGTGCTTGCTCCAGAGATATGATAAATCAAAATAACAAGTTGCATCCAGCCCTTCCATTCATCAGTCTGTTCTCTATTTAACACTTTAGTCTAATGCAAAACAAAACAAGAGTGTTGCTATTCCAAAAGGAACAAAGAAAAAAGTGAGGAGCAAAAGTTCAAAGCAATAAACCACTTTATGGGTAAACAGGTCTCAACTGGAAAAGTCTTCTGCCTAGTGACACACCTCTACCAGATTTTAACAAGATCTATACTCTCTTATAGCTGAGCTCTGCTCACTTCCAATTTGACCCTGTGAGAATGGCTAAAGCACTCACAGCCATATGGTTTCCAAAAGCTTTTGTATCCAATTCCATGCAAACACTACATTGCTTGCAAAGGCATTTTTGCAGATGAGTTATATTGACTTAAAAAAAAATTAACTTTCAATATTTAGCAATTGGTTGTTTACATAAAAATTAGGGAACAACATAATAAGCTGGATGTCAACATGATCATTACCTCTTTGGTATTTTCAGTATAAAATACCCCCAAAACCAAGATATAGATGATTGGTATGAAGAAAGATGAATGTGTGTAAAATTTATTTTCCTTCATGAAAAGATTCGCTCTGTCACATAGATAAAAATAGGTCATGATTAGACCAAGTTTGCAAAAGGAGTGTAAAAGCATCTCTAAAGTGGAAACATTAGGAGTGTTGATGGCAGGTTTCTTCTCCTCTCCACTTTCCAGATCAGTGCAAGGTTTGTTCTTCCGATAATTATTCCGATGCATTAAACTGATAATTAAATATCCAATAATGGACAAAGTAAAGAAACAGAAAGCTATCTTCTGTATCAGAGTGAGAGGAGGCTGAGGCTGGCAGCAGGAGCCATCAATGGGCTTCATTATCTTATTGCAGTAGACATTCATAAGAATCATTGCATTCTGTCAAAAAAATAAGCAATTTCATTAATTAGTCTCTAACAAATAAGTTATCATTTCCATTATAAGAAATTTTCTTCTAGATTATGCACAGACATAAAACATATGCACCTGTGGCGGGACGACACTTAGTTCAGTATGTACTTTAAAGCAAATGAAACCTGCAAAGGCATGGAACCCAAAGTGACACAACCGGAGAGCTCTTTCACAAGAAGGACACACTGACAACACTCAAAGGGACTCACGGCATGCATATACATATTGGTAAGCTAAAGAGAAGAAATAAAGTCAGAGGCACTCCATTCAACCAGGAAGGTGTATATTGTGTATTTTCTCAACTTCTTCATCCCCTTTAGCAATCAAAATTTTCTGGAGAGGCAGAAATTTAAGACTTATTTCTTTGCACTGCTTTACAAGTCATTATCACCTTAAGTCATTCATGTACATGAAGGCATGAAGTTCGCACTCAAAATCTAAAAGATCTAGTGGATTAACAGTATTTTAAAACAGCTATACACTAATGCTATTATGTTTTTCTAAAATTCCTCTAAAACCGACTGCACTCCCACATTCTGGAATTTTCTGAAAACAATTTCCTGATGAATGCAGTCCTCATTACATTCATACTGTCTGCCATTTCAGAACATTCACTTCAAATCTTGTTTTACTAGTATTACTTTTCAATGTTGACCACTGATAAACACTTACTGTATCTCTGCTTGATTCAGGGAGATGCAGGCCGTCTGCAGACTTCATGATAGTTTCTTGTGCTATCAATTTTGATACACTGAACACTTTAACTTTAGCTTTGGAATTTCGGGAGCTGCTGTTCAGAATACGAACAGCTGCTTCATTATAAGCATCTATTTTCTCATTAGTGATCATTTTCCGACTTTCACTCAGCATATCTTCATAAACAGGATCTGAATTTCAAAGGACAAAGAATGAGCACATTAATCTTCTGCTTGTCAAAGACATTTGCTTAGCTCAAGTTGTACAGGCTACTTTCATTTAGGTGGCCACAATTGTTTAATGGTACAAAAAATGTACAGCATGGAGTAAGTGACTGCTACAGTTACTAGAACTGTTTATGATGAAATGTTCTTATTGCCATTCTCTAGTCATGCATATATATTTATAGATTAGAAAGCTCTGACCAGACATGAATGCCTGTTAAATTTGCCCAAACACTTTAAAAGCATATAATGCTGGAGTGCAGAGCTGCTTATGCCTTCTCTCAGTAATGGAATCCCACAAGAAAAGTCTCCAAAGGAAAGAGGACAGAAGACAAGCAGAAGAATAGACATACAGTAAAAAAATACATAACTCTCTCGAACCTGGTTTCTGCGGAAAAACCTGCTTTTCATTTCTCTAAGTCACAACTCATAAGCATATTCTATTTGCTCCTGTTGATTCCAGTTTAACTGATGGCAGCATCTCAGTTTTACAGAAAAATGGGCAACTTAATTGCTTACAGGCTTCAGAAATTATGTAAAGCTTAACACGAAAGCTATACAGGGTTCTAGATCAAAAGGTCAGATGGGTATCAGTAAGTTGCTTTAGCAACAGAACAGTGGGATGTGTGTGACAGCTAATTGCTTCTGTTATAAACATGGGTTTGAAAGGAATGTGAGAAGATTAATTTGTTGATTCAGGTTTACCTCTAGAACCATCTTTGATAGGAACTTGTAAAGGTACAGCTGGGTATACATGCCTGTATTTCTAACTGAGGTGATGATAATCTAAAATGCTGTGTTCTATGTCAGAGAAACCATGAGCACATTCCACCCATGAGCTCACTGCTCAGTGTTAGGGACATAATTTAGTTTAATGGAAGAAAAGCAAAAGAAGGTAAGCTTGGTGCCATGATAAAAATCTGACAGACTCATTATGAACCATGATTGCTGATCTCAGTGTACAGAACCAAGTTTCACTCTACAAACTTAAATTCTCTGTATTCTCAAGAGTATGTCTATTCATTCTAGACACACACAGAGGATGCACTTGTTGAACCTCTCCTATTATTAATGTAATTTGAAAATTTATTAGAACAAAATCACAGGAATACTGCTGTTTCATATGCTTGTGTTCTTGAGTCCCCAGAGGCACATATAGAGCACAGTACAGGGAGAACAGACTTGGCACATTGAGTCAGAGTAAGCTAACAAAGAACTAAGAGTTCCGAAGGCAAATGATTGTCTTGAGAGAGCTCTGAAATCTCCATGACTAGTAGAAGCTAGTTATGTATCAGCTAGTTAAGACTACAAGGAAAGCCAGACTGAAATTCATTCAACCAACACCCTTTTAAATCTGCAAGTAAGCAGTATGGACTAAGTTTTCCATATCCAACAAGATAATGATTCATCAGACAGTGACAGTACAAATTGTTACCTACTGTTCATTACTTTACCTTGTAAGACCCAGTAAACATCACTACTTTTTGCTAATTTTTCCAAAAGAGGTGCAACTGAAGTGATATTGATTTTATATTGTGCAAGGGCTTCATTGCTGCCATTGTGAATCTTGATAGACCACTGAAGAAATAAAGAAATAAGTTCAGAACCTGTAGGTCTGAGGACCCTTAATTAACTGATTCCCTTGCTCTGTTAGTAGCTATTTTTCATTATTTCTATATAGCTAGATTTCTTTGGGTTTCTATACAGAAGTGCCAAAAAATTTCTTTCAGAACAAGCACCTGTCTAAACAGGTAATTACATTCAAACAGATCACTTAAATGCAGAGTATACAACATACAACATAGCATATATTTGACTTTTCACAAATTAAATGACACAAGATACTTTAATTCAAAGTCTCCTGACTTTAATGAATGATGAAGTAGCAAGACCAGTCTCATTATCTAAAAAGCATGTCCATTTTGGTCAATTCTGCTCTAGGAAAACTGACCACAGCAGGAGATGCATGCAAACAAAACCTGATGGTGGTATCGAGTTCCAGTATTTCCATCTCTTTTGTAGATACTCACAGAGGGAAAAAACCCCAAACAACAAAAAGAGCTGTTTTAATTTGTGGTTTAATCTTCTAAATTAAATGACTGGGAGAACACTACAGCCACAGAAGAATTCCTCCTAACTTCTTAAAAGAATTTCCCACACTGTAGGAAAAATGGATTTACCTTTTTTTTTTAAGTATTACTGTATCTATCCTGATTTAGTAAAAAACTGAAAAAACCCACCAAAACAACTAGCCTGAATATAGTGAACTCACAGTTATTTCTAAATATCTACATAAAAACTTTTATGTAAGCCAAGTACACTGGTTAATGCACTTCCTTGGAATATTACTGAATATAAATTAATACTTCATGAAATCAAACAACATGCAGCTGCTCTGAGAATTCACACACTGAAAAAAAACCCAAAACACTTGCTTTCTACCACTAGCTAAATCTTTACTTGTTAAACACCTATGGTATTTAACAGACAGTAAAAAAGCACATTTTATTAATCTTATTTGTTTATTTGACTTTATTTATTTCTTATTCCATTCAACAGGAAGTCAGGAACTAAGAAGCAGGGCACTATAGTGACATTGTCACAGTGGCTCCTTTTCCCAAAATAAGCAAGCAACTGAGTTTTGTATGAGCTGGAGTTTCTCCAGTTTGTAAGACTTTACTTCTATTTATAAACTGTTATGCAGTTAACATCTTAAGACAGACATGTCCAGGCCAAAGCAGCATGACCAAACTGAGAGCTAAGATAAAAGATAAAAGGAAGTTTCAAAATGCTGACAAGTCCAAGAGAACAAACCAGTTTAATCTAAAGCAGGTTACCACACCAGTGTCAGCCATGCTGAGGTTGCTGATGCGTCTGGTTTTCAAATCCTTTATTGTTTTGCAAGTTCCTTAAATTAGGGGATGTTTATCTTTGTCCAACTCTAGATATCACTATTAATGTTTTGTGGAAATACACTGGTGTTAAGAAGAGCTGAGCCTCACGTACATATTGTTGGTTTGTATCTCGTGCTGTCCACAAAGGACAACAAGCTATGGCTAATTTATTATATATGAGTAAAGGAAATTATTTAGCTAAGAGTCCTGTAGTTTTGCAACCTGACGTTCTGCATGCCAGAACACTATCCATGTACCATGGCATCTTCTGTGTGAACTACAACAACTCACGCTAGTAATACATGCTACATTCTCAGACTAAGAAAAGATATTCAAGACTTAGAGTGATTCCTAAAGCTCAAATATTTATGTGGATCCTACAGAAGATGGGAATTTAGAGGTTAACGTAAAGAAAAACGAGAATCCCTGATCTCTCAGGAAATGTGTGGTGTTCTCCATACACATATGACCTTCCCTCAAAGCTGAGGGAATTCACCTTTAGACTGGCATGCCCAGAAACTTCCAGATTGGTAGAATACCTGAACTGTCTCTAAACAAAACTGCTTTCAAACAATTTTAATTATAATGGAACACATTTTTCCCCTTTTACATTTCAGCTGGTATTAAAATATAATAGCTAATTCCTTTCACAGATTACAATTCCCAAGTATTTGGAAGTAAGGGATATTAAACGTGGAAATAATGAGATAAGCATTTGTTCGACTCTTGGTTCTCAGTACCAGCGAACTATTAGAATAGAATACTTAAGAGGGGCTGTTAAACTCCATCTCTGGAAGTTTTAAAACATTGGTTGACTCCTGCAAAGTGCAACACAGGTATAACTGATTGTCATGGGTTCACCTAGGTGGGCCTAAATTTGGGTTTTTGAAGCTCAGACTAGGCCTGGAGCTGTCAGCTCAGCCCAGCTCGAATCGATCCTGCCTTGTGGCAAACCAGTGAGTTAGGAGACCTCTTCTGGTCCTTGTCAGCCTTGTTTTCTGTGATACTGAAGCACATAGCAGTGGTGGAAACTGCCAGTGGAACAAGATTTGGGAACCACAATCTCTTTGGCTATTGAATTATTCATGTAAAATTCAGATTTTTACCCATACAAATCTAAAGGAAACGTGTGGTCAAAAAGACCATTCCAGATTGGACCATGCTCAACAGCAGTATTTTGCGACTGAAAACAGTTCATTACAAATGGACCTTAGTTAGCATGCAAGTACTTTCATTTAAATTTCTAAATCAATAATCTGCTTTTAATTATAGCTTCTTTACGAGCTAGGTTAAAGCTAATCAATACTTATTAACTGGTATTGTTGACAAAAAGCATGTACTGTATCTCATATAGCTACAATATAATACACCTTGTATTTTAAAACCACTTGTTGTAACAGCAAATTCACTGAGAGTACACTTTTTATTACAGATTAGGTTTAACAACTAATCCTGTCACAAACTTGAGAGCATTAATGTTATCCTACAAGAGCTTCCCTCTTCGCTAAAACACCCCATAAATATATAACTTACCGTGGCAGCTCCTACTACAATTATATGAGGTTTTGCCACAGAACCCTAGGACACAAAAGCAAAAAGCAATTAGCTTTTAAATATTTGCAAATTATACTTATTATTAAGATTTGTATCTTAATTAACTGCGACTCACTTGTCCATCAGGTAATGGTTACAAAAGAGTACACTGCAGACTTATTACAGCTTGTGATACACCTGTATTTTCACATAATAGCATCTGCAGAAGTCTGAAGTATCAATAAGCTCTTAAAATCATTATCAATATAGCAGTGTAAGGTCTCTTTAAAAGCTATTTAAACTTCTTCTCCCAAGGTCAAATAAACTGTAGATAACACTAATGAAATACTTTTTATCTCTGTCTCTCTCAGCATTGTCAAACATCTGTTGTATGACTGAGGTGACCAGTTGGTGCCACAGAGGTCTGACAGTTCTATCCAGGACAAGGACCAGTGTGTGTACTCCAAAGAAGAGCACAAGGAACTGTCCTGATCACCTCAGTACAAGTTTTGCCCTGGCACAGCAACTTTAGCACTTCTCATTTTTTGCAGTAATCACAGAAAAAAGAAAATGAAATGATAACTTCAACTATCCTGATGGAATGTGCTGTGCAAGAATAACCAAAGGGGTAGCAAAAGAATCACTGCGGGGGTTGGAATAAACATCTCCAGGCTATTTAAAGGTCAACAAAGGAAGAAAGAAGAAAAATTTAGTTGTCAATCTGAAAACATACTACTTGTTATCAGAATCACATACAGAATAACGTGACAACCTGCATCATAATTGAAACATCTAAAACAATTAGTATGCTAATTGAGGGAAATATTCAAAACAAAATCAAGACAATCTTGACTTTGCAAATTACATTTGTCCTTCAGTCTGAAACAGTCAAATTAATAAATATAAAATCACAGAATCGTAGTATATCTCAAGTTGGAATGGACCAAAGGATCAAAATATTTGGTCACATTGAAGTGGAGCCATTGCAGACACAGAGGAAGTCAAACACCAGATCAGAGGGAAATCCTTTCAGCTCTTAATAGGGTGAATTCACTTGCTCCTAGGAAGAAGGGTTTTTCTAGTTTGCTTTGGGGGTTTTTTCGTCCAAATGAAGTCATCTTTGGGAGACCATGAGATACTCAAGAAACATATGCATCAGTAAACACCTTTTAACTACTTAGATGTCAAATTCTTTATCTCTTAAGACAAACCTCAGTCCAAGATTTGATACGTTGCCTCATAGAGCCATTAACTTCTGGATACCATAGAAAATCCTGTAAAACAAACGCAGAGTTACTCTGTAAGCTAAAGGGCAATCAGTAGACTTAAACTAAAAAAAATTTAAAAAAACCCAAACCACAGATTAATTGCCATCAATTCAGCTGTAAAGGAAAAATATTGGCTTAAAGTGAGATTTCCTTTATAGTTAGCATGAAAAGCCTGACACCTTATTCTAGCATGGAAAACAGAAAGCAAGTAAAAAAGGGGAAAAAAAGGGAAACAAATTAAACCCACCACAATTTTCCCTCATGAAAAACACATTTTTATTTGTAGTTCAGGAGTTGGGATTTCACCAAGAAGGTAATTTCTTAACATCTGCCAAATGGGATGTCCTTGGGTTTCCTATGCAATCAGGTATAAATCCAATGTCACATCTATAATTTACTCATTAGAACTTGCTTTTGCTCAATTTTCCACATTTGTGCCAGCAGGTTTTCTTTGCTCCAGAGCTTAAAATAATTGATAGCACGAAATCATAACTTTCGAAGAAAAATAAGACCTAACAATTTACCTTACAATTTTGTGAATTATCAGCCATTTAAATGCTATAAAATGCTAATTACCTACCGGCATTCTTTCAGATGCCAGCAGTAGTGCTCAACCTTCTAGAAGGACAGTCTAGACTCTGGCTAGTACTACTATGTCTCCCAGGTAAAGCCAGAACTTCCTAGCAGCTAGTCAATCCTCAGGTGCAGCACTATCAAATGGTCTAAGAATACATATTAAGGTGAAATGGCAGGGATTACATATGCAGAAACAATTGTGAGGAAACTTTTTAACATAGAATGCAGAAACATTACCAGCAGAGAGGAGATCTCTACCTTCCACTTACACAGACCTACAGATTTTGGTACTTGAGTACTGTCAATTCATTGTTTGGCAACACTGTGAGCAATGGTGCAGTCCTCTGCAGTGGCTGAAGGACAGAAGAGTCACTATGACGACTAGAAAGGGCAAAATTAAACTCTCCACTTGCTTCCAGTAGTTTTCTCTTTTGTTGGTCAAGTAGTTTCCACATTTAGATTATTGGGTCACAGCCATTCTGAATGTGGAAATCTGGCTACCATGCCAATAACATCAAGAGCAATACTGCATGAAAACAGGGAAGCAGCAGACTTTGAATATATTCTCAACTCTACCCAGACATCTCCCAAAAGCCCAGACCTTCCACTTCAAATCTTGGTTGTTAGGCCCCTACACACTGATCACACAGATCACACTGCATTGGCCCATTTGTCCTGCCTTGAGTTCTGCCCTCTCTTTTCCAGCATTCAGATAACCATATGATGAGCCACATCAGACCTGATCAAAAGGAATCCTACAAGGTAACTTTTTGGATGAATTGACTCTTAAAAGAACCCCCTCCACAGATGTACCAGTGGTACTTACAGCACAAACACAGAAGCATACTGTGAAGGGCAACAGAGTAGAACAGCACAAGCTTGAATTGCCATGAGCTTATACCCTAAAATGTTATTCTGTACCCTAAATCTTAACCATGTACACAAACAGGTACCGAAAATTCACTTGCAGACAAATCGGCAAACACACTACTTTGGTTTTTGTGAATAGAGAACGAGTTATCTCCTCCAGAGTATAAACAAATACATGACAAGCAGGACCCCAGCACTGCTGACAGCTGTCATGGGAAGCAAAGAAAGCTACAGAGGACAGCATTTCCAATGCCAGAGCAGAGGACAACAGAGTTCTTCTTTTGTTTGTTTCCTTTTTTTAAATATCCACATTATAATCAACATTGTGCTTATTTGTCCATGCAAAAACAGTGGAAGGAATACTTGTTCGGGTAGCATAAAAAGCTCAATAGCAATTACAGCAATTACCAACCCAAGGAAGTTAGCCCCACATACATATTCTTACAGCAGTGAAAGAGTAAACTTCCTGGCAAAAGCTGTTCTTGGGAAGGCCAAATTACAATATCTGACAGAAAGAAAAATTATACACACTTCCAGAGCTTATGCCCAAAACTAACACAGAACACAAGTACTCAATGCCAAAATCTCTCAGAATATGGTATGTTAAGATACACTCTGAGATATTTGTGAAATATTTATATAGAATGTTGATGGTCTAAACATTCTATTCATTTTTCAGCTCTGACTGCAATTACATTTACATCGTATGAAATAACAACATGATTATGGGTTGCAATTTAATGCTAGATAAAAACTTACCACTTTAATTGAAGCAGATTTATCTTCAAATGGGATATTTCCATGCTGTCAAAAAACCCCAAAACAATAAAAACAAAAGTAAGAAAAACTTTCAGAATGAAAACAAAATATTTACATTCCTGTGTTAACTTGATCTCACCCAAAGTTTATTTTCATTGAAGAGGATTTTTCTTGTATAAACTTGTCAGTGCACTCATGCAAAATGTTGATGTTACTTTCTTAATAAAACAGTCTACTCAAATAAACCGCAATTTTTCCTGGAAGGAATCTAGCCAACAAAGTCTGAAATGTTTTGTGTTCACTGTTACAAAGGAATCAAATATTTTCCTAAATTTAGTCTTCCAACATGAGAAAAACTAAAGACTTTTTCCTCTTTCTTCTCTTACTGCCTTTCCCCAGTCTTTATCTGCCTATCTCCTCTGCACAAAACAACAAACACAGTTTTAATTAAAGAATAAAAGAAATTAATCCCAAGCAGAAATAAAATCTGAAACACATTATTAATTTTGCAGAGTGAAACTGTAAGAAATCAGAAAGTGAGGAGTCAGATATGCATACACAATCCTCCTTTAAAACATTACTGAGTACAGTACTAGTTTCAATCCCGGTCCAAAAGAACAAGTGCATTTCTCTTCTGCAAGCTGAGATCTTGATTTCAATAATGGTTGACAAATGATACTGTGACTCAAAATCAATTACAGCACTCTGTCATCTCACCATCACTTTTGGTCAGCAAATGTGACCTAACCAAGTGACCAGGAAAACCAGAGTTCTTGGATCAATGAAACACTGTTTTGACAAGTGAAAGCGACTGCATGCTGAGTGCTGGAGGAGCTGCCAGCCTGCACTTTTAGATGACAGAATCACTAAATAATTGATGTACTGTTGAAAGTGAAATGTGTCTTCTCCATCACATATGTACATACAACTATGAAGCCATGTGCTTAAGAAGTATGATATAGCAAAAGAAATCAACATCCTGTTCAACAAATGATACAGCTAAATCTTTTCTTATAGCTTCCAACCAGCAAGCTGCAGTTTACACTCTTCACCTTATAAAATTCAGACAGCTCTTCACCAGTGATCAAAAGGAAGGTAAGACTAGAAATCAGTTTTAGTTTCAGCTTCAACTTTCGCCTGGAAGTCTGTCATTGTCCCAAGAATTTGCAGGAACAGATTAGATCAGCAATTTAACTGACATTTTAAATGACAAATTCTAAGACAAGAATTACTACTATATAAAAACACACAAAGGAGCAATCATTTTCTCATCAAGAAACCAAATAAGAAGCAAAAGTTGCTATGGGATAAGTGAGCTTTATTTATTTATTTCCAAACTGCCACAACCTTTCTCTTGAGCTTCCCAGTTCCCTTCCCAGATCCACAATCATCTCATATGTACCCAAAGAATTATTTTGGTCTAATCTTATTCTTCAAAACGTCTTTCTGTGCTTCTGCTTCCTGAGGGCTAGGTCAGCAAGCAGTATAATTTCTTGACTTTTTGAAGTTTAAAAAATACTTATAAGGTAAATTGGGTAGAAGAAAACAAAAAAAATCATCAAAATAAACTATCTCACCTTATTTCCCTCTTCTTTCACTTGAGGATTTATGAGTTTTATGAATGAATAGAACAACTGTCGAATTCTAGAATCTCCTATAAACACAATATGTTTGTCTATGAGGCAATCTTTTGCTTCACTGTAAAATAAAACAGCAACATCTGTGTTACAGGAAAGAAAGAAAGTACTTTGAAAATCTACAGAGCAATAGAGGTAACTCTAAGGTATGATAAATCCTTCTCTAAACATAAATAATCAAAAGTTCAGTGCAATTGGCACAGAGATGAAAATGAACTCTCTTGCTAATGTGATAAAAAAGAAACAGGCTTTCCTATTATGTGATGCTACAAAAGCTACAAAATAAGTAATTTCAAAATGGTAATGTACAGCATAATTCTAAAAAGAAAAGAAATGGTTCTCATAGGAGTAGGTGAAGGAAAGTGGTTAGTAATTTTATTTGGGATATTTTCACTTGCAATTTGACACAAAAGGTCAGCATTTTCCCTTTCAGCAATCTGACAATGACATATGAAGCTCTACAGTCTCATGTAACTCCCCATAACCTGTGTCAGTACCTCCATCACCAACATTTATTTGCACTTTTATACAGCAATACAACTATGGTAAACACTGTAGCACACACATAATGTACAAGGAAAAGATTTCTTGCTGATGAACATTGTGTATTTTTGAAAGCTTAGAGAATCAGCTTTAAACTGAACAGTAGTTGACACTGCAATTACTACAGTTGCAAAAAACAACAGCTCTTCTTTCCATGCAGAGGAACAGAAGACATGAGTTTCCTTACCTGTTTTTATACTTATGCATCATACAACTGTGAGGTTGCCATACTTTTTCTCCAAGAAATCTCCCACTGGATAGAAGATACTCACATGTATCACCACCTTGAAAACATTATATTAAGATGAGAATTCAGATATGTGAAATGTAAAACATAGCCCCATTGCTATTATAAAACATAATTTGAAAATATTTGAAACACAGGAATTGAAACAATCAACAGCAGTAAACAAATTTATCGCAAAAACATCTTCCTGCAAGTTGCTTTCTCATTTATTATACTCCACTGCTCTGTAAATCACACTTCTATCCACAAATGTTACTGATCCTACTTCTGCTGTAAGAAAGATGTTGTGACCTAGAACGGCATTTTCTTTAAAAGATGCCATTCCACTGTGCTACTATCCAGAATACACCAGAATATAGAATTTAATAATACAACTGTTCAATAGAACAATCTTCTACACAGAATCATCACGCACAGCACCTTGTATAGAACATGAATCTCAGCATGAGATTTGCAAGAAAGTCTGTTACCTCTCCCTGTTAAGACATAGTGATCACCTTAGAACAGGTTATTACCTACTGAGTTAATATGCAAAAAAACACCCAAAACATTTACACAAGAATGCTGATCATGCTGAACTGCAGGTGCTTTTTCCACTCAGTAAGTTTTACGCTAATTAAGACTGATCACCTTACAGGTGGCAATGTTCCAGGTCATATTAAGTTCTTACAAATAGAGTTATGTTACCAAGGTCTGTTATCTTCCCACGTGCACACCAGATTCTGCTGCCGTATAACCAAACACAACTGAACATCATTCACTGCAAGAGAAGTCGCCCTCCAACATGTCATACTTGGCATTTCCCAGCACTGACAAATAGGGAAATGGTGGAGAATGAAAAGGTAGGGCCTCGTGCTGCTTGTGAAGAAACAATGCACCACTGCCCCTACTTGACACTTTCTGGGCAAACTTGACTTCATTAAACTCAATTTGTACTTTGGCTTTCTGGCAACACAATTTCCCTAATTCTCAAACATGCACACTTTTGTAAACTCTTATTTCCATTAAGTTGCATAAAAATGAAACTGTCAGGTATAATAAAAACCCATAATCTAATCAAAAGCAACATGAGTTTGATAATGAGAATAGGTGACTCAGAGTTATTATTGCTACAAAGTCCTCCACTTTGCAGATTATGAAAACTAGAAGATATATGAAAATGATGTAAGAGTGAACTATTTAAAAAAGTATGTACCACTAATCAGACTCCCCCTGAAATCCATTAACTTGCTGAGAAAGATGCATAACAAAAAAGGACAGTTATTCATGGTCAGATCAATGGTCAGTCTAGCCTGGTATTCTCTATTCAACAGGGCCCATAAGCAGATCATGATCTTGCTTAACATTCTACTGACTATGTTCAGTCCAGGGACTTCCTGAACGGGACACAGAGTCTCCAGTTTTTTACCATCAGCAACATCCTTCTACACGAGTTTTCCATATCCAAAGCTGATGCTTGAAGAATCATCTGCCTTTATTTTAAATAAAGTTTCTACTAGATTTACTTGGCAGTCTCTGGTTCTTCCACAGGAAAAGGCAGTTTGGACTTATGCCTATCAGGATCTGTAGACCACTATCAATCCTTCCTCAATCAAGTTTTCAAGACGGGAGAATATGCGTATCCTGAGTTCATGATGCAAGCTCGGTTCCTCTGTACTCCATGGCACACCCACCATAATTACCCACAAATAAAACAATCCTCCATCTGCAATATGTTCAGTGATGTAACATTCCAAACATCACACATTGCTTACATTTTAAATACAAAGACAGTATTTCAGGTCAAGGAGTTACACCTTCCTTCCCAACTCCAGGTACTGAATCTCTTACTACCCCCCTCAGCAATATTAGAAAGCTCCTGAAACTCATTAAGAGCATTATTGATGTCTGGTATCTTTCTTTAAACATAATAGTAGAAGTCATGAAGAGAAGATAAGGGAGGGGAAATCAAACAAGACTGAAATGGCAGCCAAGAATGTAAACTGGATGTTACAGACCAGAAAATGCCTTCAGAAATGCCCAAGCCAAGTCTGGCTTAGATGAAATAGCAGCCAAAGAACCACACTCATATTAATATAACACACCTTCTACTTAACCATTAATAAGATGTTAAAAGGAAAAAAAGAAAACAAACAAAAACCCAACCCAAAACCTAAGAAAAAAAATCCAAGTGTCATTTATACACAAAACCCAGACCATTCTCTTTCTAAACTCTTCCTTTCTGTAAATTATCCTTCCAACATATTATCTTTTATGTTGCACTTACATACACTATGGTATAGTTACACAAAGTGTATCATTTCTCTGAATTTTATTATTCTAATTTATCATTCCTCAAAATCATGGTTATTCCACTGCATTTGTGAAATCTTGATGTCTTCATTCAGTGCCAGAACAGACTAAGTTTCACAACACTTTCTCTAAAAGGCACACTTTATTTCAAAGAACTGGAAATTCAACTGTTCTCTATTATTCAAAATAAAAGAAACAACGTAGTTTGTGCTGATGTTAAGTATGCAAAATTTTAAATAAAAGCTTATTTCCAACAAGGTTTAGGACTGTACCTTTGAGATACAATAACTGAAAAATGCATAGCACTGAATTCACTAGACAGTACAGAAACATTTAACCCACTTAACAAGCTGCACACAAGCTAAAGACAGCCAGTACCTTCTCTTAATTCACACTGTTTTGCAAAAAACCTGTAGGTAACCCCTAAATATAACAGTCTCCTTGAACATGAATGTGACCTTCCGCAACTCTAGGCCAGCATTTTTTCATTCAAGTAACCTTTATACAGGCAAGTGTGTATGACTTGCACTGGGCTGTTCCTATCTATAATATGTACTTGCATGACTGAGGCCAAAATTAGCTGAAACCTTCACATGTAATGAAAATCAAACAAAAGAAAAAGTATAAAAGCATGACAAAACCAGCAATCCCTGGCATGGCCCAGCTTTCTTAGCCTGGCGACCTTGAGCCTGTTTGCAGCCCCACCTCATCCACCCTCTGCAAATCATGACAACCTTTTTTTTGGGGGGGGGGTGGTATTTTTCATATAAAATCTTGGTATAGAATGTCTTGTGTGCAAAAAAAGTCCTTTCCTCTGATCTTTAAATGCATTGCCTGCTAATTTCACTTTTTAGTTGATACTTTCTGCATTACGACACTCTCACAATGAATTTACCTTTCCCCAATAATTCACAGTACTTGAGACCATGAACAAGTTACTAAGTTTCTGTCCAGGCTACAGAATTTTATTCTATTTCATTACTTGTAGAGATGCCGTTTTATTCACTTGCTTTTGCTGTTACTCTTTTGTATACACTTTCCAAGTTCTATTATACCACTGCGACCAGGGGATGACCAACACCACTGACAATAAGCGAGGTGCCAATTAGCTTTAGCTGATTTGTTCATTAGTTGCCAAAAGTATTGTGAACTTTGCTAGACTTCAGATGTTTGATATCACTACAGCATTGCAGAATGATCTCTCAAGCACCTCTGCTTTTATCTATCCTAAAACCTCTTGTCTGCTGTAAATCTTCTACTCTCCTTTCCTAAACCGCTCATTCTCCTGATGTTACTTGCTTAAAGTAGCCCAAACCAATAACTCCGTATTCACTCTGACTCCATGTCGTCCTACCTTTGAAACAGTTATGGGAAAGTCTCTCCCCCTCTAATTGTTTTAAGAAACTAAAAGCCCTGGGTGAAAAATCTTGTTGAAAAGTTTGTAACAATCCATACAGAGCATATCAATTTACATAAAGGCTGGCAAAGTCTCACAGTTTTGTGATCTGGGACTCAATCCCCCTCAATAACTCTTGGAAAATATACTGACATTATGTATATTTTAGTTTCCTTGTAACCCGTTTGACACGTCAGTCTCTGTTTTCTTAGGCCAATCTCGCTGTTACCACATTTGCCACCATCCTCCTGTCTAGTTTTGCGACTCTCTTGTGCCTAAAGGAACATTGCACAACACGCAGGTTCAATTATCTAATGCTTGAGCTCCTCTAGAATTCAGTAAATGCTTTCATATCTTCCAACTTCACACTAGTCAGTTTATCAGATTTACTGACATGCCAGCGAGAGGGTGAATCTGGGGAATTATTTCCACAACGAACTGCCTTACCACCCCTGACTTCTGTGGATGATGGCAGCAGGTGTTAGAACCCGACACCAGTTATCCTAAAACAAACAGAGCCCCAGTGACCTCCCTACGGATCAACATCTTGATTTGCGCACAGAAACATACCACAGATTTTAGCGTGACAAAGAAACAATAAAATATTTCCCTCAGTAGTCCCTTCTGCATTTACGGACCACGCCAAGATCCGCAGCCCCGGGGCCGAGGCAGCCCCGGGCAGTGGCGCTCCCGCAGCGCGACCCCCGCCCGGCGCTCGGTCACGGCGGTGCCGGGGCCACCGACAGCGGCTACACGGCACAGCTCCAGGGCTCGCTTCGGCACCAGCGCGGCCCGACCCGCTCACGTTCCAGGCGACGGTTCAAAGAGTGAAAGTAGATGTACCAAGTCTCATACCAATTACGACTTTTACCACTAATTGCTAACATAATTAATCATCCCGTACGGGAACAAGTGACAGGGAAGAACCCACCCTCTACCCCTGCGGCTTCACCTGCCGCAGAACGGGCCCCGGGAGCTGCGCTGCGCTCTCGGCGCAGACACCGCCTCGCCGCGGCCCGTGCCGGCCACGCGGGGCCTCGCCCGGACGGCGGAGGCTGCGGTGACCCCCAGGGCGGGCCCCGCGGCCGCGGTCCCGCTGCCTC